>OZ020307.1:4038617-4420163 GCA_963971305.1 Arcuatula senhousia | reverse complement strand
TTTTTAACTTCAGTATATTTGATCTTGTTCAAAAGTTCAAAAACTTAAAAATATAAAGATCCATGAAAAGCATGTTGAACATCACAATTTTTGATGTTCTAACGAAAAACAGCTAATAATAATGCTATTAAACTGCATTTTTGATGTTCAAACATATAAAACATTATTGTGTACTTGACATTTTACCAATATGGACGTGAAACTCGTGTTTTTATTTCCGCTCGCCTTTAGTGCATTGCGGTGTCTTGATCTGACTCATAAATTGATACCATAACATAAAGAATACAAGAAAAACCAATTACAGTTGTTATATCATCTCATGGTTTTATAAGGGGAAAATATGAGTTTGTTAAGATGCTGAAATACCAGTCATTGGTAGACATTATCTAATAATTGTACAAAAAATGTAAGGTTGTCTCGATATGAAAAACAAAGTCATAAATTATATATCCCACAACGTCTATGTTTCAATGTATGTTTTATGACTATTATTTCAGTATGCAAATGTATTTGTACGCGTTCATCTGATTGGACGGAACTATTTTTTGCTGCTTAGGCTATAGTAATAGAAGAAAATGAGATGTGGAATAAGTGTACGCGACACAACCTACATTATAAACGTATATTTTGAATATCCACAATGAAAAACAGCCAGCAGCCTTCAATGTGACCAGCGGTCGCTGCTCGCTGTTTTTCAATTGGCCCCTGGATTGAAAATAAAATACATATGATTCAAGTCCAATCCCAAAGTGCATTGAAAGTCGCATTTCACATTTTATCACAGAAGCTCATTGGTCCTGTAACAAATAACGTCTGAAAACTACCATTAGTTTAGTTATAGTAAAATCTTTAAATTTTATGTTTTTTGGTAGAAATATTGATAATTTGATAGTTACGATATCGATATGTTTGATTTTTTACATCAGTCGATAAATGCTTCTTAGCTAGCTGTCAGTTACTGCGAGTGTTCTCAAGAGAGTTCCTTTATATCTTATTGTTCTCGTATAGTACTCTTGTCTCAGGTTCTCACTAGGTGAATTGAACTTTTATCGATTTGATTTTTAAAGTGTGTTATTTTTTGTGCTTTATACAAGGTGAACTAAAGGGGGAAGGTTGGGCCCCAACAAACTAGTTTAACCCCACCACATTTTATGTGTGCCTGTCCTAAGCCAGGAATCGTTGTCAAAGCTTTTGCTTGTCCACGTCTACTATCTGTTTTTTTTTATGTCCAGAAATGGGTCCTTTGTTGATACCTCTGGTCATGTTGAAGACTGCTGACTGTTTTCCTTTGTGATTTTTTTTTTAAAATGCCGATTCTTTAATGTTGGTTGTGTTGCGTACACTTCCCAAATGAAAATATTTTGGAATAAATCATATAAGAATTATTCAAAAATCACACAAAACTATCAAATCTTGGAGTTATTGATATAAGTTAGTAATGATCTATTTAAGTGATCATTTTTTGTATGAGAGTTCTGTAGTCATTTTTCATAATGTAAGTTCAGTGTAATCCATTCTAATGTTGGAGTTTATATGTAAGTTATTGAAATACAATTGTGTCCTCTGGCAATTATATTTGAATCAAATCTTTTTGGTAGAAATATCAATAATTTGATGCTAACTTTAATCAGTGTAATCAGGGCTTTGTGTGATGATACATCCAAATCAATAACTAGGTAAAGTGTTGCATGTGTTGAATCTAAATCGATATATTTGATCTTTTTACATCAGTCATTATATGCTTCCAAGCTAACTGTCCGTAAAAGCGAGTGTTCTCAAGCGATTTCCTCTGGGTCCCGTTTTTTTTATACTTTTATCGATTTGGTTTTTAATGTGTGTTATTTTTGATAAAAATGGGAAAGGTTGGGCACACTAGCTGTTTCCATTGCGGATTTTGGAATTGGCATTTGCAGTTTATATATGTGGGTTGTGTCGCTTACACTTATTCATATGGTTGATAAATTAAAACTGCCCTCGACACGGGGTTTGTTTATTAAAGACTCATCAGAGACGCTCCAGTCTGACGTTGAACGCTGAAAGTTTAAACCAGAGCACACTATGAAACCCGGCAAACCCAAGACTTATTAACGAGAGTAACTCTTAGTTTTTAAAACCTTGTATTTCAAATCGTCATGTCAAAACCACACATTGAATGATCTCCTTCACCTACTTGTATTTATAATATAATGTTATACCCAAATTGTCGTTTTCAATCGTTTTAAGAGTAGGTTCTCCTTGAAATTTTGATAATCCCTTTTTCTGTTGAGTAGTCAATGCTGACAAATGACGGAAAGCAACCTCTAAATAGGTTATACCAAGAGCTTATTTTGACATTTCCTTTGGACTAAACATAAATCTTAGAACGACCAAGATATACCCTAGTTCCCAGAAAGGTTATAATCTCATTGTCCTATAGATAGTTTAATTTTGACACCTTTTAAAACGATAGATCCATTTTTGACCCATTACTTTGACAGTTAATTGGTAGTATAGTATTACTCTGTACTATCTGTCAAACGGCTATCAATCATGGTTGGGATAGCCTAGGGGTATTTATTATCAGTTCCACATATAGAAGTATTCATAGATATAGCATTGATAAAATCTATAACTAAAGTTGAAATGAATTAATGCTCTTAGATTAGTCTTTGGTTTTACTCTGCTTCATGTATGGTTTACTACTCTGATAAACCATCAGTCCGCTCCAAGATTAAACTTAAGATGCAACTATTGGTGCCAGCTTCAATCTTTGTATAGCTTCAAATATATAAAAAAAATCATGTTGAATTTGAGCTCATCTCACAGTTCCATAGCAAAAAGCCACATAAACTCTTTAGGAAACTTATTCTAATCATGATTGCTCAACCTTTTGCACTCTTTTCTTCATCATTATGAACGTACATTTAAATAAAAGTCAGTTTTTGCCTAAACGATCGAATGAGCCTCTTTTAGTCTTTACAATACCTACCTAACTAGTTTAAGTACTTAAGTAAATAGTACAAAAGAGCGATTTATATAAACTTACTATTATGCATACGAATTGCGAATGAAAATAACCTATGGTGCACTGACAATAAATTCTACACCAATCAATCAAAATACCTCTTAAACAAGTAACAGTAATAAATCATCGTGTTTTAAGGCCATGACTTTTTATAGAACAAGATAATCTTAAGGTTCTTACATAGAGAAGTACAAATGAAACCACAGAATTACATGTACTGCTGAATCATTAGGAATTTGATAGTCTCGACTAGACCAATTTAGCTTGTCTCGTCTGTCTCGGTTAGTCTCATCTATACATATTAACCGAGACAGACGAATAGTCCAGGATATTTTCGATTTCTCCAATTTCTCTTAACCATACTCATTTAATAAAAGATTCCCGATTCGCTGGTTTCGTCTTTTCGCTATTCTCATATCACATGTACCTTCTTGACTTATCTAACATATTTCAACTTTCTTTTCTTTATTCAGCTAACTAGCTGAGGTTATCATCTCACGTTCCACTAGTGCCTCACAGTCGTATTGTTTTATGCGTTACTTCCGGAACCTTAGATCGCAATTTGATTTCTTTTCCACCATAAGCCAGGTCTTTCTTTCAAAATTTTACCCGGATTGTAAGAACCTTAATTTGTCCACTCGTCTTTAACCTTTGAAAGTGACATCCATGCTCGGTCACGTTATTGTAACCTTTATATCCCGATTGTCTTAGAACTGTCCGATCTTATCAATTTCTCTTTTTTCCTGAAAACCCACAGCCCGATTGGACTAGCCCTGTGTCCCTTATTCCTCCACTTCATCATCATTTCATGTTCATTTTACAAGTATAAGATTTTCATGTCCATCTCCCTGATAAAGCCGAATTTGTACTGATAAGAAGTAAAGAAATAACTAACTAACTAACTAACTGACTATAATAAAGTCCCTCTTATACTCAATATCCCGATTTCGGCTATTCCAAATTGTTTGCCTTGCCTGCAATAAATATGACGGTCCGTAACAATAGTTGCTTTAAATTGAGAAAGGTAAGGTTAACTTTCATATACGAATAACGGACTTCTAGATCCGTAGCTGAAGTTAAGGTTTAGCCGAGTCGACGAAAACGAGTGCAGATGTAAATGTAACTTTGCCTGGACTGTTGCTGCCCTGAAAGCAAGTATCGAATGTCACTGATGCAGTGTTATATTCAACAATGCATGCAGCATCAATGATTGTTGTTTGAATTTTATCCGTTATCCCATTTAAATGCATTTTTCATGTAAAGATACCAATTTCCCTTGGAGAAATTTAGATGTGAATAAAACAAACGCACTGAGCATTTCTAAGACTGTCAACTCTCCACAATTAGGTTAACGAGATTGTATCTGCTATGTCTGATTAGCATAGTAAAAACTCTAAGGATTCAACAATTTTGATGTCAGATTGATTTTCTTCCGCCATCTTTGCATAATTGTTTTCTTATTCAAAACAGTATCTCTGTGGTCTGTTTTAAATTGTAGAAAGTTTTAAAATGTAGAGGTTATTGACAGTCTTCTTTATCGTTCAGACAATTCAGATGTCAAATATGCTTCGTTGTTGTTTGTTGGTATAGATGTATACACCTTTAGCACCTATAATGACTCTGTTTGCTCTATCTTGTTTACGGAAAAGAGTAAAGTAAATGATTCACAGTCAAGATGTGTCTATTTATTTCCGTAACAAACAATTTTTAGATCGATTTATTAACAAAACAAGCACTAAGGTTCTTTCCAGTACTTTTTATATTCTGAAAGTTTCTTCCGTTTGTAATATCTGCTTTTCAGTCGGTTTCAATACGATATTGAATACAAAGTACCGCAAGTGTCAACAACACGGTTGCATATTATGTAGAGGTAACCTCTCATCAAAATATTTGTCTCATGCAAAATTACTCTACCAACATCAATAAAATAATACTCAAACATCATTGCAGGTTATTGTCCCCAGCACCTGTATTTCTCTCATTTGAATAAAGAAGGCATAAAACCTTAAATATATCGTAAAGGATCAAAAATGACCAAAATGGTAAAACAACTTTGGACATCATCAGACCATGTGCATCAAAGGCACAAATCAGAGCCTTTATTTGGGTGAAAAGTTCATATCAGAGGGTATTCCAAAATAGAAAGAACAAAATGCTAGGAATTTTATCAACAAAATTTATTGTATTGATATCTGTATGTTTACTTTTTGTGAATTATTTTAAATGTATACTTCTCCATTTCTCTATTGATAAAATTTGCATAACCAACAAGTATGAATGTATTTCTCCTAGGACTACCGATCTAAGATGTCTGCTTCTAAAAAAGTAATGTGCAGTGTTAATGCGAAATTTATTCTTCCAGACTCTATAGTGCGAGAAAAGCTTACCAGGATAAAAAATGGTTTCGGAGAGAGCAGATTTGTTCCAACTAAATTGTGTTATTCTGATATCTGGCTAACAGTACTTGACTTTTAAAAGTATGTTTTGGGTTTGTCGGTTACAATTTTATCTAAAATTGGTAATTTTGTTTTAGCATTTTTCAATCTACTATCATCTGTAAATTTCTAGTTTATGGTCATTAGTGCCTTTTTATCTCTTAGGCAAAGTGACTCGGTTCTTTTGTCGTTCTAAGTCAAGGTCTGTACATCCTCCGGGCTGTATTGTTCTCTCTCGTAACGTGTAACTTGCTGACAGCTGACGACCTCTTCATTTCGCTTAATTATATTTGGTCGGATCAGTTTCAAATTGTAATGGGTGCTTCAAGAAAACAAGAGTTAACACTATAGTTTGTCTCGCCTGCCGGCACCATCAGAAACAATTATTCTTTCTTACTTCCACTATATTTTGAATTTACATGGATTTTCAATTTCTGAGATCAAAAGGTGTTTATAGAACTTAAACATTGCTAATATATGCAATAAAATAATCAAAGTCACTCAACCAGAAAATCAAGGTCTAGGTCAAAAGATGGGGATGCAACTGTGCTAAGCTATACTAGGGCACATGCATACCAAGTTTCATCAGCCTTGGACTTATAGTTATTGAAGTATGGAGGTGCTCACAAAACTTTTCCATTGCTATAATATGTATTGAAAATTGTCAAAGTCACTCAACCAGAAATTCAAGGTCAAGGTTAAAAGATGGGGATGCAACTGTGCTACGCTACTACTGGGGCATATGCATACAAAGTTTCATCAACCTAGGACCTATAGTTCTTGAGATATGGAGGTGCTCGCAAAACTTTTCCATTGCTATTATATGTATTGAAAATTGTCAAAGTCACTCAACCGGAAAATCAAGGTCAAAGTGAAAAGATGGGGATGCAACTGTGCTAAGCTACTACTGGGGAATATGCATACCAAGTTTCATCAACCTAGGACCTATAGTTTTTGAGATATGGAGGTGCTCGCAAAACTTTTTCATTGCTATTATATGAATTGAAAATTGTCTAAGTCACTCAACCGTTAACGCCAAAGCCGTCGCCGCCGCCGCCGCCGGTAAAGTAACACCTATGTCCAGCTCTGCTTCGCAGGCGAAACAAAAACTTCTTTAGAGTCTGAAAAATTTACAAAAGGAAACAATAAAAGTGCTCTTGTTAAATGTTAAAAAGGGAAAATGAATATTATTTTATAATGTGTTTTTGAATAAACTAGAAAAACTGTGAGCAACAGCTCACAAATAAATACCCCCGCCCCCACGAAACCCAATCGGATCAAATATTGAAATAGAAGGTGCACACCTATATTGTGTCACAAAGATTGTGTGAAAGTTTCATGTAAATCCATTGAGGAGTTTGGGAGGAGTTGCGGATAAGAGACGGGTACCCCCAACTTGTTGCGTTATTGCTAAGTCCATGCATGTTTTGCTATGCGAACCCCTAAAAATCCATCAGATCAAATTCTAAAATAGTAGGGGCGTACCTACATTATATTACAAAGATTATGTGAAAGTTTCAAAAAAATCCATTAAGGGGTTTAGGAGGAGTTGTGGATAAGAGATGGGTACCCTTAGGTGTAACGTAAGTACGGAAACACGGACGGACAGACACTCCTATCACTTTATACCCCCCTCCCGCTTTTCAAGCGGGGGGGGGGGACGTTTTAAGAGATATATGTTAAGGCAAAATATGTCCTTTTAAAACGCTGATTCACCTGTAAAAACTCAATGTCAGTTCATCGAATATATACGTCTCAAATTGAGAGTATGTCACCGTTATTTATATAAATTGTCCCTTTTTTAGTTATTCGTAATACGTTACAAAAACAATGTACAAAGATGTATTTGGGAATAAGACAGATTTGATCCCATTAGTAGTCATACCATTCCCGGTTTATTGTCTTTGATCTCTGTTTTATTTCTCAATAAAACTCTGATGAATTATAAATACTATAGATCAGTATTAAAGACATGTAATGATTATGTTATTAAATTTGTCACTATACCTTGCTGATGTTTATAGTTATTAAAACAAATAAGACAGGTACCAGTCCTTACAAGGCTGAATGCAATCACAGAGTTGACAATGTGCTAATTTGTATTCTGATATATATCTTAAGTGTTATTTACAATTGATCTTAGAATTGTACTACTGACTTGGGGTTCAGGTCACACTAAATGGGACCAAAAAGTCATAAAGTTCATTCAAGATTTTTTTATCGTGCTTTTGGTTCTGTCTTTAGGTAGGTCATATTCATAGGACCAAAAAATCGTAAAGTTTGACTAGATTTTTCACGATCCCATCTATAGCTCATGTACACACTTAAAGCATTTAATATATTCAGTTTTTATTTTATACTTCTTGAGAATTGATATGCAGAGGCTCTTTGTAAACGAAATAAATGTTTTGTTCAGGATACAATATCTATCTACAACCTATTTTTTCAACCCTTTATAGTAAGGTTATTTTGTCATCACAATCCAGTGATCTCTTAATATCTCAAATAAGCCAGGGTTAAAAAATAAAGACTTTTTAAAAGTGCACTCTAGTATGAACTTTTGTTTGTAGTTTGTGTGAAAGATACAGTATACGAAATAGACCGAATTATAACCATTAATATTAAGACGACATCTGAGACAATTCACCCTACCCTGAGCATATTTTCTTATGTTTTCATTCAGAAATAATTGCCAATTGCAAAAAAAGCGAGCAGCGACCACTGGTCACATTGAAGGCTGCTGGCTGTTTTCCATTGTGGATTGTTTTAAATCGTCGTTTATATTGTGGGTTGTGTCGTGTACACTTATTTCACTTCTTATTATCTTCTATAAGTTACATTTACTTATGGTCACTGCTTATAACATGATGGTTCGGCACCAAAACACCTGACTAAACTTACAATTTCCTTTAAAATGACGTTTTCATATCAGGGCGATTGTGACTCCCAATATAACATCTTTTGAGATGGATCATCATGGTTGGTCTTACCTTATTAACAATTTTGTAAACCCCATTCATGGGACTTACGGTGAAGTTTTACGTTGTACGTCTTATAAGGCTTATTCTATAACCATAATCATACACTGACCAAATTTCTGTTTATCCATTCATCATTGTTTTCTGATGTCTGGACAAACATAAAGATTTGCCAGTGGCCCTGCACTAATTTCTGCATTGAGACTCAGATTTCCTTGAAGGATTTTCATGTATATATTTAGAGACAATATAGAAATAGATCAATAGCTCTGTCTAGGCTATTGTTAAATTCTCTACATACCCACTCGTAGTTAAACAGTTTAAGGGCTTCATTAGCGTTGGATTCAGAATGGTTTTATATACTAACGACTTATGTGTAGCTATTTTGGACTCGTATCACATCTGATTACATCGCTTTATAATGCAAACGACGACAAAACATAACAGTTGCTTTTAATCAGGAATAATCAGGTTCGTGGTTCGATCCTCGTCAGGGGTGAAAATTTCATGAACCTATTTTCCGACTCTCTCTTGACACCATTTGCGAGGATGGTCTCAAGAACCGATGCTAGTCCTTCGGAAGGGACGAAAAAAGGTTGTCCCGTGTATGGGAGAGCAATACCCCATGCACGTTAAAAACCCCTTTGTAGAGTTCGATAAGAGTAGGCTCAATGGGGGCCGCTACAAAGGCCACACTCGCAATCTGCTAGCTGGAGAGGGATTAATATAAGCAATAAGCTTGTTTCCCAATCCAGGGTAAATAAATATGTTTAAACTAATCAGGAATAATTAAACACGAACTTCATTCAGTAAATAAACGGTTCATAGAATGATAGGCTTCCAATGCTGGCCTAAATCTCAAGCGACATGCATGATTCAAATCTTTTAGATTTGCCTTTAAATTATTTGAAAGGAGAAAATATGTTGGCGACTGCTTTGGACCCTTTGTTTGAATTTTTCAGACGCTTTGACTTTCAGTTATATTAAAAAAAACATAACCTTTACAGATATTATGTTTTTTCTCTAACCATGTTGGACAAAAAAACGTGAACAAAATTGAAAACCATTTTATCTTGTTTTCAACCTGTTGTCTGTCGCATCCTTTGACTACACCAGCCCCACTCATTGACAATTCGTATTTCTGGGGGCGACCTATAAAATCAATGATAGACTGAAAACTCCGTACCAGCTGTTCACAGCCTACAGTTCGGTGGATATTCCAATAAAATTAATACCTCAGGCTCGACCATTAATTATCTATTGTAAATGGCATTACAGATGTTCAACAATGTATTTATTCCTTTCAAGGCCAGTACCGATTTTATCTGTAATTTGGACAGAATTTAACGCTGATGAATGTCAGACTCTGTATGTCCGCTATAGTCCGACAATCAATAAATTCATCTCACTTGTTGGACAGTTGCTGTTTTGCAGAGGAAACAATTTATTACAATACTATGTTTACTTTTTATAAATCCGAATGATACCTTTAGAATATTGAATACGGTTGGACCAGCTTCACCGTCTTTGAAATTTTCGCCAAGAATAAGATTTTTATTTTTTTCATATTATCCCGAAATAAAAGGTCCCGTCTTCACCATGTATTTAATTGTGCACATTTTAAGAGCTGTAACTTTTATAAATTCTTCGTAACAGATGACACAAAAGTTTGCTAGATGAGAACAAACGGACGGATGACATGTGCTAATTTAACCTGTTTTCTCTGCATGTGATACTGGTTAAAATAAAAAAAGTCTTAATATGCACATGGTGTAATTTAACAGAAAAGCTGCAAGGCCTTTGTATTTGCAAGGGGTAAAACACCAACTAACTCACACACGCATGATTGATCTTTTTTTGTCATGGCATGGTATTTATGTGAATGAGCCTACTTAAAACTGTGGTGTTTTAACTTAAGCTTTGCATAAAAAAAAACACAGTGATTTTTCCATTTTCGATTCTTAAAGGTCATTCATTTTCTCCCTAAACATGTAATACTGTATTGAGATAGATTACCTCACGATTTACCTAGACGTACATATTTTTTTTTAGATAAAAGCGACAAGTTCTGTTAGATAAACGATTTGTTTTTTTTTCAAATGTTTTAGTTACCTTCAACTTTTTTTTTCATCGAACATAAAAATAGACATCTATCAGTTCAAAAAACATCACCAATTTTCATTAAAAGAATTTAATTGATTACATTTTGAAGATGAAACATAAATTTTGAAACAAGATTAAGCGTACTAATGTTCACCATTGTTAAAACAAGAAGTCCATTCTCTTTTAAACCAATTCATTGAAATTGATAATGTACACTTGTTTTTTTTAATGATAGATAAAGAGCATGATAGGATGTGAAACAACGGAAATGTTTTTTTCTGTACTCTGTCAAAGTGAGGCCTAAAGTTCAATAAGTTTTATTCAAACTCCACGTTTCACCCTCTACAATATTCAAATTGATCACCATGCCTAATGACAAAATTTTGACCATGGTCATTTGATTTATTTTGAAAAAATTCCCCGTTTTTTGAAAGGTCAATCCGTTACTGCACACCTGTTCCCGACAGGTAACAGGTTGTTGTGATCAATATATACATTGTAGGTATATTTTTCATCGTTTCAGCATAATCTAGCTGTATTATTGTTTTAAACAGTATATAACAGGACAACAGACTCTCCGTGAAAGGTATGTAATAGCTATACCTCACAATTCGGTTAGTTGATAAGTTAGCAAAACGTTATAAAAGTGAGAAACTTTTTTCCCCATATATTTCATGAGTAATTTCTTAATAAAATGTACTATTCTGTTCATGTATAACAATGTACTATACTATTTGAATATAACATTAAACAAGAATAGCAAAAAAGGGGGAAACGTACCACATAGCATCTCAAGAAACTGTGTTGCCGGACATGCATGCTTTTGATCCTCTGATCTCTCGCTTTGGATTCCTTTACGGGCATTATAATTTGCCAAGTCAAAGTCCCCCAACTCATAGTATTAAAGAAACCGCAATTGCATATTAGCTAATACTATTATTTCTAGACAGTTTTGTTAAGTTGAAAACACATATATCACCTTAATCTCTTGTTCTCACTTTGCTTTTGCATTGCTCAAGACGTGATCAAGTCGTGATCAAGACTGTCAGCTTTGTTGTAAAACCGAATAGAACTTTGCAACATTATTGTGTCTGTTTCTTGTTCATACTCTTATATGAAGATAATTATAACATAGCAAACACTGGAAGAATGGTGTTTTTCCTTAAAAACAACAAATATTCTCGTATTTTTTAAAGACCGAGCAACAATTAATTTCGATTTGTACAAGGAGAATAAAGAGTTTAACAATTAGCCTAGATGATTCCACTGCTATAACAAGTCAACATACCAATATCAGCTCTACCTGTAGCGAACTACATGTAATTGTTTGTATAAGAAAAGAGACGATCTGCTCACAGACTTTGCAAAAATCTTTGGTAATAAAGTATCAAATCCAACAATAATTGGACGCTGGACTACGGAAATACTGCCATTGTCTGTTAGACAATCACATCAGCATTGCAGAATTCTGTAGACTTCACACCTTTCATCGGATTCTTTATAGATATTTTAAGCTTTATTTATAATAAAAATCCTGGTCCATATTTGTACATCCTGCAGTTAATGGTTCTGTGATTGGGTTCGTATTGATTGTCACCTGTTGTTTGTCGCTGGTAATTAAGACGCCTTCAATCCAAATTTTTTTCGCAATTAAATGCTTTCTCCATTCCCTGTCTTATCGGCAGCTATAGGATCTGTAAGCATTGGAATTGATTATTCCACGTATTCTCAGATTATACGCGATTGTATCGCACTGAAATCCGAGATTTCAAGAACAAGGGCTTAAGGGTTAATAAAACTTACAAGTGCACAGTAAAGAAATTATATACAGCAGGAAATGATCATAAGATTTTTTAACCCTATTGTCACATAAATGAGGAAACGAGCACTTTCTTTCCTTTTCCACGTAAAACAATTGGCCTTCTTACAATTGATGTAGTTTGTTTATATTGGACACTCTTCTTGAGAAATTCAAAACAATTACTATATTGTGTTGTGGAGATGAGAGACAATAAATATGACATATTTTCGACGTCAGATGTGATATTACCATTACTTATTGTATGTCCTGTTTTGTTTCTCAGTAAACAAAAAGTTTACCTATACTGCCACGTTGGGATTTATTTTTAGCGTTCTAAACTTATATTCGGGATATGACATTTTTAAATTAAATATCCGAATAGATGATAGCTGGCATCTACTATGAAGTGGTGTTATTAAAAGCAATTAGATAAATCAGATACTTAATACTCCGCAATTGTCGCTGGGATTATCCCTACGTCACCGCCAGCTATTCTGAAAATTACAACCGCCTCACTATATTCCAATAAAAGCAAAAAAATAGTCACCTAATTGATTTAAATGGGGGAGTTTGCTACTGGCAATAAAGTGCTTTTCGGAACACCAACGTAGCGTCGAGTCGTGTTATCTGATTGGCTGAGCTATTGTATCTGTATTTATCGTCTGAATACTCAGTGCTATCATTCTAGTAATAGTGGTCAATCATATCGGAATATAATTCAGGGAAAAGTCGAGTAATCACTCGTCTCAGTACCAACAGTAGGTACAGTATACTTATATCTATCTTATTTATCTGAGAGTAAAAGTAGAAGTCTCCGGTTCTACATTTTTATCTATTCAACAGATTGTTGCAATTTGTTTCAATGCTATCGCTGAAATACAGTTGTTAGTAAAGATATATAAGTCAAAATAAAACTAGTGATACTTGTAAATGATTTCATTTCTACATCTTAAGCCATTATTTGTTTGTATGGATGGTTTTGAGTTGCACATAAAAACTTTTGTCTTTTGCCTTGGTTTTGTTTTAGACATAAAGAAAATAATAGAATAAAAGAATTATATTTTTTCTTGTTTAACAATTATTTTGCTGATAAACTTATTAATCATTCATGATTTCTCCGAAATTTTGTAATGATATATGATATCTCTCAGTGAGTAGTACCAGCATCACGCTAAACATAACTTCAAACATTTGTCAACCAAATGTGGTTAAATATGCTGATATTGCAAAAAAAATATTGATATTGTAATATCATTGTACTTTTCAGACCACTCATATTAATATGCAACATTTTATGATCCACATTTTATACAATCAATATTTATTATGGTTTGTTTCAAAATGCAAAGGATGAGTTTAGTGTACGACCCGCGGGAAATTTTCACCAAATTCGATTACAACTTTTACTGCTTCAGCATCATTAAGACTTGTTTGCATGAGAAGCCAGTTTAATGAGATTTAAATGATTCGCTCTCACGATGTTTCCATTTAAGGGGGGATGCTCTGTTTACATTGTAACGGTAGGCCTGTATGACGCGGGCACCTGTTCCATTCACACTGTATTATTACGATAAGTACTTTCAATCGTGACAGGTGAAAAACCCTTTATTCACGTCAGTCTACTTAAGATAAATTATAACTGAAATCGGTAAAAACGGATATCATCCAAACTTTGTATAAATCCATTACCAGCCTGACGTAAATCGGCCGAGTTATCTCAGGTGTTAATTCCCAATCATTATTACAACTCGAGTAATATTGATGCTTCCGTCTAAATTGAAGAAGAGTTCTGGGGACATGAAAATAGCATAGCCTCAGGCCATATTCAAGAGTACGAAATGTCGTTTATGATTAAAAATTATATCATAATTCATATTATAGTGATATTACAATGACAGACTGTGATTTATCATGTATGATTGCCCGGGGGTGATTTGATAGATAGACGGGCCATTATTTACAATTAGATCAGCTGGCCAATCTTCCTGATAATTTTACCTCGTCTCTTACAGATCGACACAAATAATCTGTCAGTGGTTATACAGGATGACACTTGATGCTCTCATTGATGAGGTGAGCCATTACAACTTTCACTTTCTCAATTTCTACGAGATATTTTGTATGCTTCCGCTCTCGGTGGCTTGGGTTATATTTGGTATTCCTTCTTTTCTTGTCTCGAACTCATTCTTCTTTCTAGATGATACTCATTTTATCTGTACATTCACCAGATATTTAAAACTATCATGGTACCTTCTCGGTTCATATCTGGTATCAAAATTATTCTAAGCCTTATTTGACCAAAGCTAAAGAATACAAAATAAAAACAAGAGACGCTACATCTATAAAACCCATCCATACATAGTATGATTAACCCACGTAACTATGTATGTAGGTTGTATGATAATTGCATCTCCATCATGTCATTGGAGGCTAATTATTTTTCCTCAGTTATAATCTGATCATTCATTTAGATTGTATCAAACGCATTCACTTGTCACACCAAAACTCTGCACAGCACTTCAAACATTGAATATTAGTTTTTGTGATGTTTTCTAGTTTTCGTCTTGTAATTTTCAATTGTTTTGGGTAGAAGCCTTTTCTATTCATTGTTGTTTAGATATTTATTGCATGTTGCCTGATTGATCAATGTTTTGATAATAAGGTTCCGATTGTATTCTACTGCAATTGACACAATTTGTTTAAGGGCAAATTATTTTAATGTCTTGTTGCTTCAATTTAAAGTGATGAGAAAAGATAAAGATTTGTTTAAGATTTGAATTAAACTTTTGCTAGGTGCATGCACATGTCCTTTAAGCCACATAGTCCCTTGCCGGCTTTGCAGGCTTCTTTTATACTACTGACTTTACTCAAGTAGTCAATATCGCATGTCACAAAGTTTATAAATGTCACTTGAACCTGACGTAGCAAATACCCTTATATTCACAAAATACATGTAGTTACCGATTTCATGACTTCCAGCCATTTCTTTGGTCAAAGTATTTATAGATACAACTACTGTCATGATTTCAATGTACTAACAGTACTATCTATATCGAAAGTTTCACATGTTCAACCCAACCGACTCGTACGAGAGCTCTAACTTGAAGTGGGAACTTGCTTAAAAATGTAAGACAATTTTTTTTCTAATGGCTTTGATTTAGAAACAGTTTCATGCAGTAGTGATCGTGTTTTATAGGAGCTAAAGGACCGTATTAATGGTATTATCTTATAGAGTTAATTCATAAAACTGACATTTACATGATGACATGGGAGGTATTGATCTGGAACTTAGTTTTCATGCAAATCACATAAAATTTAAACATCTTCATGTTGGCGTAGTTCATCAGATATTAAGAGATAAATTATAATTTTAAAAAATAAAAGTATTGACTATAAACAACTTCGCTCACAAGTACATCATGTATTCTAAAGACTTTAATTCAGTAGTGAAGTGGGCGATATAAATTGATGTCTAAAGATTATTTTACTAACGAATGTTATTATCAGTTAATTTAGCCACAATGTACATTACATCTGGTAATTTACTCCAGACTTGGAGTCCCAGAAATGTCACGTAGATGGGTAAAAGTACGGGATGTTTAGCGAGACAAACAAGGGTACCTGTGTTCCCAATGCATACCTAATGTACCCAATACCATGTTTACATGTATACCGACCTTCGCGGTGCTTCAATTGTTCTTTCTTATTTACTCTGATATACAAATACACGATGTAGCTATATGCAATGAGGATATAGATAAAATGAACCTCATTATGTTAAATTGACCAGAAATGCTATTTTAAGTTGAGTAAACACAAAACTGCTTTAACCTTTGATGGGAGAAGCTGATCTAAAGGCCGGTTTGCTATAGAGGTGTTTCTGTGTTAAACCTTCGGATTAATTGAAAGTTCATGTGTTGTACTGTATGGTATAAAGCCTTGGATCTGTGGTTGTAATCTTTTCTTATCTATTACAGGTTATGAGATCTGAAGAAACAATAATGACTTCAAATTACGACTTCGATAATATAACAGAGGATTATCAAAACTTTGACATGGATGATTTCACAGTGCGTTCTACAGACTATGAAATAAGAAAGCGCCCGACAAAACGCGAGGGACCGAGTTCTCCATCCGATAGCGCTAGTTCGACAACAGATGATTATACTGAAAGGAAAATCAAATCTGCCCGGAAGTCGTCAAAACGTCGGAAAGGTCATAGTGCAAGGGAAAGGAACATCCGGCGCATAGAAAGCAATGAGAGAGAAAGAATGAGAATGCATTCATTAAATGACGCCTTCCAAGAATTACGAGAAGTTATACCACACGTTAATCTCGACAGGAAACTGTCAAAAATTGAAACACTTACTCTTGCCAAAAACTACATCAAGGCTCTCACTAATGTTATTTGTGGCATTCGAGGTGAAAAGACTCCTTATACATTGGAAAAAATTGAAGAGAGCGACCAGGAAAACGATGATGATGATGAGAGTTTAAATGGCAATATTCATATAGACCAATCTCCGACTATGCACATGGAGTCGAGCGAGATAGACAGCATATAAACCTACAAAATAGTGCATACATAAAAAAAGCTGCTGCTAAACCCTAAGTCAAAGCAATTGTGATATTAATTTGTTGAAGATTCTTTCAAAAAGAGGATATATTTATTTTTTCAACGTGAATCGTAAGACAATTAGAACATTCCATCGCCAAAAACCTTCATTTTACATCTAAGATAAAGTTCATGGTTAGAATTCATTCAAAGTTCCATCCAGGAGAGACAGAGATTTATCAAATACTCCTACACGATACACCAATTGTACATATAGATTGCATGTTCGCTTATATAATAGTCCGTTCTAGAAAATTATTCTCTGGCGGAACCAAGGATTAATTGGAAAGTACTAAGAATAGATCATGGAGATTATCTACAGCATAAAAGTCATTCCAACGACATCTGAGAGAGAATGATTGGCCATTAACTCTTGGTTCCGCCAGAAATAATAAACAATACTTTGGTTCGGACTGTATATATTATGGGTGCTTGGGTGAATTATATATATATATATACATATTTATTTATTTATCATAAATTACCCAGACTCTGTATAGAAACTTACATTTATTCATAATTTATTCTGTTAGTATATTGCATTATTTTTATCACCACACATGTTGTCTCTTATTGAAAAGAAAATGGTGATTTTTTTTTTAATTTTCATTTTCGACACATAATTTACATCATCTTAAACGTCTTATAAAATCCTTATAATCCATGTCGAACAATAACTATACAAGAATCAATAACATTGCCTCAATAAAGATTTACTAATTTTACGAAATTTAATTTTAAAAATCTAATTTATTCTAAAAATTAGTTCTTCCAAGCAAAGAAACTGACGTAAGGAAAAAAACGCATTTTTTTCTAATTTTAAACACTATTTAATTGATAATTTAATTTGAAGAAACTTCAATATATGTCAGTGGAAATGAGATTTTAAACAATAGTGTTTTTTGTGGTGAAATCAGTCTTATAGCCTTCTTAGGTTATTCTATTTCAAACTCATAGAGAAAAAAAATCATTGATTATTTACAATTTTGATGTTGACGTCAGGATAATCTTGTTATACACAGAACGACAATAAAAGTTCTTGTACATGTTAGAATTGTTGACTTGTTCAACTGTAAAATTAGATTTCAAAATCCTTCTCTTCTAGATGCACTTGATTTCAAAAGGAAACGTGAACTATAATTGAATTATGTTTGTCTGAAACTGTGAATGCGACACTCACGAAAGTTAAAAACTGCATTTATATGACGTTTGTAGCGTGTGAGGTACCGTCAACACAACAATGTTTGATAAACAATTATTATAAACTTTATTTTAAATCAAGCTTATGAGGTATCTTAGGTTTATATAGTATCCAGACAGTTTATTTGATGTAAATATCGTCATCATGATAGGTAGAAATATCTAAGTCACCATGTACATGTATATGGCCCTTTACATGTAGATCAAAATCGGCTTCTACATGTATATACTAGTATGACCGTATGTGAACTTTACAGATGTTAACAAACAATATTACTGCAATTTGTTAAGTGTTCGTGTCTCAGAAAAAGTGCTAAGAAAAAAACAAAAAGTCTTTATCTTATTTTCAATGTTGGGTTGTTTCACCAAATATTCTTAAGAAATATTAAGTACTAAGATCACCAATCAGAGGAGGTTGGACACATTGCACACGGCACGCATATATCTTGTATATTTTCGATTGAGTGGTCAATACACAATCATCATCTTTGGAATCAAATTTTTGTTTCAAAATCAAGCTCCTACTCTTTCTACTTTTTGGCATTAAATTTTTAGTTTTATTTTCTAAAACGGCACCACAGGTCCGGCTTGCTTCTCCTACACCACGTCCTGGCATATAACATTTGGCATCAGAGCATCAATGAACATTTGATATCACCAAATCACACTAAAAGATATCACCAAATCACATTACAAGATACTTTTCTGTTTGATAATCCAAAATAATAGCTTTTAAGGCAAACTTTTAATCTTCGTTTACCCAAAATGTTTTGCCAAGATGATTGTGCTAGATTTTCATCATTTTCACATTAAATATGAAATCTATAGTAAAAGTATTAGAAATCGGGCATTTTCTTCATTCACAAGATACTTTTTATTAAGTTGTGTCTCTCTACTGTTATACAAAGGTGCTATAAATATATATAATCATATAATGTCATTTATTTTTCTATAACTGCATGTTTATTATGTACATACATAAATCATATATTTAATTTTGAGTAACATTGACATTCTCTCACACAAACACCTTTTCATCTCAGATTTTTTTTGATTATTTTTAAACTTTTTTATATCAATCGCTATAAAACAGAATGATCTAAGAAATTCCACCACTGACAAGATATTTTATATATATTTATAATAAAAAATAAAAGCTGATAAAAATATATTTGTAATAATACTAAATAATGAGAACGAGTGGTTGTAATATCATTTTCATCTTATAGGTTCAAGATATTATAGAATGGATATAGTACACAACCGAAGAAACAATACTAGTAAATATGGTCAAAATTTCAAAATCGTATTCGGCATATACCTAAACACAGACACTTGCAACATGGACTTTATATGTGCCCTCCCCCTTTTCTTTAATACCCATAACATTTTTTTTCAATTCGCTTTATGCAACCAGTGGGGAAAATTTTGAATAGTATAAATCAGCAATATTTTGATATTAGAAAATAACAATGAAAGACCAATAATATATAACTTAAATTGAAATTTCATTTCGTAAGGGGTATTAAAGAAAAGTGGGGGCATATATAAAGTCCATGTTCCGGGCGGATGCCCGATGGGGGATAACTGATTTATACCACGGGACTGTAGAGGGTGCTAAATGAAAGTTTATGATAATTAATGAGGGGGGTCTTTCAGGAATTTAGCCTTATCTACTGATAAAGCATGATTAATGCAGGGTATCTCGTTACATTTTATGACATAGTGGTATAAGTTCCTATGTACCTCGGTCAATTTTAAAGAACAAAAATTATTGTAGCTAACAACTTTTTTTAATCATCTGTTAAAGTTCTTGGTACATCAACGCAACAGATGCTGTTATTTTATAGTTTAAAGGCAGTTTCCAGAAATGTATTGACATTTCAGAATATATTAAATCAATATTTAACAAAAGGTACAAAACCAACCATGCATTCTATTTTAAGTTTTTGATAAGCATTGGTTTCAATACTGTATGAAAATAAACAAAATTCCAAATACATGTACAATGTATATGTAAAAGTAAATAGTAGCTTAATTTAGTCAAACATGATTAAGATGACAAGAAGATATTTCGAATAGTATGCATTAATTTCATGAATTTAAGATAGAAGAAAATGAGATGTGGAATAAGTGTACGCGACACAACCTACATTATAAACGTATATTTTAAATATCCACAATGGAAAACAGCCAGCAGCGTTACCAATAGTAAAGAATTGATGATTTTATATTTTGACTTTTATGGTTATATATGGTTAAATTATGGCGATGTAAATGGAAATACACAATCATGGTTTAAAAGAACGTTACAAGATCTTTCAACAATTTGACTGTAATTTGTATAGGGTAACCTTTTTTTTCAATACGAGTTCTTCCCCTTGATCAATACGTCATTACAGCGACAATGTACTGCTATTTTATGACAGACTCCATTATAATGTTGCTAATACTTGTGAATCTTTATTTTGTATATGTTATTTGTTAAAACCATTCCATAGTTTAAGATTAAATATATATAATAAAATATTATTTAAGTATGTTATTTGTTTGTTATTTGTAGTAAAGAGTAAAAACCCGAACAATCTTAAAATGGTCTTGCATCTATATGAATTATACAATGAAATGTAGTCTTTTTGTAAGTCCAGCTGTAAAAGATAATGTAATGTGGAATAAGACGATGGCAATTTAAAAATCTACAATTTCAATAGAAACAGCCTTCAATGTGACCAATGTTAGCTGCTCACCGTCTAGTAATGGGAGTAATTGGCCCTAGATTTATAATATATAATCACGATAACGCATGTGTAACATGTGATTAAAACAAACATGAAATTATCATAGAACTAAGACACCTTCTGAACAATTTAACTAAGACATCAAGTACAAAGATAAACTTTACAAGACAACATCTACTAACAACAGAAACAGAAATAGTGTGAACTCAGCAGCATTGGAAGTAGTTTCAGGCTAAGAAGAACACAACAAGACAGAAGATACAAAGACGAAAGCGACAAACAGAAACATTGTTAAATGCGGCTTTTGTAAGCCTGTCGTAACACCTACCCATTCAAATTGATGTATCTTAAGGTAGTAGGGATTTGAGAACAAACATTTAATGGCGAGGCTAAATGCACGAAATTTCTACCTTAATACATAACTGATACAATTGTTCAAAAGTTGAAAGTAAAAACACCAGAAACTAAGTCAGAAATCAAATTGTCTTTCCATAAGTATAATGTCACGAAGATTTAGCGTGTTTGAAAACTTTGAGGTTTAACCGGTGCAGCCTTGCTGTTCAGTTCGTTAGTTTAGTTTGTTAGTTATTGCTTTACTCCCAATCAGTGCGATTTCGGCTACAAGTATATCCGGGAGATGAACACGAAAGGGGTGATAAAATGAACATGAAATGATGATGAAGTAGAGGAAAGGGGACACAAGGCAAATCGGAGAGGAGAGTTTTGACGGTCACTGGAAAAAGGAATGATGGTAGGGACAGGAAATTCAGCTTCTGCATGGGGATCCTACGTGTCCTACCCATCGAGACCTGCAGCAGGGTTCTTTAACGTGCAAGGAACGTCGCCCGTAAACAGTATCAAAAATATCATCCTCTCAAACAACTGAACCAATTTTGTTTATAGTTTACAGGAGTGATAAAGAACACGTTTGCAACAAACCATCCTCATTTTAAGGGATTCAATAAAAATGGCTACTAGGAGCCTGAATTGCTCATCTGGTTCTTAAGCCTTTTGTTATCTGTTAGCATCGCAAACATATAGACACAGCTCTTCGCCGAACTTAAAATAGTTTAAAACAGAGTATTTCTAGCATGTGTCACAGAGAACTAAACAAAATTTAAACTATCGGATAGGTCCACGAAAATAAGCAGAAAAACGAGCAAAAGTTTAATAAAATAAAACAGGAAACATTAAGTTACAAAGTAAGAAACCATGAATGTAGACCAATATACTTCAGACAACATTCTTTGGTAGGACTAAACCATAACAAAGGAACAAAAAGCAACGATGACAAATCACACAAACTGAAACGTAAAAACAAAAGAGAGATAATAGACAGACGAATTTACTTACTAATGTAAAAAAGGGTAAGAAACATAAACACTAGCAGACGTAAGTACAGAAAATTCAAAATAAAAAACAAATAAGCAGATATTGTAACAATATAAACCTTAAGGAACAAAACAGTCGAATCATCAGAAAGTACCGTATATGTCAATTCACAGACACACAAAATACCAACATCAAACCAGATACAACCTTAAACTGATAACACTTTAGCAAACGAACACAAAACGTAACATATACTGCCCGTCTAACCATGATACCTACAAAAGAACCAACAAATAACATCTTATCATCGTATTATTTATTACATAAAATCAATCGACGATCCTTCAAAAAGTTCCTTATAAAAGTCTTGAATTCTTATCTGTTAATTCATATTTGAATTGCAGTTTACCATTATATTCAGAAAAACATGAAATATTGTGTTTTACAGAACAGCTATACAATCTATAGTAGGCAAGATACTTCATGATATGTAGCTACAGGCACGAGTGTATATATTAAAAACAAATATTGTCACACATGGCGTTTAAAAACAATTTACATATTTTCAATTAAGTTTTTACAACCCACACATGTCATATTTACTATATATACGTACTACGTGTGGTACATGTACTGACTGAAATCATGTGTTGTAAACAATCATGACTTACACACAATAGTCTGATATCTATCTAGGACTATAGGCTAGATTGAAATATTTTCTTCTTCTCCTTCAAATCACGCAGAATCTCTAAATATCATTCATTATAGCAAATCTCTGGTGGGTGGTATTTTTCTCTCTCATTTGTATTACTTAACACAGGAGTCAGAAAGGTTTCCTTCTAACAAAATCCTCAGATTAATGGAGATTTCATTCATAATGAACGATTTGAATAAACTAACAAAATAATTCCGAAAAATGATTTGCTGAAGACCTGCACACATAAAGGTATCAATACTATAACCATTAACAACATCACTATAAACCACCCGATCACAAGTGTTCTGGAAACTTAATCACTTAAAAATATAGAATTATTAAATATGTAACAGATTCTGGGAAAAAAACACCAAACCAACAGTTACATCAACAAAGACTATAATACTTTAGGCACAAGCTATTACAGTGCCAAGGGTTCTTAAAGTCCGGTTTTCGCCACCAATAAAACTGACCACCCTACATGGCCCAGGTGCGTCAATAAAGGGCGTTAAACACCCATACACACGCACAGACACCATGGGATAAAACAATTCATTTTTTTTAATAATATTGCTTACACATTCCCTTGTAAGAGAAAAAATAAACAACATTTCCCTACACACATTTGGAAAACAGATCAAGTTCACCATTTTCTGCTATTGGGGTAATCCAATCCCTCCATCAAGAACATAGAGTGATGGTTTCATAAATTATACAAACCTTAGAGTGGTTAGCTTTAGGGTTTTGAACACATAAACCCAGCAGTAACTTTCAAGCTTTTATAAACAACTCAGGATATTGAAAAGTACAGGGTCATCCAAAGCTGAGAGTTAAGATAACCAACATGCAGTGTGATGACTTGGCTTGGCGACAGCTAGAACAAGAGTCTTAGTCTTCAAATGAACATATTTTGAGTAGGGAAGAAAAGGATAACCGAAATAGGGAATCATATAGCAGATTTTCACAAATTATTTTAAGAAGTTAAAGGCAAATATATAAAGTTAAAAGAACAGGTATGACAGATATAAAATAATAAAAATGTAATTTTCCAGTGTTAAAACAAATTCCTATACATGTTATTCTACAAAGCTGGAAACTCGTATAAAATAACATGTTATGCTACATTTCACACCAATGAACATTTCTAGCTACATCACAACCATCTGTTGAAATATTCTTTATAATTTTAAAATTGCTCGTTGTTTTACGTAAGCCATTGATTGATTGAACAATAAAATTTCTTTCTTTTACATTGATTCCCTGCCCTAACATTCAATGCCTTCTCTTTTGTGACGTAAATCAAGCCTGAAATAGCGACACCATCTGTACATTGCGAGTTCCAAATTAGGTCTGGTGGACAATCCATCTCCGGAATAAAAAATAACACAGATACGGAAGGGGAAAGATAATCTGGATTTAAAGGAGTGTTGAAAAATATCGGAAATAGCGTGCCTGAAAAAATCTCTCTTTGTCACGACCAAGAAATGCTTTACAAGAAATATAAATGGTATCATATAGCGCTATAAAAGGACAACTTGCTAATTTATAAAGCAATTACATTTGTCCACGTGAAACTGTTTCTTTCTGCTAAATATTAAACTATGAAGACTTCATTCTAAAGTTATATATGAATTATTGGATTTTATTTTTTATGCTCTTCATATTAAACTATGAAGACTTCATTCTAAAGTTATATATTAATTATTGGATTTTTTTTTATGCTCTTCATATCATATTTGGTTTGTCATGTCATCCTTTTGGCTGGAACGCCTCTGATGAGTCTTGAATACACGAAACGACCGCAAGTCGTAACACAATTTATTGTCTGAGACCTTGTCGTTATTTTCATTTCTAAATTAAAGAAAGTAAAAAGCAACAGTAACAAAGTTACAAATTATGTTTTAATATGTAGTTGAAATCGGAGAGCTTTAACTGGACAACTACATAATTTATAATGCAAACCCCAAAAATATGTAATTGAAAAAGGGGAATTTTTGTCTGAAAATATGATCGTTATAATTTAATGTCCGACATCAATCAGTATAATTTGAAATATTTAAACATAAAGATAACATAGTTTTTTTCTGGTTGACACACAATTTATAGCCAAAAATCATGTCAAACATACATACCTGATCTAATAAGTGTATTAGCTTTCCTGGTGCATACATTGTGGAATAAGTGCAGATCAATTCTTATATAACTAGATCAACTTGGGTACAACTCAGTAATTCATTAAAAAATATGAATTTTATTAAAAAATACATCTCATAAAATTTTAAAAGTTTTTTCTTCGATATCAGCCAGTGATGGAAAATTCAAAATGATGTCGAGTGTAATGGTAAGTAATTGTTTTGATTAGTGAAGTGTTTAGCTGCTTGTTGTTCTGTGATGATCACCTCTATATCAATGTTATGTTATGTCTTCCAACCGCCAAGTAGTGCACCACATAGGCTATTTTTTTCCGCCCCTACCCATCTCTCCCCTTTTCCTGTGGTTCTTCAAAATTTACCGGTCCTATGTTTCCCACCCCATCCCCATATTTCATTTATCATCATCATTTCATATTCAATTTATCATCCTTTTCATGTCCATCGCCTGTAAATAACCTATAGAGCGTTGCACGGGCGTAAAACACCAACTCATTCACTCTCTCCAACCGTGTTGTGTTGCGTGTTACTACCGGACCGTAAGATCGCAATGGAAGACGGGGGTTTGGCACCATAAAATCAATTTAATTCTGAAATGCCTAAATACCAAGTCAGGACCATAGCGGTCTTTAATTTCTCCGGTTTGTCTGCCTTGTTTCGACTTTTCCCTCGGACATTTGAGATTGATCATCCAAGTTCGGTAGTTTTGCTATTACTTTTATTTGAACTGAATAAGTAATCAATTATGTACAACACTAGAATTCTTACTGTCATTGGGTCTTTTTTGTGGAGCTATTTTCACAAAAAAATATAGTCTGATCCTATAACGGTCTTTTAAATTGTCATTCTATTTCCTTTTATATCATAAAGATTAACGAAGTTCTGAAATACGATTTAATTGAGTAGCAACATTTTAAATGTAACAAATCAACATAACAATTGTCAGAATTCGACGCAGTTTCAATGAAAATATTGAAACTGTTGGCCAAAATACTGCATTGAATTCAAAGTGCAAACAAAAACGATTTAAAATCCTTGATCACTGAGGGCTTGTTAGGCACGGGTGTGGAATAGTTCACCCAAAAATGTGTTATACTTAATCTGTTTGTGCCACTTTCAAGTCCTTTAGCGCCACAGCGTAGTTTATTGTGCCAGTGAATCGTTTGGGCCAAGATATTTTTTTTGAAAGGATGAACCCTTTTGCGCCAATAATTTATTAATCCAATTGCGCTACTTACATTAATGTTTTATTCCTTATGCCTGTTCTCAAAACTTTCCTTTCTATGTGTTTATAGCATTAGTTTCAAGAGTATGTTCTAGAGACTAAAAAATGTAACACATACTTCATCAGTATAAACCGTTACTGAACATTTTGTCATCGCACATCTTCATTTGATTTCATCGTTCTTTTTCTTGTCTAAATTTGAAGTCCCCAACGGAAAGACTTTCCTTTGTAAGACTTTGGTATTATGACACGGATGATCCATTGACGAAGTTTGAATTTAGAGACCCCAGTGACGATTTTTTGTTGCTTTTACAGATTTTTGTCAGATATATTTGACAGTACTCTTGCAGTTTAAGAATATTTTATTCATCAAAAACTACCGGTAATTTTATAAGAAATGATTTTCACACAAAAAATATATATGTACCAATAAGTTCCCTGTCGGTATAAAATCGTTGTTATAATCGTCATATATACTAGAAGGCACCCGCGAATTCGCGGGGAAAGTTGCCTGAACATTTCCATCGATATGGGACCTTGGAACTGAAAACCTGAATGCTGACAATAATTTGAATTTGAATTTGAATAATGGGCTAACATAAATTATTTTTCTTTGTGTTGGTCACCAAGTAGTGTTTCCTTCCATTTCCATATTTCAAGTGGTTCTCAACATTCATTGTTCCTTTGTTAACCACAACACCTCCTGATATATTTCTCATCAATTTATGTTCTTACATTATCTATCTCCTTAATGTCTATCGCCCATATATGAGGGGGGGTGTAGGAGGGGGTCTGATCCCGTAATCCCGAACTAATTTTTACAAAATCCCGTCATCCCGATTTAAAAATGAGAAAATCCCGAATCCCGGTAAAGTTGATATAATTTTATTCCCGGAATCCCGAACTTAAATTGTCCAAATCCCGGAATCCCGAGCTTACCGGTGTCCCGAAAAAGGTCCTACCCTCCTCATATATTACCCATATTATGCAACTAACTGACTCACTCTTAACATCATAATGTACCCACTCTTTGCTCATTTACCCCTACCCGTACTGTTTTGGTTTTTTTTGCCTATCAAAAATGAAAGGGTGATAAATTTATGTTTATTTTCGTGCAACGTTTTCGACGGTCTATTTTTGGATGCTTTCGTGATTTTGATTTCTCAGTCACGTTTTCGTTATAGACATAGATGTACGTGCTCTGTTTTGTCTGTATTTTTGCCCCGTGTTTCATGTTGGGAAACATATTTCTTGTGTCCCCTTTGCCACTCTCATTAAACATATAAAAAGAGGAGGAGGTAAACACCAACTAACTCAGTCACTCACTAAAACATTATTGAACCACTGTTTTGCCCATTTACCCGCACTGGTACTGTTATTTTTTTTTCATTTTGCTTGACCTAAAAATAAACCATAAAAAGTGAATTTAAATACCCAACCCCCCAACCCCAATATATTTCTCTTTATCATTTCAATTCAAGTCATGTTAATTTTATCATCTCCTTTATATAACCCCTACAACTTGGCTGCGTGTAGCATTCTTGTTGTATTTAGAGCCTGTATCTTTATCAAAGTTTTTTAGTGTAGTTTTAGGTTAACCGGTTGTCAGTTGCAATCTACAAATTAGCACCAGTCCGACAGGTTTTTAGGCCTGTTTAAATCGTTTCGGTCCTATGAATTTTGGCAATTTATGTAACATAAATATAACCTATTTAAAATATTTGAAAATAATGGATTCGGACCTGTAATTTTTAAATTCCTAAAACGCTATTTCTTTGCCTGCAGTTGGACATTTTGCTAACTTCTTTTCATTTTTTATGCCCCGCCAACTTTGTTGGGGGGCATATAGTTTTTCGGTCCGTTCGTCCGTCCGTCCTTCCGTCCGTCCGTCCGTCCTTCCGTCCGTCCGTCCGTCACAATTTAGTTTTCCGCACTTTTTTTTCGACATCCTTGCATATATTCAAAAGATTTTTGGTATGTGAGTCTACCATGATGAGTTACAGGTCAAGTTCGAGTTTCGTTCCGGTCCACTGATTTTGACCTAAATTACGGCCCTTGAACTTAGCAAATTTTGTAAAAATAAGTTTTCCGCACTTTTTTTCCACATCCTTGCATATATTCAAAAGATTTTTGGTATGTGAGTCTACCATGATGAGTTACAGGTCAAGTTCGAGTTTCGTTCCGGTCCACTGATTTTGACCTAAATTACGGCCCTTGAACTTAGCAAATTTTGTAAAAAAAAAGTTTTCCGCACTTTTTTTCCACATCCTTGCATATATTCAAAAGATTTTTGGTATGTGAGTCTACCATGATGAGTTACAGGTCAAGTTCGAGTTTCGTTCCGGTCCACTGATTTTGACCCAAATTAGGGCCCTTGGACTTAGCAAATTTGGTAAAAATAACAGTTTTATTTTATTTGCTAGCGGGGCATCAGTGTCATCTTGACACATTTCCTTGTTTATTGTTACGTTTATTGTTTCATTATTTTATATATCTACCTGTCCTGAAGGCTAAAAATATGCACAGTGTAACACATACCATATACCTGTATCGAAGTTGATCAGTTCAGGTTACTTTTAGTGATCATCAGATAGGGGCGGTTTTAAAAATATTGGGATAGAATTCGGACGCTATTTCTTGGACTCCAGTTAAACATTTTACTAACTTCTTTTTATTTTATTTTTTGCTTCGCATATCATGCTACGTTTCTTTTATCAAAACCTGAAGGGTGCTTAAATATTGGGGATAGAAACGAACGTATGTTTGCCCATTTACCCGTACTGGTACTGTTATTTTTTTTTTCATTTTGCTTGACCTAAAAATAAACCATAAAAAGTGAATTTAAATACCCAACCCCCCAACCCCAATATATTTCTCTTTATCATTTCAATTCAAGTCATGTTAATTTTATCATCTCCTTTATATAACCCCTACAACTTGGCTGCGTGTAGCATTCTTGTTGTATTTAGAGCCTGTATCTTTATCAAAGTTTTTTAGTGTAGTTTTAGGTTAACCGGTTGTCAGTTGCAATCTACAAATTAGCACCAGTCCGACAGGTTTTTAGGCCTGTTTAAATCGTTTCGGTCCTATGAATTTTGGCAATTTATGTAACATAAATATAACCTATTTAAAATATTTGAAAATAATGGATTCGGACCTGTAATTTTTAAATTCCTAAAACGCTATTTCTTTGCCTGCAGTTGGACATTTTGCTAACTTCTTTTCATTTTTTTATTGTTACGTTTATTGTTTCATTATTTTATATATCTACCTGTCCTGAAGGCTAAAAATATGCACAGTGTAACACATACCATATACCTGTATCGAAGTTGATCAGTTCAGGTTACTTTTAGTGATCATCAGATAGGGGCGGTTTTAAAAATATTGGGATAGAATTCGGACGCTATTTCTTGGACTCCAGTTAAACATTTTACTAACTTCTTTTTATTTTATTTTTTGCTTCGCATATCATGCTACGTTTCTTTTATCAAAACCTGAAGGGTGCTTAAATATTGGGGATAGAAACGAACGTATGGTTAATTTGTAATTTTAAAATCAAACTCGGCAATATTCCGTAATTTTTTTTAACGTTTTGTCCCCCCATTCCCCCATAGCATCACAGAAAAATGAAATATTCAATAGTGATAAAGTACACTGTTTATTGGTTATGTTTATAACAAAAACTTATTATGTTGTAGATTGTGAAAGGAATAAAATCCGAACATAGAAAAAAGTCTATTAATTTAATAATATAGATGTAATTCTTAAAAACCCATATAGGTAACTTGGCGTAAGTAATTTCCGAAAACTTCCGCAATTCAAACCACCCAAAATGAAATACCGGTATATGGCACACTTGATACCATTGACGCAAAAGACTCTTCCCCATATTTCAGTTCCGTGCGGGGCCCGGGTGGCGAATAGGCCCGCAGCAGAGCTTAGCTTGTCGTAACAGGCGACTAAGGGTCTTGGTATTCTGACGTCGGGTCAGTGCTCGGCCCACAGAGCGACTAAGTGTGTACCCTAGGTGGCTGAATAGGGTGGCCCTCGTCCGTAGGGATTGTCAGCTTAATAACACGGAAACCCTGACCGCTGACCATAGTGGGCTAACGTGTGTGGAGAGTACCAAAGTAGACATTTCTCACTTTTAATGTTCACATTATTAATTCCAACCTGACATTTCTTAATTCCAACTTGACATTTCTTAGTTCCAACTTGACATTTCTTAGTTTCAACTTGAAATTTCTTAGTTCTATCCTGACATTTCTTAGTTCCAACTTGACATTTCTTAGTTCCATCCTGACATTTCTTAGTTCCATCTTGACATTTCTAAGTTCCATCCTGACATTTCTTAATTCCAACGTGACATTTCTTAGTTCCATCCTGACATTTCTTAATTCCAACGTGACATTTCTTAGTTCCATCCTGACATTTCTTAATTCCAACCTGACATTTCTTAATTCCAACGTGACATTTCTTAGTTCCAACCTGACATTTCTTAGTTCCATCCTGACATTTCTTAGTTCAAACCTGACATTTCTTAGTTCAAACCTGACATTTCTTAGTTCCAACCTGACATTTCTTAATTCCAACCTAACCTGACTTTTTTTCGTTCCAACTTGACATTTCTTCGTTCCAACTTGACATTTCTAAGTTTCAACTTGACATTTCTTCGTTCCAACTTGACATTTCTTAGTTTCAACTTGACATTTCTTAGTTCCAACCTGACATTTCTTAATTCCAACCTAACCTGACATTTCTTAGTTCCAACTTGACATTTCTTAGTTTCAACTTGACATTTCTTAGTTTCAACTTGACATTTCTTAGTTCCAACTGATATTTCTAAGTTCCATCCGGACATTTCTTAGTTCCAACCTGACATTTCTTAATTCCAACCTGACATTTCTTAATTCCAACCTGACATTTCTTAGTTCCAACCTGACATTTCTTAGTTCCAACTTGACATTTCTTAGTTTCAACTTGACATTTCTTAGTTCCAACGTGACATTTCTTAATTCCAACCTGACATGTTTTAATTCCAACCTGACATTTCTTAGTTCCAACTTGACATTTCTTAGTTCCATCCTGACATTTCTTAGTTTCAACGTGACATTTCTTAATTCCAACTTGACATTTCTTAATTCCAACCTGACATTTCTTAGTTCCAACCTGACATTTCTTAATTCCAACCTGACATTTCTGAGTTTCAACTTGACATTTAGAAAGCTAAAGGTGATAAATGTCAATTAAGATGGAACCAAGAAAACGAATAGAAAGAGAAATGCCCGCCTGGAAGTACGATGTCAACTTAAAAATGTAAAATGTCAACTGAAAACAAAACAATATCAATTTGGAACTCAGAAATTTGATTACTTTATTTTTCATAGAGCATTACCGCTCAAGGTAAAAGTCGGAATAGTAAACAGTTTGATCATTGGAATACAAGGTAAAAATACAAACAGACAAAGTTCAGGTTGTATAGAAGGATACAAAGAGTCAAAATAATGTTTACCGTGAAAACAACAACTTTAACTGTTGTCCAAGAAATTGTTTACCACAGTGTCAATAACATCTATCTGTTCTGTGTTACTTAGTTCTAAATCATAAAAAGGGAATTACGTTATGCTTTATTGTTTGGGTTAATGAAACAGGAAGAAAGCGACATAATGAATATTATATTGATTAGGAAGGAACATAAAGCAAAGTAAGACATCGCCAATTCACAAAGCTATATACGATAATTAAATGAAGTCAAATGACAATCCAATTTCTACCTTCACATTCAATGTCACTCCTTCCACGTCACATTACCAAGTACCTAATAAGCAGAGTAATTGGACTCAAGTATACCATCAGATATCACATAAATTGTGTAAAATGAATCAAAATGATGGAGAAAATTGTTGTCGAGGTAGTTTTTATCAATCAAGTATATTTGCTGATAGTCATTCTAATTTTTATTTAATTGTGTTTTTCAATGCAATTTTACTTCTATATAAAGTCACGATTTCGATATAAATAAATAAAATAAAACATTATTTTAAATGAATAAAATTTACGACAAAACTGAAACGTGGATGATCACTCAGTGTGAAAATGGCAGAGTAGTCAAAGTCATGACATGGTTAAAGTCCAGACAGTCCTCACTTGGTAAAGTCGTGATGGACCTCACTTGGTAAAACCGTGATCTTCCTAACTTGGTAAAGACGTAGTGGTCCTGACTTGGTAAAGCCGTGATGGTCCAGACTTGGTAAAGCGTGATGGTCCTGACTTGGTAAAGCCGTGATAGTCCAGACTTGGTAAAGCCGTGGTGGTCCTAACTTGGTAAAGCCGTGATGGCCCTAACTTGGTAAAGACGTCGTGGTCCTCACTTGGTAAAGCCGTGATGGTCCTGTCTTGGTAAAGCCGTGATCGTCCCGAATTGGTAATGAGCCTGACTTGGTAAAGACGTGATGGTCCTGACTTGGTAAAGCCGTGATGGTCCAAACTTGGTAAAGGCGTGGTGGTCCTCACTTGGTAAAGCCGTGATGGTCCTAACTTGGTGAAAACGTGGTGGTCCTCACTTGGTAAAGCCGTGATGGTCCTAACTTGGTAAAGACGTGGTGGTCCTCACTTGGTAAAGCCGTGATGGTCCTAACTTGGTAAAGACGTGGTGGTCCTGACTTGGTAAAGCCGTGATGTTCCTGACTTGGTAAAACCGTGATGGTCCTGACGATTAAATTGCGATAGTCCTGACCTAGAAAAGTCGTGATGACCCTGACAGTTAAATTGCGATAGTCCTGACTTGGTAAAGCCGTAATTGCCCTGACAGAAATTGCGAGAGTCCTGACCTTGTAAAGCCGCGATGGCACTGACGGTTAAAGTCCAGTCATTCCTAACTTGGTAAAGACGTGGTGGTCCTGGCTTGGTACAGCCGTGATGTTCCTGACTTGGTAAAACCGTGATGGTCCTGACGATTAAATTGCGATAGTCCTGACTTAGAAAAGTCGTGATGACCCTGACAGTTAAATTGCGATAGTCCTGACTTGGTAAAGCCGTAATTGCCCTGACAGAAATTGCGAGAGTCCTGACCTTGTAAAGCCGTGATGGCCCTGACTTGGTAAAGCCGTAATGGCTCTGACAGAAATTGCGAGAGTCCTCACTTGGTAAAGCCGTGATGTCCCTGACTTGGTAAAGCCGTAATGGTCCTAACTTGGTAAAGACGTAGTGGTCCTGACTTGGTAAAACCGTGATGGTCCTGACTTGGTAAAGCCGTGATGGTCCTGACTTGGTAAAACCTTGATGGTCCTGACTTGGTAAAGCCATGATGGTCGTACTTGGTAAAGCCGTGGTGGTCCTGACGATTAATTTGCGATAGTCCTGATTTGGTAAAGCTATAATGCTCCTGACTTGGTTAAGTTTAAGTCATGATGATCCTGACTTGGCCAAAGACGTGTTAGTTCTGACTTGGTTAAGTCGTGATAGTCCTTTCTGATTCAGTAGGGATAGTCCTGAGTAGGTTAAGTCATGGTGGTTCTGACTTGGTTAAGTCGTGACAGCCCTGTCTCGGTAAGTCGTAATGCCCCTGACTTGGTTAAGTTTAAGTCGTGAATCCTGACTTGGCCAAAGACGTGTTAGTTCTGACTTGGTTAAGTTTTGATAGTCCTTTCTGATTCAGTAGGGATAGTCCTGAGTAGGTTAAGCCATGGTGGTCCTGACTTGGTTAAGTTGTGATAGTCCTTTCTGATTCAGTAGCGATAGTCCTGAGTAGGTTAAGTCATGGTGGTTCTGACTTGGTAAAGTCGTGATAGTCCTTTCTGATTCAGTAGCGATAGCCCTGAGTAGGTTAAGCCATGGTGGTCCTGACTTGGTTAAGTTGTGATAGTCCTTTCTGATTCAGTAGCGATAGTCCTGAGTAGGTTAAGCCATGGTTTTCCTGACTTGGGTTAGTCGTGATAGTCCTTTCTGATTCAGTAGCGATAGTCCTGAGTAGGTTAAGCCATGGTGGTCCTGACTTGGTTAAGTTGTGATAGTCCTTTCTGATTCAGTAGCGATAGTCCTGAGTAGGTTAAGCCATGGTGGTCCTGACTTGGTTAAGTCGTGATAGTCCTTTCTGATTCAGTAGCGATAGTCCTGAGTAGGTTAAGTCATGGTCGTTCTGTCTCGGTAAGTCGTGATGGTCCTGACTTGCTTAACTCGTGATGGCCTTGATTTAGTCAATGTTAAATTGACAACTATGAAATACATCCAGATACCAATGCAAGTATAAAACGAAAAACGTTGTAAAAGGTTAGACTGCTAACAATATCAAATAGTCTCTTCCTTGGACATATGTCAAGAACCATTTATTTTAGAAAATAATGAGGTGCATGTGAAGAAATAGTTATTTGAAAGAAAGACATATTTTATTCCTGCTATTACTGCCATGCATTCATTAAACAGATAACAAAAACCGAGTTTGTCTGAACAATCAATATGAAACAACTTCTGACTTTTCTAAAATCAACAATTGTTCCTTGGCTCAATTAATGGCAGTACATTTATTTCAATTCTAAATATTTGACTGCATTACCAAGAACTGTCGATCTGAATATTCTTTATGGGAGAAATTTGATTTAATGGTAAAGATTTACAAAAATAACATGCTTTCTCAATAGTTTTCAATTATCTTTTATTCATTTGTCCCTGCATACTACACAGAAAGACTAAAGAGATAATTCTTCAAAAGATCTTTAGTTCTTGATTTAATGTTCTTCTTTTGAAAGGTTGCTCAAGCAAAAAGGATTAACTTTTCAATGATATATTATTAAGAAAATTGATTTTCAAGTTAACTAAATGAAAAGGTTTAGCATTATAATTGGTAAAATCAAATCCATTTCAAACATCATTTGTTTTAGTGATATTTTGTATTTGACAGCAGGCATTTGTGTTAAATTCTCCGATCAGAAGCTGTTCCTTTTGTATGTGATGGAACTTTTAAAAAGTTCTCGGTCGGTGCTTTTCTAATAGTATAATCAAATAATTCCCTAATAATATTCTTGTATTTGAGCCTGTCATTTGTTTTAATTCCACTGCTGCTAAATACTTGCTACATATAAAAGTAGCAGCGCTACCAATGGGACATCCGATTGTCAAAAGTCCGAAAGAGAGGTACCAATGGGACATCCGAATGTCAAAAGTCCGAAAGAGATGCACCAATGGGGCATCCGAATGTCAAAAGTCCGAAAGAGATGCACCAATGGGACATCCGAATGTCAAAAGTCCGAAAGAGGGGTACCAATTGGACATCTGAATGTCAAAAGTCCGAAAGAGATGTTCCGATGGGACATCCGAATGTCAAAAGTCCGAAAGAGGGGTACCAATGGGACATCCGAATGTCAAAAGTCCGAAAGAGGGGTACCAATAGGACATCCGAATGTCAAAAGTCCGAAATAAGGGTACCAATGGGACATCCGAATGTCAAAAGTCCGAAAGAGATGTACCAATGGGACATCCGAATGTCAAAAGTCCGAAAGAGAGGTACCAATGGGACATCTGAATGTCAAAAGTCCGAAAGAGATGTTCCGATGGGACATCCGAATGTCAAAAGTCCGAAAGAGGGGTACCAATGGGACATCCGAATGTCAAAAGTCCGAAAGAGGGGTACCAATAGGACATCCGAATGTCAAAAGTCCGAAATAAGGGTACCAAATGGGGCATCCGAATGTCAAAAGTCCGAAAGAGATGTACCAATGGGACATCCGAATGTCAAAAGTCCGAAAGAGAGGTACCAATGGGACATCCGAATGTCAAAAGTCCGAAAGAGAGGCATCCGAATGTCTAAAGTCCGAAAGAGGGGTACCAATGGGACATCCGAATGTCAAAAGTCCGAAAGAGAGGTACCAATGGGACATCCGAATGTCTAAAGTCCGAAAGAGAGGTACCAATGGGACATCCGAATGTCAAAAGTCCGAAAGAGAGGCATCCGAATGTCTAAAGCCCGAAAGAGGGGTACCAATGGGACATCCGAATGTCTAAAGTCCGAAAGAGAGGTACCAATGGGACATCCGAATGTCAAAAGTCCGAAAGAGATGTACCAATGGGACATCCGAATGTCAAAAGTCCGAAAGAGGAAAGACAAGACCAGTAAACACGAACTAGAACAGCACAAAGAACCTACACAAAAACAATAGAATATCAATCAACAAGTCGTAACGATAGTGAACTCAGGTGCCCCGGAAGAGCTTACCTTAACTGATTTACAAAACAATCATAAAGTATTTTACTATTTTCTATGCAGTTCGTCCTGCTTGAGTTGTATTTTTTGGTTCTATGTAAAAGAGTCACATATATACTAGTCCGTATTGCTTTATTGTCCATTTAATTCTTTTGTCCCTTCCATCTTTTAACTCTTTTTTTTCTATTACTATTTGCATGTGTTTTTCCACCTTGTGCATCTTTTCCCCCTTTTTAGCAGTAAGACATAATAATATGTAAAAACAAATCTGTAGTAGGTTCTTCATATTAGGTTCAATGACCATTTATAGCTTAGTCATTAAAAAAATAAAATAAAAAACTCTATGAAATTGATTTCTTCTAAAAAATATGCTCTGTAGCAAACATACTCAGAACAAGTATATAAAAGATTTAAATGGGGTCAAGATTCTAAAAAACAGAATACGAATGTACTTTTAATGATATATTGAAATATTATTGCTGGTAATGGAAGTTGCAGATTGCTGATTCTATTTTGTTATAGTATTTTTTTAACATAAATCAACTTTTTCAAAAGGCCAAACCTTAAAAAAATGATAATAGTCCTTCCCCGTTTTTATATAAAAAAGTTAAAATTAAAAAATCCAATACCAGTATGATGGGTAATACTAAAGCAGAAAATAAGACTATTGCTGAATAAATCTGTTGGGGAATATTTGATTTTATGATTAATCTTAAATGTCCGAGAAAAAATCAAAATAAGGAAATGGTACATCAGAGAAAACGATCGAAGATCGCAATGGCTCTGATTTTCTAAAGATAAAGGGTTGAACCATGCTAAATTTGTTTATTTTTCTGTTATACTGAATACGCCACAAAACTATGTGTGTGTCTGTTCTACAACGAAGCAGTCTGTTATGTATCTCAAATGCCCGTACCATTTCTCCTTATTTGTACCTTTATTAAAAAAAAATTTCTAAAAATTATTTCATCGAACAATGATCCAATAATAATATCATAATATTAAAGGTTTTTTTTTATTCACAAGTTTTTGATGAAGTAAATTATTACTTGAATGTAATTAGTTTCGGTCATTATCCTCTATCTATCTAGGATGATAAATATAGGAAATTGTTATAAAAAATCTTTTAACCGATCTATGAAGAGGAAAGAAATGAACTGTCAATGTTCTAAAAATACATTTCAATTTGTCGTAAAGCATAAAGCCGTTTCTTGTTCTCTTTGAAGTTGAGTTGATAATAATTGGAATGAAACCAAAGTATTGTAACTTTTAATCTGAACATCAAGACTTTCACATGGTCCCCACAGTGGATAAGCAAGAACAGAGACATTGACATGATGCTAATCTACTCTGAAACAACGATTTATCATTAATGACAAATGTATGAAGGTCGAGCAGAAAAATATTATCTAGAATAAAATGATAGCGGCAATACGACGTATGTCTACACGAAGTGACAGAGCTAGGAAATTTGTCTCAATCCCACGGTCTATGGAGAAATCGATAAGAAATTTATTTACGACATTTATAGTAGATCCATTGATGGTAGATCTCGGCCTTATATGGAAATCTATCGCCCACAGATTGCCTATGACGGGAGTGGATCTGCTTCAATGTATCCACATATCAGATTAACCGATTATATTGCAATTAATATCTACTTAAATATTCTCAATTGTGATATTGGCGTTAATCAATATTGGTATTTCGGAATTATAAAGTATATAAATAGTTTTCTTGTTACTTTTGTTACTTTTTTGTAAGTCCTGGGTGGCTGAGTGGTCTAATGTGCTGGTTTTTGTAAGTCCTGGGTGGCTGAGTGGTCTAATGTGCTGGTTTTTGTAAGTCCTGGGTAGCTGAGTGGTCTAAGGTGCTGTTTATATTTTAGTCCTGGGTGGCTGAGCGGTCTAAAGTGTTGGTTTTTGTAAGTCCTGGGTGGCTTAGTGGTCTAATGTGTTGGGTTTTGTAAGTCCTGGGTGGCTGAGTGGTCTAAGGTGCTGGTTTTTGTAAGTCCTGGGTGGCTGAGTGGTCTAAGGTGCTGGTTTTTGTAAGCCCTGGGTGGCTGAGTGGTCTAAGGTGCTGGTTTTGTAAGCCCTGGGTGGCTGAGTGGTCTAAGGTGCTGGTTATTGTAAGTCTTGGGTGGCTGAGTGGTCTAAGGTGCTGGTTTTGTAAGTCCTGGATGGCTGAGTGGTCTAAGGTGCTGGTTTTTGTAAGTCCTGGGTGGCTCAGTGGTCTAAGGTGCAGGTTTTTGTAAGTCCTGGATGGCTGAGTCGTCTAATGTGCTAGTTTTTGTAAGTCCTGGATGGCTGAGTGGTCTAAGGTGCTGGTTAAATTACCACACCATCGACCACTAGTCAATTAGCAATGCCGAGAAACTAAAACTAGTCAAGTCAGCTACCTTCTCAAGGTCAGTGTTATGGTTCCTTATCTTTGGTTCTTTCAAAGCGCCTCTCGTATGTCTTTAAAGACCAAAATTTCTGCAGAAAACACTTTATGTCTTTTAACCGTTTCTAATCTATTTCAAAGCAAGCTTTAACTTAACTTAACGTAACGTAACATAAAAGCAAGTATAGTAATTACGGAATTCGATTTTGGTCTCAGACCATACTACCTCATCCGGTGGATTATTTCCGGTAAAAAATATATTTGATATTCAGAGTCAACAATTTTCTAAATTGTAGACGGAAGACATCATTTGCTTGTAGATAAATACGGAATTTCTGTCTCTTAGATGGGCGCAGATGTTGGTTTGACCTACAGGTTTCGTATTGTCATCTTTACCGGATTTGACCCACACTAAATCGATCCTTGGCAATGGATGTGCTATAGCAAACAGGAACTGCTTACTCTTCCGGAGCACCGTAGATCACTCCCGTTTCGATTTGAATTCACGTTGCTGATTGTGGTTTGGTTGTTTATATGTGTGTGTGTGTGGTTTTTTTTGTGTTAGTGTTTTTATGTCTACCGATGTTGTCCCTGTCCTTTCGTATCAACGATATTTGATTTCCTTTTTTGATACACATTTGCTTCTATAGCCATTACAACAGAGAAATACATATTAAAGATTGAATGTTTGACATTTATATTAAGCGATGAGTCGAAACATTCGATATTTTCATTTATTTTTTTAACAAAACTGCATATTCGAAGTAGAAATATCGAATTCGTGTTAAATTTAAAAAGACATAAAACCTATCATTTTCGCAATTTTTGAAAAATAATGAAATTCACACTATTTGAAGAATATAGTGTAAAAATCTTTGAAGACACTGTTAGATTAAAATGAAAACTACCACGAAAGAAAATTGCAGAAAAATATGCAGTGTCAAAAAAGAGGACAAAATAATTATATAATGTAAACACTTGCGTACCAGTAAACTGAGAAACGAAAAGAAACCAAACGGAACGGAACGAAAACCAAATCGTTAAAAAAGGAAACAAAAACAGTAAAGTAAGCAACCGAAATCTGTAAAGAAAGGAAACAAAATCGGGCGAAATCGGTAAAAAACAGAAAACTGAATCGAGTCTACCAATTTCTGAATTTACCGATTTCGTTTACCTTTCGTTTCGTTTTGTTTCATTTCGTTTTTCAGTTTACCAGTACCCAGTAAAGGTCATGTGAATAACGGTTTACCAAAAGTAAATATTTATGCTGGACAATACTTAATCAATTTGAAAAATTAAAATAAGATAATTTTATATAAAGCTTCGAAAATTTGAGTTTTTGTGTCGGTAAAGTATTAGTTTTAGGATAGAAGGTATATTTTTAATATATGTAATTTTTATTCAATGTTTAAAAATTGCGAAAATGATAGGTTCTATGTCTTTAAAGGCAGGAAAAATTGAAAACTGCTGACAACAAATTGACCAAATAAAAAAAATCGTTGTGACTCGAATACGGTTTTGAATAAAGAGTAGATAACTAACGAAAATTGGTTAGCTTTGTTATCATGGATCATACTGGTTTCATCAGTTCTTTTGATGATTTTTTTTTTTCAATTTCTATTTATACGTGTATACAATTATGAATTGTGATTCTCGGCTTATGTTCAATTCTATACTCTTTTTCTTTGTCCACTTGAACCAGATTGGTTTGATTCTTACGTACCTTCAAAGTCCTCGGCACCAACGGTAGCGACTCTTTATAGGCGAGCGGCGGATATCGAAAAAGTCGTCTAATTAAAAAGTTTAAATTACCCAAAAACCTCATGAGATTTTTTGAACTCAAATAAAAGGTTGATTATTCTATTTTATGGATATATATGTTTGACAAGTCGAATATGGTCAGAAGATATAAAAAAATGTTGTTTTGTACATGTACCCTATGAAATCTTTAACGGCTTGTTTTTTTAAATTATTTTTTTTACCTAAAAAAACACACAAGAAAAAAAAATGTAAATCACATCATGAAATATTTTGCTCAATTCTTTGTTTGCAATTGAAATTTTCAAAAACAATAATAGTTTTCTACAATTTTTATCGAATTAAAAATCACGAATAAAAGTAGCAAAAATACACGTTAATTTTAACTTTTGCAACATTAATTGTCATTTAAATCAAACAAATTGTATACTTAGATCAAGAAAATGTTGTAAGGCTACTTTTTAGTTAAAACTGCATACTTCTGACGAATGATAATAAAGTTATACTTAATTGAATATGTTAGATTTTGAGCAAATTGACTGCAGATGACTCGGAAAACTGTCGGAGTGTCCCGTATTTACATTTTAACTATAATCTGATTGATTAGTAATTGTAGGAATTTTCATTTTTTTGTGTAATTATGAAGAATATGTGCTAGTTTTGGGTTTGTGTGAACACAAGAAATTTATTATTTGGTCTTTGCTTTTATTTTTCACCTGCGATGTTTGATAAAAGCAAAGTTTTAAAAATTTGTGAAAGGTGTACTTGACTTTTGAGGTGCGTTTGATATGTTGAACAAAATAAAAATTCGATTGCAGAAAAACAATAAATTAATGCCGTTATATTTTGGCGAAAATATTTGAAATTATGTTACTAGACTATCTATTTGAAACTAAAAGTATAAACTGTGCACGTAAGCATCCAGGAGCAAATCAAGAAATTTTCGAAAAAAGGGGGAGGGCTCTACATAAAGCATTGTTGTTGAAGATGTTCATGACAGTTTTGCCTGAAATCTATAAGATTTTTTTTTAACATTTTGTCACTAAGCGACATTGAGGGGCTCCCGGAACACCCCACCTGCTGGAGCCGTCATAGTACAATGATTTGGTCGTCTTTAGAACTTATGACTTCACGCTTAAAAATTTCTAATCTTTGAGCTCAAATTGCACAATGTTCTGACCATTTTAGAGGCGTCAAACTAATATGTTCTGAAAGCCAAAACTCTTATCTCTCTATTAAGTCCAAAATATCGCCAAAGGTTTGTCATTAAGTTATAAAACTTAAAAGTTTTTAAAACCTCTATTCGCCACTTAACTCTTATGTGTTTTTTAGTTAGTTTTTCGATGATTTTCTTTCTTTTTTTCTGTGCAAAGTTATTGTTCTCTACTTAACTAGTTGGATTTAAGATATTGTTGTTGGTTTTTGATTCCTATTCCGTTTTAAACATGTTAATGGTAACTCAGTACACTTTTTATTAAAAACCTAATATTCTGGTATAATCCAATAATGTTTTTGAGTCAATGAACACATTTGAACCATTTATTTTTGTTACAAACGAAAGATAAGATAATGTTTTACAAATAGAGGAAAAAAGTGAGTGAAAATGTGAATTCTTTTTTTCGCAATTCAAACTTTTATACACAAAAATCAAAATAATTTGACCCTTTTCTAAAAATAGAAAAATTGACGTAATAAATTTCTTCAAGGAGACCAAAAGTGAATGATTTATATTCGCTTATATATGTAAGTAATATTTTGTCTTTATTTTCTAACTTTTAACCACATTTTGTAACATTTTAGTTGCCTTAATGTTTGCAGACTCAAACTTTTAGATTTTGGGTAGTGACCTTTGACCTTTAATTTTGTCATGTTCTGACCAGATTCCAAATGGCAAACATCGATATTATTAAAGCTGAAATATTAAACTATCAATATAGTTAAAAATATCCCATGAGGTTTTTGGGTAATTTAAATTTTTTTCAAGACCCTTTCCGCCGCTCGCCTATTAACACTTGACATTTGAATTCCTGGAAAGGAATTACTGTTTTTTTTCTGTTGTGCAAGATGAGCCCTACACATTGTTTAACATTGACTGTATTGTTCATAAAAAAATAACAAGATGTGGAATAAGTGCAAGACACAGCCCACACTAAAATGTCTTGACAAAATGCTTTTTGCATCTAATATACAGTAGATTTTGAATGTAACGGTGCGTTGACAGGGCCATGATTTATTTACATGTAACTATTCCATTTTAAACAACTCTATAAATGGAAGGTTACAGCGGAACATCGAATTCCCTTCTGTATTTGCATTAAATCTACGACAATATTTTGTTTTCCAGATCAGGAATGTGTCCTTCCGTTTATTTCATTACCGTTCTTGCAATTAAGTTATTCTTGTGCTATCAAATTGTTGACATTTGAAACTCCGGATATCCTCCTTTTCATTAGCAAATGTTTAAACGAGGAATATGGAAATAAACTGTCTGAAAATATTCCCGATTGATCTGCAGGGAAAATTGGATTAAAAAGAACATAAATCAAATGCAGCTAATGTAAAATCACGGGCGACCTTCAGTGATAAATGTTTGTCCTGTGTCATAAAAATAGGTTTCCTGTATTTTTACTTGTGCATTGATATGCACTTATAATACTCGGTATTGGATTGCCTTCTTTTCTGTGATCATGTTTATAAATGCTACCCATTCAATGCATCGATCTTTTCTGTTGTTTAGTTTTAATTCTGCTGACGAAAAGTTACTCGTCGAAATATGCAAACATAAATTTATTTATTCACATTTAAGTACTTCCTTTTTCTGCTAACATCCGACTAAATATCTTATGCGCTTAACATTTGCCACATACATCATCTCGATTTAAACCAAAATATATACGTGGAAGCACAAGAGCAGTATTAGTAGTCGAAAAGCACCTACCTTGCCAATAACCTGAGCTACAAATTTTATAAAGTAATTTAAACATTTAGTTTGTCCGTGTACAACACTTAATAACTATCGGACAAATATTACAACAACCAAACACAGCAAAGAATACGAAACAACACAAAACCATGGACAAAACATAAACAGCATAGACTACAGAACAATCACAGGACAATAGATGAACATAAACATCAAACACTGCAAACCAACCATTATGGACATACAAAAACAGAAATAGACTTGGAATAATTACAAAACAATTAACAAAAAATTAACCGTAAAGACTACTGAACCAATCACAAACATTGAACATGTAAAAAGTATAGGCTACAGAACAATCACAAACAATGGACAACCACAAGACAATGAACAAAATATAAACAGCAAAGACTACAAAAAAAAAACACTAAACAGGAGACAAAATATAAAAAAAACAAAGACAACAGAAAAACTACAAAACAATTGACAAAATATACTAAGTAAACAGAAAGGACCACAAAACAATGAACAAAATATAAAAAGCAAAGACCACAAAACAACCACAAAACAATGAACAAAATATAAAAAGCAAAGACTACAGAACAAGACCATAACAATGGACAAAATATAAACAGCAAAGACTACGGAACAATCACAATACAATGGACAAAACAGAAACAGCAAAGATAACAAAATGACCATAAAACAATGGATAAATCAAAAACAGTAAACACTACAGAACAATTTCATAACAATGAACAAAACAAGAACAGCAAAGACTAAAGATTAACCACACAACAATGGACAAAACAAAAAAAAGAGTACAGAACAATGCATTACAAAACATAAACAGAAAATTCAACAAAACTATAAAAAAACAACAGACAAATCAAACACAGCAAAGACTACAGAACAATTACAAACCATAAACAGCAAAGACTATAGAATAATTACAAATCAAACACAGCAAAGACTAGAGAACAATTACAAAACATACACAGCAAAGACTAGAGAACAATTACAAAACATACACAGCAAAGACTAGAGAACAATTACAGAACATACACAGCAAAGACTACAGAACAATTACAGAACATACACAGCAAAGACTACAGAACAATTACAAAACATACACAGCAAAGACTACAGAACAATTACAAAACATACACAGCAAAGACTACAGAACAATTACAAAACATACACTGCAAAGACTAGAGAACAATTACAAAACATACACAGCAAAGACTACAGACCAATTACAAAACATACACAGCAAAGACTAGAGAACAATTACAGAACATACACAGCAAAGACTACAGAACAATTACAAAACATACACAGCAAAGACTAGAGAACAATTACAAAACATACACTGCAAAGACTACAGAACAATTACAAAACATACACAGCAAAGACTACAGAACAATTACAAAACATACACAGCAAAGACTACAGACCAATTACAAAACATACACAGCAAAGACTAGAGAACAATTACAGAACATACACAGCAAAGACTAGAGAACAATTACAAAACATACACAGCAAAGACTACAGAACAATTACAGAACATTAACAGCAAAGACTATAGAATAATTACAAATCAAACACAGCAAAGACTAGAGAACAATTACAAAACATACACAGCAAAGACTAGAGAACAATTACAAAACATACACTGCAAAGACTAGAGAACAATTACAAAACATTAACAACAAAGACTACAGAACAATTACAAAACATTAACAGCAAAGACTACAGAACAATTACAAAACATTAACAGCAAAGACTAGAGAACAATTACAAAACATACACAGCAAAGACTACAGAACAATTACAAAACATACACTGCAAAGACTACAGAACAACTACAAACCATAAACAGCAAAGACTATAGAACAATTACAAAACATGCACAGCAAAGACTAGAGAACAATTACAAAACATACACTGCAAAGACTAGAGAACAATTACAAAACATACACAGCAAAGACTATAGAATAATTACAAATCAAACACAGCAAAGACTACAGAACAATTACAAAACATACACAGCAAAGACTAGAGAACAATTACAGAACATTAACAGCAAAGACTAGAGAACAATTACAAAACATTAACAGCAAAGATTAGAGAACAATTACAAAACATACACAGCAAAGACTAGAGAACAATTACAAAACATACACAGCAAAGACTACAGAACAATTACAAAACATACACTGCAAAGACTAGAGAACAATTACAAAACATACACTGCAAAGACTAGAGAACAATTACAAAACATACACAGCAAAGACTACAGAACAATTACAAAACATACACAGCAAAGACTAGAGAACAATTACAAAACATACACAGCAAAGACTACAGAACAATTACAAAACATACACTGCAAAGACTACAGAACAATTACAAAACATACACAGCAAAGACTACAGAACAATTACAAAACATACACAGCAAAGACTACAGAACAATTACAGAACATACACAGCAAAGACTAGAGAACAATTACAAAACATACACAGCAAAGACTAGAGAACAATTACAGAACATACACAGCAAAGACTAGAGAACAATTACAAAACATACACAGCAAAGACTACAGAACAATTACAAAACATACACAGCAAAGACTAGAGAACAATTACAAAACATACACAGCAAAGACTAGAGAACAATTACAAAACATACACTGCAAAGACTAGAGAACAATTACAAAACATACACAGCAAAGACTAGAGAACAATTACAAAACATACACTGCAAAGACTAGAGAACAATTACAAAACATACACTGCAAAGACTAGAGAACAATTACAAAACATACACAGCAAAGACTACAGAACAATTACAAAACATACACAGCAAAGACTACAGAACAATTACAAAACATACACAGCAAAGACTACAGAACAATTACAGAACATACACAGCAAAGACTAGAGAACAATTACAGAACATACACAGCAAAGACTAGAGAACAATTACAAAACATACACAGCAAAGACTACAGAACAATTACAAAACATACACAGCAAAGACTAGAGAACAATTACAAAACATACACAGCAAAGACTAGAGAACAATTACAAAACATACACTGCAAAGACTAGAGAACAATTACAAAACATACACAGCAAAGACTAGAGAACAATTACAAAACATACACAGCAAAGACTAGAGAACAATTACAAAACATACACAGCAAAGACTAGAGAACAATTACAAAACATACACAGCAAAGACTAGAGAACAATTACAAAGCATACACAGCAAAGACTAGAGAACAATTACAAAACATACACTGCAAAGACTACAGAACATACACAGCAAAGACTAGAGAACAATTACAAAACATACACAGCAAAGACTACAGAACAATTACAAAACATACACAGCAAAGACTAGAGAACAATTACAAAACATACACAGCAAAGACTAGAGAACAATTACAAAACATACACAGCAAAGACTAGAGAACAATTAAAAAGTCATTTGTTCAGAGAACAAATGTGAGGTCTTTCCCATGTTTTTGTTAGTTTTATGATAACTGTTACGTTCGGTTAAGCTATTTGAGTCTGTTTTTGACAATAGTATTGTATTATTAGTTGCGAAAAATGTTTTAGAGTAAAGAGCAGTGAGTTTGAAGTCAGAAAAGATATGGTTGCTAAGGACTTTTATGACGGTTGCTATGGACAGATAGCCACTACCGGTTGAAAAATCAAAACTCTAAACTCAGAAAGTAGTCTTGGTTAAGAATATATATGGTTACTATGGACTTTTCATTAATATTACCTTGTTGCTAGGGAATGACCTTGACCTATGACCTTTGACCCTGGACTCAAATTATAGCTCTTAATATACTGATTCATTTAAGTATACATGTTTACTATACTATCTGTTATGGTTTTCAAGTTATTGGTAAAATACGTGTTTTGCAAAACTTGTTTTGGCCGCCATTTTGAAACCGTTCAACCAAATCATGTACTGTTTGGGTTCAAATTGTAGGTAATTTAATTTACTTTCAAATGCATCCATGTTTCATTCATCATCTTTAATGGTTTAAAAGTTATAAGCAAAAAATCATTTTAAAAATAAGAATCAAGGGTGATAAGTTTTACGGTTTCGCACCTGAAACACTTTTTGTAGATTTCGACATGGCGAACATTTTTTTCATGTATTGTCCGCTTCAATTTTGTCAGGTTTAAGTGTTCTTCCATAAAACTGTTTACGGTGTCAGCCATTGGCTGCCCGTAACCATTCCACTTTGGTCTTAAATTGAAGGACATATAATTACGATCACAAAAAACCCATATGTTTACTATTTTATCTCTGACGGTTTAAAAGTTATAAGCCAAAAACAGATAAGCTGAAACGCGTTAAGGGCCATAACTCGAAAACGGTTTGTCGTACAGTGTTCGACCCTTTATATCAAATAAAGGGCTGACAAGCAAATTGTTAACACAGGGGTATGTTGCTCCCAGGTTGTTGTCATCACTCAAGAAATTTTACGGGCGACATCATGTGCTTGTATGCAAATACGGGATTTCTATCTCTCAGATGAGCACAGATGTTGGTTTGACATAGAGTTTTGTAATGCCATCCTTTCCGGATTTGACCAACACTTAATCGATCTTTGGCAACGTGACGGGTGTGCTATAGCAAGCAGGAACTGCTTACTCTTCCGGAGCACCTGAGTTCACTCTCGTTTCGACTTGAGTTCGCGTTGCTGAATGCGGTTTTGTTGTTATGTGTGTGTGTTTTATGTTGTTATGTGGTTTGTTTTGTTGTGATGATTTTTTGTCTGCCGGTTTTGTCTTTGTCTTCACGGTTTTATGATTCTGATTACCCCTTTGGTACACCTTTGCTTCTAAATGTGACGAGTATTTTTCCCATTACATGTCTGCTTTAATTTTGTATGGTTTTTGAGCTATACTGCAAACAAGTCGTGCCATGACCTCTGACCTTGAGATTTGACCTTTGACCTTGACATTTTCAAAAGTAACATAGGTCACCTAGGATGATTGGTGAAGGTCCCAAGTCTCTAGGACTAACCGTTTTGAAGAAAAAAAATTTGACGCATCGCGACAGGTTTCGACTCAAAAACGCTTAACCAGGAAGTTGATCGAAAAAATTTTTTTTGCATGACGAATCATTGCCAAGAGTCAGGTAACCATATCCACACTTCAGATTTTTTATATCGGTTATGGTTTAGGAGGAGATCTGCTAACAAGGTTTTCCGGTCTGGGGCAGATAACTCCGTTACTAAAAATAGATCGGTTTCGCAGGGCTACTCAAGTCATGCCCTCATAGTGTCGGTTAATGGTATGAAGTTTCGTAATGTTACGATATTAAAGTATTTCTTTTTTTTCTTTGGTGGCGGAAAAAAAAATAATAATCATAAGAAATACAGTAAGGTCTTTCCTTCTGTGGAAGGGAAAGACCTTAATTACAAAACATACACAGCAATTACTACAGAACAATTACAAAACATGCACAGCAAAGACTACAGGACAATTACAAAACATACAAAGCAAAGACTACAGAACACTTACAAAACATACACAGTAAAGACAACAGAACAATAACAAAACATACACAGCAAAGACTAGAGAACAATTACAAAACATACACAGCAAAGACTAGAGAACAATTACAAAACATACACAGCAAAGACTAGAGAACAATTACAAAACATACACAGCAAAGACTAGAGAACAATTACAAAACATACACAGCAAAGACTACAGAACAATTACAAAACATACACAGCAAAGACTAGAGAACAATTACAAAACATACACTGCAAAAACTAGAGAACAATTACAAGACATACACAGCAAAGACTACAGAACAATTACAAAACATACACAGCAAAGACTAGAGAACAATTACAAAACATACACAGCAAAGACTAGAGAACAATTACAAAACATACACAGCAAAGACTAGAGAACAATTACAAAACATACACAGCAAAGACTAGAGAACAATTACAAAACATACACAGCAAAGACTACAGAACAATTACAAAACATACACAGCAAAGACTAGAGAACAATTACAAAACATACACAGCAAAGACTAGAGGACAATTACAAAACATACACAGCAAAGACTAGAGAACAATTACAAAACATACACAGCAAAGACTAGAGAACAATTACAAAACATACACAGCAAAGACTAGAGAACAATTACAAAACATACACAGCAAAGACTACAGAACAATTACAAAACATACACAGCAAAGACTACAGAACAATTACAAAACATACACTGCAAAGACTAGAGAACAATTACAAAACATACACAGCAAAGACTAGAGAACAATTACAAAACATACACAGCAAAGACTACAGAACAATTACAAAACATACACAGCAAAGACTAGAGAACAATTACAAAACATACACTGCAAAGACTAGAGAACAATTACAAAACATACACAGCAAAGACTAGAGAACAATTACAAAACATACACAGCAAAGACTACAGAACAATTACAAAACATACACAGCAAAGACTAGAGAACAATTACAAAACATACACAGCAAAGACTAGAGAACAATTACAAAACATACACAGCAAAGACTACAGAACAATTACAAAACATACACAGCAAAGACTAGAGAACAATTACAAAACATACACTGCAAAGACTAGAGAACAATTACAAAACATACACAGCTAAGACTACAGAACAATTACAAAACATACACAGCAAAGACTACAGAACAATTACAAAACATACACAGCAAAGACTAGAGAACAATTACAAAACATACACAGCAAAGACTAGAGAACAATTACAAAACAAACACAGCAAAGACTACAGAACAATTACAAAACATTAACAGCAAAGACTAGAGAACAATTACAAAACATACACAGCAAAGACTACAGAACAATTACAAAACATACACAGCAAAGACTAGAGAATAATTACAAAACATACACAGCAAAGACTACAGAACAATTACAAAACATACACAGCAAAGACTACAGAACAATTACAAAACATACACAGCAAAGACTAGAGAACAATTACAAAACATACACAGCAAAGACTACAGAACAATTACAAAACATACACAGCAAAGACTACAGAACAATTACAAAACATACACAGCAAAGACTAGAGAACAATTACAAAACATACACAGCAAAGACTACAGAACAATTACAAAACATACACAGCAAAGACTACAGAACAATTACAAAACATACACAGCAAAGACTAAAGAACAATTACAAAACATACACAGCAAAGACTAGAGAACAATTACAAAACATACACTGCAAAGACTACAGAACAATTACAGAACATACACAGCAAAGACTAGAGAACAATTACAAAACATACACAGCAAAGACTAGAGAACAATTACAAAACATACACAGCAAAGACTACAGAACAATTACAAAACATACACAGCAAAGACTAGAGAACAATTACAAAACATACACAGCAAAGACTACAGAACAATTACAAAACATACACAGCAAAGACTAGAGAACAATTACAAAACATACACAGCAAAGACTAGAGAACAATTACAAAACATACACTGCAAAGACTAGAGAACAATTACAAAACATACACAGCAAAGACTAGAGAACAATTACAAAACATACACTGCAAAGACTAGAGAACAATTACAAAACATACACTGCAAAGACTACAGAACAATTACAAAACATACACAGCAAAGACTAGAGAACAATTACAAAACATACACAGCAAAGACTAGAGAACAATTACAAAACATACACAGCAAAGACTAGAGAACAATTACAAAACATACACAGCAAAGACTACAGAACAATTACAAAACATACACAGCAGAGACTACAGAACAATTACAAAACATACACAGCAAAGACTAGAGCACAATTACAAAACATACACAGCAAAGACTAGAGAACAATTACAAAACATACACAGCAAAGACTAGAGAACAATTACAAAACATACACAGCAAAGACTAGAGCACAATTACAAAACATACACAGCAAAGAATAGAGAACAATTACAAAACATACATAGCAAAGACTAGAGAACAATTACAAAACATACACAGCAAAGACTAGAGAACAATTACAAAACATACACTGCAAAGACTAGAGAACAATTACAAAACATACACAGCAAAGACTAGAGAACAATTACAAAACATACACTGCAAACACTAGAGAACAATTACAAAACATACACTGCAAAGACTAGAGAACAATTACAAAACATACACAGCAAAGACTAGAGAACAATTACAAAACATACACAGCAAAGACTAGAGAACAATTACAAAACATACACAGCAAAGACTAGAGAACAATTACAAAACATACACAGCAAAGACTACAGAACAATTACAAAACATACACAGCAAAGACTACAGAACAATTACAAAACATACACAGCAAAGACTACAGAACAATTACAGAACATTAACAGCAAATACTACAGAACAATTACAGAACATTAACAGCAAAGACTAGAGAACAATTACAAAACATACACAGCAAAGACTAGAGAACAATTACAAAACATACACTGCAAAGACTAGAGAACAATTACAAAACATACACTGCAAAGACTAGAGAACAATTACAAAACATACACAGCAAAGACTAGAGAACAATTACAAAACATACACAGCAAAGACTAGAGAACAATTACAAAACATACACAGCAAAGACTAGAGAACAATTACAAAACATACACAGCAAAGACTACAGAACAATTACAAAACATACACAGCAAAGACTAGAGAACAATTACAAAACATACACAGCAAAGACTACAGAACAATTACAAAACATACACTGCAAAGACTATAGAACAATTACAAAACATACACAGCAAAGACTACAGAACAATTACAAAACATACACAGCAAAGACTACAGAACAATTACAAAACATACACAGCAAAGACTACAGAACAATTACAAAACATACACAGCAAAGACTACAGAACAATTACAAAACATACACAGCAAAGACTACAGAACAATTACAGAACATTAACAGCAAAGACTAGAGAACAATTACAGAACATTAACAGCAAAGACTAGAGAACAATTACAAAACATACACAGCAAAGACTAGAGAACAATTACAAAACATACACAGCAAAGACTACAGAACAATTACAAAACATTAACAGCAAATACTACAGAACAATTACAGAACATTAACAGCAAAGACTACAGAACAATTACAAAACATACACAGCAAAGACTACAGAACAATTACAAAACATACACAGCAAAGACTAGAGAACAATTACAAAACATACACAGCAAAGACTAGAGAACAATTACAAAACATACACTGCAAAGACTAGAGAACAACTACAAACCATAAACAGCAAAGACTACAGAACAACTACAAAACATACACAGCAAAGACTAGAGAACAATTACAAAACATACACAGCAAAGACTACAGAACAATTACAAAACATACACAGCAAAGACTAGAGAACAATTACAAAACATACACAGCAAAGACTAGAGAACAATTACAAAACATACACTGCAAAGACTAGAGAACAATTACAAAACATACACAGCAAAGACTAGAGAACAATTACAAAACATACACAGCAAAGACTAGAGAACAATTACAAAACATACACAGCAAAGACTAGAGAACAATTACAAAACATACACAGCAAAGACTAGAGAACAATTACAAAACATACACAGCAAAGACTAGAGAACAATTACAAAACATACACTGCAAAAACTAGAGAACAATTACAAGACATACACAGCAAAGACTACAGAACAATTACAAAACATACACAGCAAAGACTAGAGAACAATTACAAAACATACACAGCAAAGACTAGAGAACAATTACAAAACATACACAGCAAAGACTAGAGAACAATTACAAAACATACACAGCAAAGACTAGAGAACAATTACAAAACATACACAGCAAAGACTACAGAACAATTACAAAACATACACAGCAAAGACTAGAGAACAATTACAAAACATACACAGCAAAGACTAGAGGACAATTACAAAACATACACAGCAAAGACTAGAGAACAATTACAAAACATACACAGCAAAGACTAGAGAACAATTACAAAACATACACAGCAAAGACTAGAGAACAATTACAAAACATACACAGCAAAGACTACAGAACAATTACAAAACATACACAGCAAAGACTACAGAACAATTACAAAACATACACTGCAAAGACTAGAGAACAATTACAAAACATACACAGCAAAGACTAGAGAACAATTACAAAACATACACAGCAAAGACTACAGAACAATTACAAAACATACACAGCAAAGACTAGAGAACAATTACAAAACATACACTGCAAAGACTAGAGAACAATTACAAAACATACACAGCAAAGACTAGAGAACAATTACAAAACATACACAGCAAAGACTACAGAACAATTACAAAACATACACAGCAAAGACTAGAGAACAATTACAAAACATACACAGCAAAGACTAGAGAACAATTACAAAACATACACAGCAAAGACTACAGAACAATTACAAAACATACACAGCAAAGACTAGAGAACAATTACAAAACATACACTGCAAAGACTAGAGAACAATTACAAAACATACACAGCAAAGACTACAGAACAATTACAAAACATACACAGCAAAGACTACAGAACAATTACAAAACATACACAGCAAAGACTAGAGAACAATTACAAAACATACACAGCAAAGACTAGAGAACAATTACAAAACAAACACAGCAAAGACTACAGAACAATTACAAAACATTAACAGCAAAGACTAGAGAACAATTACAAAACATACACAGCAAAGACTACAGAACAATTACAAAACATACACAGCAAAGACTAGAGAATAATTACAAAACATACACAGCAAAGACTACAGAACAATTACAAAACATACACAGCAAAGACTACAGAACAATTACAAAACATACACAGCAAAGACTAGAGAACAATTACAAAACATACACAGCAAAGACTACAGAACAATTACAAAACATACACAGCAAAGACTACAGAACAATTACAAAACATACACAGCAAAGACTAGAGAACAATTACAAAACATACACAGCAAAGACTACAGAACAATTACAAAACATACACAGCAAAGACTACAGAACAATTACAAAACATACACAGCAAAGACTAAAGAACAATTACAAAACATACACAGCAAAGACTAGAGAACAATTACAAAACATACACTGCAAAGACTACAGAACAATTACAGAACATACACAGCAAAGACTAGAGAACAATTACAAAACATACACAGCAAAGACTAGAGAACAATTACAAAACATACACAGCAAAGACTACAGAACAATTACAGAACATTAACAGCAAAGACTAGAGAACAATTACAAAACATACACTGCAAAGACTAGAGAACAATTACAAAACATACACAGCAAAGACTAGAGAACAATTACAAAACATACACAGCAAAGACTAGAGAACAATTACAAAACATACACTGCAAAGACTAGAGAACAATTACAAAACATACACAGCAAAGACTAGAGAACAATTACAAAACATACACTGCAAAGACTAGAGAACAATTACAAAACATACACTGCAAAGACTACAGAACAATTACAAAACATACACAGCAAAGACTAGAGAACAATTACAAAACATACACAGCAAAGACTAGAGAACAATTACAAAACATACACAGCAAAGACTAGAGAACAATTACAAAACATACACAGCAAAGACTACAGAACAATTACAAAACATACACAGCAAAGACTACAGAACAATTACAAAACATACACAGCAAAGACTAGAGAACAATTACAAAACATACACAGCAAAGACTAGAGAACAATTACAAAACATACACTGCAAAGACTAGAGAACAATTACAAAACATACACAGCAAAGACTACAGAACAATTACAAAACATACACTGCAAAGACTAGAGAACAATTACAAAACATACACTGCAAAGACTAGAGAACAATTACAAAACATTAACAGCAAAGACTAGAGAACAATTACAAAACATACACAGCAAAGACTAGAGAACAATTACAAAACATACACAGCAAAGACTAGAGAACAATTACAAAACATACACTGCAAAGACTAGAGAACAATTACAAAACATTAACAGCAAAGACTACAGAACAATTACAAAACATACACAGCAAAGACTACAGAACAATTACAAAACATACACAGCAAAGACTACAGAACAATTACAAAACATACACAGCAAAGACTACAGAACAATTACAGAACATACACAGCAAAGACTAGAGAACAATTACAAAACATACACAGCAAAGACTAGAGAACAATTACAAAACATACACAGCAAAGACTAGAGAACAATTACAAAACATACACTGCAAAGACTACAGAACAATTACAGAACATACACAGCAAAGAATAGAGAACAATTACAAAACATACACAGCAAAGACTAGAGAACAATTACAAAACATACACAGCAAAGACTAGAGAACAATTACAAAACATACACTGCAAAGACTAGAGAACAATTACAAAACATACACAGCAAAGACTAGAGAACAATTACAAAACATACACTGCAAAGACTAGAGAACAATTACAAAACATACACTGCAAAGACTAGAGAACAATTACAAAACATACACAGCAAAGACTAGAGAACAATTACAAAACATACACAGCAAAGACTAGAGAACAATTACAAAACATACACAGCAAAGACTAGAGAACAATTACAAAACATACACAGCAAAGACTACAGAACAATTACAAAACATACACAGCAAAGACTAGAGAACAATTACAAAACATACACAGCAAAGACTACAGAACAATTACAAAACATACACAGCAAAGACTACAGAACAATTACAAAACATACACAGCAAAGACTACAGAACAATTACAGAACATTAACAGCAAATACTACAGAACAATTACAGAACATTAACAGCAAAGACTAGAGAACAATTACAAAACATACACAGCAAAGACTAGAGAACAATTACAAAACATACACTGCAAAGACTAGAGAACAATTACAAAACATACACTGCAAAGACTAGAGAACAATTACAAAACATACACAGCAAAGACTAGAGAACAATTACAAAACATACACAGCAAAGACTAGAGAACAATGACAAAACATACACAGCAAAGACTAGAGAACAATTACAAAACATACACTGCAAAGACTAGAGAACAACTACAAACCATAAACAGCAAAGACTACAGAACAACTACAAAACATACACAGCAAAGACTAGAGAACAATTACAAAACATACACAGCAAAGACTACAGAACAATTACAGAACATACACAGCAAAGACTAGAGAACAATTACAAAACATACACAGCAAAGACTAGAGAACAATTACAAAACATACACAGCAAAGACTAGAGAAGAATTACAAAACATACACTGCAAAGACTAGAGAACAATTACAAAACATACACTGCAAAGACTAGAGAACAATTACAAAACATACACAGCAAAGACTAGAGAACAATTACAAAACATACACAGCAAAGACTAGAGAACAATTACAAAACATACACAGCAAAGACTACAGAACAATTACAAAACATACACAGCAAAGACTACAGAACAATTACAAAACATACACTGCAAAGACTAGAGAACAATTACAAAACATACACTGCAAAGACTAGAGAACAATTACAAAACATACACTGCAAAGACTAGAGAACAATTACAAAACATACACAGCAAAGACTAGAGAACAATTACAAAACATACACAGCAAAGACTAGAGAACAATTACAAAACATACACAGCAAAGACTACAGAACAATTACAAAACATACACAGCAAAGACTAGAGAACAATTACAAAACATACACAGCAAAGACTAGAGAACAATTACAAAACATACACTGCAAAGACTAGAGAACAATTACAAAACATACACAGCAAAGACTAGAGAACAATTACAAAACATACACAGCAAAGACTAGAGAACAATTACAAAACATACACAGCAAAGACTACAGAACAATTACAAAACATACACTGCAAAGACTAGAGAACAATTACAAAACATACACAGCAAAGACTAGAGAACAATTACAAAACATACACAGCAAAGACTATAGAACAATTACAAAACATACACAGCAAAGACTAGAGAACAATTACAAAACATACACTGCAAAGACTAGAGAACAATTACAAAACATACACAGCAAAGACTACAGAACAATTACAAAACATACACTGCAAAGACTACAGAACAATTACAAAACATACACAGCAAAGACTAGAGAACAATTACAAAACATACACAGCAAAGACTAGAGAACAATTACAAAACATACACAGCAAAGACTAGAGAACAATTACAAAACATACACAGCAAAGACTACAGAACAATTACAAAACATACACAGCAAAGACTAGAGAACAATTACAAAACATACACAGCAGAGACTAGAGAACAATTACAAAACATACACAGCAAAGACTAGAGAACAATTACAAAACATACACAGCAAAGACTACAGAACAATTACAAAACATACACTGCAAAGACTAGAGAACAATTACAAAACATACACTGCAAAGACTACAGAACAATTACAAAACATACACAGCAAAGACTACAGAACAATTACAAAACATACACAGCAAAGACTAGAGAACAATTACAAAACATACACTGCAAAGACTAGAGAACAATTACAAAACATACACAGCAAAGACTAGAGAACAATTACAAAACATACACAGCAAAGACTAGAGAACAATTACAAAACATACACAGCAAAGACTAGAGAACAATTACAGAACATTAACAGCAAAGACTAGAGAACAATTACAAAACATACACAGCAAAGACTAGAGAACAATTACAAAACATACACAGCAAAGACTACAGAACAATTACAAAACATACACAGCAAAGACTAGAGAACAATTACAAAACATACACAGCAAAGACTACAGAACAATTACAAAACATACACAGCAAAGACTAGAGAACAATTACAAAACATACACAGCAAAGACTAGAGAACAATTACAAAACATACACAGCAAAGACTAGAGAACAATTACAAAACATACACAGCAAAGACTACAGAACAATTACAAAACATACACTGCAAAGACTAGAGAACAATTACAAAACATACACTGCAAAGACTAGAGAACAATTACAAAACATACACAGCAAATACTACAGAACAATTACAGAACATTAACAGCAAAGACTAGAGAACAATTACAAAACATACACAGCAAAGACTAGAGAACAATTACAAAACATACACAGCAAAGACTACAGAACAATTACAAAACATACACAGCAATGACTAGAGAACAATTACAAAACATACACAGCAAAGACTACAGAACAATTACAAAACATACACAGCAAAGACTAGAGAACAATTACAAAACATACACAGCAAAGACTAGAGAACAATTACAAAACATACACAGCAAAGACTAGAGAACAATTACAAAACATACACAGCAAAGACTACAGAACAATTACAAAACATACACTGCAAAGACTAGAGAACAATTACAAAACATACACTGCAAAGACTAGAGAACAATTACAAAACATACACAGCAAATACTACAGAACAATTACAGAACATTAACAGCAAAGACTAGAGAACAATTACAGAAAATACGCAGCAAAGACTACAGACCAATTACAAAACATACACAGCAAATACTACAGAACAATTACAGAACATTAACAGCAAATACTACAGAACAATTACAGAACATTAACAGCAAAGACTAGAGAACAATTACAGAACATTAACAGCAAAGACTAGAGAACAATTACAAAACATACACAGCAAAGACTAGAGAACAATTACAGAACATACACAGCAAAGACTACAGACCAATTACAGAACATTAACAGCAAAGACTACAGACCAATTACAGAACATTAACAGCAAAGACTAGAGAACAATTACAAAACATACACAGCAAAGACTAGAGAACAATTACAAAGCATACACAGCAAAGACTAGAGAACAATTACAGAACATACACAGCAAAGACTAGAGAACAATTACAAAACATACACAGCAAAGACTACAGACCAATTACAGAACATTAACAGCAAAGACTTCAGACCAATTACAGAACATTAACAGCAAAGACTAGAGAACAATTACAAAACATACACAGCAAAGACTAGAGAACAATTACAAAAAATACACAGCAAAGACTACAGACCAATTACAAAACATACACAGCAAAGACTAGAGAACAATTACAGAACATACACAGCAAAGACTAGAGAACAATTACAAAACATACACAGCAAAGACTACAGAACAATTACAGAACATTAACAGCAAAGACTAGAGAACAATTACAGAACATACACAGCAAAGACTAGAGAACAATTACAAAACATACACAGCAAAGACTACAGAACAATTACAGAACATACGCAGCAAAGACTACAGACCAATTACAGAACATTAACAGCAAAGACTAGAGAACAATTACAGAACATTAACAGCAAAGACTAGAGAACAATTACAAAACATACACAGCAAAGACTAGAGAACAATTACAGAACATTAACAGCAAAGACTAGAGACCAATTACAGAACATTAACAGCAAAGACTAGAGAACAATTACAAAACATACACAGCAAAGACTAGAGAACAATTACAGAACATACGCAGCAAAGACTACAGACCAATTACAAAACATACACAGCAAATACTACAGAACAATTACAGAACATTAACAGCAAATACTACAGAACAATTACAGAACATTAACAGCAAAGACTAGAGAACAATTACAGAACATTAACAGCAAAGACTACAGACCAATTACAAAACATACACAGCAAAGACTAGAGAACAATTACAGAACATACACAGCAAAGACTACAGACCAATTACAGAACATTAACAGCAAAGACTACAGACCAATTACAGAACATTAACAGCAAAGACTAGAGAACAATTACAAAACATACACAGCAAAGACTAGAGAACAATTACAAAGCATACACAGCAAAGACTAGAGAACAATTACAGAACATACACAGCAAAGACTAGAGAACAATTACAGAACATACACAGCAAAGACTACAGACCAATTACAGAACATTAACAGCAAAGACTACAGACCAATTACAGAACATTAACAGCAAAGACTAGAGAACAATTACAAAACATACACAGCAAAGACTAGAGAACAATTACAAAAAATACACAGCAAAGACTACAGACCAATTACAAAACATACACAGCAAAGACTAGAGAACAATTACAGAACATACACAGCAAAGACTAGAGAACAATTACAAAACATACACAGCAAAGACTACAGAACAATTACAGAACATTAACAGCAAAGACTAGAGAACAATTACAGAACATACACAGCAAAGACTAGAGAACAATTACAAAACATACACAGCAAAGACTACAGAACAATTACAGAACATACGCAGCAAAGACTACAGACCAATTACAGAACATTAACAGCAAAGACTAGAGAACAATTACAGAACATTAACAGCAAAGACTAGAGAACAATTACAAAACATACACAGCAAAGACTAGAGAACAATTACAGAACATTAACAGCAAAGACTAGAGACCAATTACAGAACATTAACAGCAAAGACTAGAGAACAATTACAAAACATACACAGCAAAGACTACAGAACAATTACAAAACATACACAGCAAAGACTACAGAACAATTACAAAACATACACTGCAAAGACTAGAGAACAATTACAAAACATTAACAGCAAAGACTACAGAACAATTACAAAACATACACAGCAAAGACTACAGAACAATTACAAAACATACACAGCAAAGACTAGAGAACAATTACAAAACATACACAGCAAAGACTACAGAACAATTACAAAACATACACAGCAAAGACTAGAGAACAATTACAAAACATACACAGCAAAGACTAGAGAACAATTACAAAACATACACAGCAAAGACTACAGAACAATTACAAAACATACACAGCAAAGACTACAGAACAATTACAAAACATACACAGCAAAGACTAGAGAACAATTACAAAACATACACAGCAAAGACTACAGAACAATTACAAAACATACACTGCAAAGACTAGAGAACAATTACAAAACATACACAGCAAAGACTAGAGAACAATTACAAAACATACACTGCAAAGACTAGAGAACAATTACAAAACATACACAGCAAAGACTAGAGAACAATTACAAAACATACACAGCAAAGACTAGAGAACAATTACAAAACATACACAGCAAAGACTACAGAACAATTACAAAACATACACAGCAAAGACTAGAGAACAATTACAAAACATACACAGCAAAGACTAGAGAACAATTACAAAACATACACTGCAAAGACTAGAGAACAATTACAAAACATACACAGCAAAGACTAGAGAACAATTACAAAACATACACAGCAAAGACTAGAGAACAATTACAAAACATACACAGCAAAGACTAGAGAACAATTACAAAACATACACTGCAAAGACTAGAGAACAATTACAAAACATACACAGCAAAGACTAGAGAACAATTACAAAACATACACAGCAAAGACTATAGAACAATTACAAAACATACACAGCAAAGACTAGAGAACAATTACAAAACATACACTGCAAAGACTAGAGAACAATTACAAAACATACACAGCAAAGACTACAGAACAATTACAAAACATACACTGCAAAGACTACAGAACAATTACAAAACATACACAGCAAAGACTAGAGAACAATTACAAAACATACACAGCAAAGACTAGAGAACAATTACAAAACATACACAGCAAAGACTAGAGAACAATTACAAAACATACACAGCAAAGACTACAGAACAATTACAAAACATACACAGCAAAGACTAGAGAACAATTACAGAACATTAACAGCAAAGACTAGAGAACAATTACAAAACATACACAGCAAAGACTAGAGAACAATTACAAAACATACACAGCAAAGACTACAGAACAATTACAAAACATACACAGCAAAGACTAGAGAACAATTACAAAACATACACAGCAAAGACTACAGAACAATTACAAAACATACACAGCAAAGACTAGAGAACAATTACAAAACATACACAGCAAAGACTAGAGAACAATTACAAAACATACACAGCAAAGACTAGAGAACAATTACAAAACATACACAGCAAAGACTACAGAACAATTACAAAACATACACTGCAAAGACTAGAGAACAATTACAAAACATACACTGCAAAGACTAGAGAACAATTACAAAACATACACAGCAAATACTACAGAACAATTACAGAACATTAACAGCAAAGACTAGAGAACAATTACAAAACATACACAGCAAAGACTAGAGAACAATTACAAAACATACACAGCAAAGACTACAGAACAATTACAAAACATACACAGCAATGACTAGAGAACAATTACAAAACATACACAGCAAAGACTACAGAACAATTACAAAACATACACAGCAAAGACTAGAGAACAATTACAAAACATACACAGCAAAGACTAGAGAACAATTACAAAACATACACAGCAAAGACTAGAGAACAATTACAAAACATACACAGCAAAGACTACAGAACAATTACAAAACATACACTGCAAAGACTAGAGAACAATTACAAAACATACACTGCAAAGACTAGAGAACAATTACAAAACATACACAGCAAATACTACAGAACAATTACAGAACATTAACAGCAAAGACTAGAGAACAATTACAGAAAATACGCAGCAAAGACTACAGACCAATTACAAAACATACACAGCAAATACTACAGAACAATTACAGAACATTAACAGCAAATACTACAGAACAATTACAGAACATTAACAGCAAAGACTAGAGAACAATTACAGAACATTAACAGCAAAGACTAGAGAACAATTACAAAACATACACAGCAAAGACTAGAGAACAATTACAGAACATACACAGCAAAGACTACAGACCAATTACAGAACATTAACAGCAAAGACTACAGACCAATTACAGAACATTAACAGCAAAGACTAGAGAACAATTACAAAACATACACAGCAAAGACTAGAGAACAATTACAAAGCATACACAGCAAAGACTAGAGAACAATTACAGAACATACACAGCAAAGACTAGAGAACAATTACAAAACATACACAGCAAAGACTACAGACCAATTACAGAACATTAACAGCAAAGACTTCAGACCAATTACAGAACATTAACAGCAAAGACTAGAGAACAATTACAAAACATACACAGCAAAGACTAGAGAACAATTACAAAAAATACACAGCAAAGACTACAGACCAATTACAAAACATACACAGCAAAGACTAGAGAACAATTACAGAACATACACAGCAAAGACTAGAGAACAATTACAAAACATACACAGCAAAGACTACAGAACAATTACAGAACATTAACAGCAAAGACTAGAGAACAATTACAGAACATACACAGCAAAGACTAGAGAACAATTACAAAACATACACAGCAAAGACTACAGAACAATTACAGAACATACGCAGCAAAGACTACAGACCAATTACAGAACATTAACAGCAAAGACTAGAGAACAATTACAGAACATTAACAGCAAAGACTAGAGAACAATTACAAAACATACACAGCAAAGACTAGAGAACAATTACAGAACATTAACAGCAAAGACTAGAGACCAATTACAGAACATTAACAGCAAAGACTAGAGAACAATTACAAAACATACACAGCAAAGACTAGAGAACAATTACAGAACATACGCAGCAAAGACTACAGACCAATTACAAAACATACACAGCAAATACTACAGAACAATTACAGAACATTAACAGCAAATACTACAGAACAATTACAGAACATTAACAGCAAAGACTAGAGAACAATTACAGAACATTAACAGCAAAGACTACAGACCAATTACAAAACATACACAGCAAAGACTAGAGAACAATTACAGAACATACACAGCAAAGACTACAGACCAATTACAGAACATTAACAGCAAAGACTACAGACCAATTACAGAACATTAACAGCAAAGACTAGAGAACAATTACAAAACATACACAGCAAAGACTAGAGAACAATTACAAAGCATACACAGCAAAGACTAGAGAACAATTACAGAACATACACAGCAAAGACTAGAGAACAATTACAGAACATACACAGCAAAGACTACAGACCAATTACAGAACATTAACAGCAAAGACTACAGACCAATTACAGAACATTAACAGCAAAGACTAGAGAACAATTACAAAACATACACAGCAAAGACTAGAGAACAATTACAAAAAATACACAGCAAAGACTACAGACCAATTACAAAACATACACAGCAAAGACTAGAGAACAATTACAGAACATACACAGCAAAGACTAGAGAACAATTACAAAACATACACAGCAAAGACTACAGAACAATTACAGAACATTAACAGCAAAGACTAGAGAACAATTACAGAACATACACAGCAAAGACTAGAGAACAATTACAAAACATACACAGCAAAGACTACAGAACAATTACAGAACATACGCAGCAAAGACTACAGACCAATTACAGAACATTAACAGCAAAGACTAGAGAACAATTACAGAACATTAACAGCAAAGACTAGAGAACAATTACAAAACATACACAGCAAAGACTAGAGAACAATTACAGAACATTAACAGCAAAGACTAGAGACCAATTACAGAACATTAACAGCAAAGACTAGAGAACAATTACAAAACATACACAGCAAAGACTACAGAACAATTACAAAACATACACAGCAAAGACTACAGAACAATTACAAAACATACACTGCAAAGACTAGAGAACAATTACAAAACATTAACAGCAAAGACTACAGAACAATTACAAAACATACACAGCAAAGACTACAGAACAATTACAAAACATACACAGCAAAGACTAGAGAACAATTACAAAACATACACAGCAAAGACTACAGAACAATTACAAAACATACACAGCAAAGACTAGAGAACAATTACAAAACATACACAGCAAAGACTAGAGAACAATTACAAAACATACACAGCAAAGACTACAGAACAATTACAAAACATACACAGCAAAGACTACAGAACAATTACAAAACATACACAGCAAAGACTAGAGAACAATTACAAAACATACACAGCAAAGACTACAGAACAATTACAAAACATACACTGCAAAGACTAGAGAACAATTACAAAACATACACAGCAAAGACTAGAGAACAATTACAAAACATACACTGCAAAGACTAGAGAACAATTACAAAACATACACAGCAAAGACTAGAGAACAATTACAAAACATACACAGCAAAGACTAGAGAACAATTACAAAACATACACAGCAAAGACTACAGAACAATTACAAAACATACACAGCAAAGACTAGAGAACAATTACAAAACATACACAGCAAAGACTAGAGAACAATTACAAAACATACACTGCAAAGACTAGAGAACAATTACAAAACATACACAGCAAAGACTAGAGAACAATTACAAAACATACACAGCAAAGACTAGAGAACAATTACAAAACATACACAGCAAAGACTAGAGAACAATTACAAAACATACACTGCAAAGACTAGAGAACAATTACAAAACATACACAGCAAAGACTAGAGAACAATTACAAAACATACACAGCAAAGACTATAGAACAATTACAAAACATACACAGCAAAGACTAGAGAACAATTACAAAACATACACTGCAAAGACTAGAGAACAATTACAAAACATACACAGCAAAGACTACAGAACAATTACAAAACATACACTGCAAAGACTACAGAACAATTACAAAACATACACAGCAAAGACTAGAGAACAATTACAAAACATACACAGCAAAGACTAGAGAACAATTACAAAACATACACAGCAAAGACTAGAGAACAATTACAAAACATACACAGCAAAGACTACAGAACAATTACAAAACATACACAGCAAAGACTAGAGAACAATTACAAAACATACACAGCAGAGACTAGAGAACAATTACAAAACATACACAGCAAAGACTAGAGAACAATTACAAAACATACACAGCAAAGACTACAGAACAATTACAAAACATACACTGCAAAGACTAGAGAACAATTACAAAACATACACTGCAAAGACTACAGAACAATTACAAAACATACACAGCAAAGACTACAGAACAATTACAGAACATTAACAGCAAAGACTAGAGAACAATTACAGAACATACACAGCAAAGACTAGAGAACAATTACAAAACATACACAGCAAAGACTACAGAACAATTACAGAACATACGCAGCAAAGACTACAGACCAATTACAGAACATTAACAGCAAAGACTAGAGAACAATTACAGAACATTAACAGCAAAGACTAGAGAACAATTACAAAACATACACAGCAAAGACTAGAGAACAATTACAGAACATTAACAGCAAAGACTAGAGACCAATTACAGAACATTAACAGCAAAGACTAGAGAACAATTACAAAACATACACAGCAAAGACTAGAGAACAATTACAGAACATACGCAGCAAAGACTACAGACCAATTACAAAACATTCACAGCAAATACTACAGAACAATTACAGAACATTAACAGCAAATACTACAGAACAATTACAGAACATTAACAGCAAAGACTAGAGAACAATTACAGAACATTAACAGCAAAGACTAGAGAACAATTACAAAACATACACAGCAAAGACTAGAGAACAATTACAGAATATACACAGCAAAGACTACAGACCAATTACAGAACATTAACAGCAAAGACTACAGACCAATTACAGAACATTAACAGCAAAGACTAGAGAACAATTACAAAACATACACAGCAAAGACTAGAGAACAATTACAAAGCATACACAGCAAAGACTAGAGAACAATTACAGAACATACACAGCAAAGACTAGAGAACAATTACAGAACATACACAGCAAAGACTACAGACCAATTACAGAACATTAACAGCAAAGACTACAGACCAATTACAGAACATTAACAGCAAAGACTAGAGAACAATTACAAAACATACACAGCAAAGACTAGAGAACAATTACAAAAAATACACAGCAAAGACTACAGACCAATTACAAAACATACACAGCAAAGACTAGAGAACAATTACAGAACATACACAGCAAAGACTAGAGAACAATTACAAAACATACACAGCAAAGACTAGAGAACAATTACAAAACATACACTGCAAAGACTAGAGAACAATTACAAAACATTAACAGCAAAGACTACAGAACAATTACAAAACATACACAGCAAAGACTACAGAACAATTACAAAACATACACAGCAAAGACTAGAGAACAATTACAAAACATACACAGCAAAGACTACAGAACAATTACAAAACATACACAGCAAAGACTAGAGAACAATTACAAAACATACACAGCAAAGACTAGAGAACAATTACAAAACATACACAGCAAAGACTAGAGAACAATTACAAAACATACACAGCAAAGACTACAGAACAATTACAAAACATACACAGCAAAGACTACAGAACAATTACAAAACATACACAGCAAAGACTAGAGAACAATTACAAAACATACACAGCAAAGACTACAGAACAATTACAAAACATACACAGCAAAGACTAGAGAACAATTACAAAACATACACAGCAAAGACTACAGAACAATTACAAAACATACACAGCAAAGACTACAGAACAATTACAAAACATACACAGCAAAGACTACAGAACAATTACAGAACATTAACAGCAAATACTACAGAACAATTACAGAACATTAACAGCAAAGACTAGAGAACAATTACAAAACATACACAGCAAAGACTAGAGAACAATTACAAAACATACACAGCAAAGACTAGAGAACAATTACAAAACATACACTGCAAAAACTACAGAACAATTACAAAACATACACAGCAAAGACTAGAGAACAATTACAAAACATACACAGCAAAGACTAGAGAACAACTACAAACCATAAACAGCAAAGACTACAGAACAATTACAAAACATACACAGCAAAGACTACAGAACAATTACAAAACATACACTGCAAAGACTAGAGAACAATTACAAAACATACACAGCAAAGACTAGAGAACAATTACAAAACATACACAGCAAAGACTACAGAACAATTACAAAACATACACAGCAAAGACTAGAGAACAATTACAAAGCATACACAGCAAAGACTACAGAACAATTACAAAACATACACTGCAAAGACTAGAGAACAACTACAAACCATAAACAGCAAAGACTACAGAACAACTACAAAACATACACAGCAAAGACTACAGAACAATTACAAAACATACACAGCAAAGACTAGAGAACAATTACAAAACATACACAGCAAAGACTAGAGAACAATTACAAAACATACACAGCAAAGACTAGAGAACAATTACAAAACATACACAGCAAAGACTAGAGAACAATTACAAAACATACACAGCAAAGACTAGAGAACAATTACAAAACATACACAGCAAAGACTACAGAACAATTACAAAACATACACAGCAAAGACTAGAGAACAATTACAGAACATACACAGCAAAGACTAGAGAACAATTACAAAACATACACAGCAAAGACTACAGAACAATTACAAAACATACACTGCAAAGACTAGAGAACAATTACAGAACATTAACAGCAAAGACTACAGACCAATTACAAAATATACACAGCAAAGACTAGAGAACAATTACAAAACATACACAGCAAAGACTACAGAACAATTACAAAACATACACAGCAAAGACTAGAGAACAATTACAAAACATACACAGCAAAGACTACAGAACAATTACAAAACATACACTGCAAAGACTAGAGAACAATTACAGAACATTAACAACAAAGACTACAGACCAATTACAAAACATACACAGCAAAGACTAGAGAACAATTACAAAACATACACAGCAAAGACTACAGAACAATTACAAAACATACACAGCAAAGACTAGAGAACAATTACAAAACATACACAGCAAAGACTAGAGAACAATTACAAAACATACACAGCAAAGACTAGAGAACAATTACAAAACATACACAGCAAAGACTAGAGAACAATTACAAAACATACACAGCAAAGACTACAGAACAATTACAAAACATACACTGCAAAGACTAGAGAACAATTACAAAACATACACTGCAAAGACTAGAGAACAATTACAAAACATACACAGCAAATACTACAGAACAATTACAGAACATTAACAGCAAAGACTAGAGAACAATTACAGAACATACGCAGCAAAGACTACAGACCAATTACAAAACATACACAGCAAATACTACAGAACAATTACAGAACATTAACAGCAAATACTACCCAGAACAATTACAGAACATTAACAGCAAAGACTAGAGAACAATTACAGAACATTAACAGCAAAGACTAGAGAACAATTACAAAACATACACAGCAAAGACTAGAGAACAATTACAGAACATACACAGCAAAGACTACAGACCAATTACAGAACAATAACAGCAAAGACTACAGACCAATTACAGAACATTAACAGCAAAGACTAGAGAACAATTACAAAACATACACAGCAAAGACTAGAGAACAATTACAAAGCATACACAGCAAAGACTAGAGAACAATTACAGAACATACACAGCAAAGACTAGAGAACAATTACAGAACATACACAGCAAAGACTACAGACCAATTACAGAACATTAACAGCAAAGACTACAGACCAATTACAGAACATTAACAGCAAAGACTAGAGAACAATTACAAAACATACACAGCAAAGACTAGAGAACAATTACAAAGCATACACAGCAAAGACTACAGACCAATTACAAAACATACACAGCAAAGACTAGAGAACAATTACAGAACATACACAGCAAAGACTAGAGAACAATTACAAAACATACACAGCAAAGACTACAGAACAATTACAAAACATACACAGCAAAGACTAGAGAACAATTACAAAACATACACAGCAAAGACTACAGAACAATTACAAAACATACACAGCAAAGACTAGAGAACAATTACAAAACATACACAGCAAAGACTAGAGAACAATTACAAAACATACACAGCAAAGACTAGAGAACAATTACAAAACATACACAGCAAAGACTACAGAACAATTACAAAACTATACTGCAAAGACTAGAGAACAATTACAAAACATACACTGCAAAGACTAGAGAACAATTACAAAACATACACAGCAAATACTACAGAACAATTACAGAACATTAACAGCAAAGACTAGAGAACAATTACAGAACATACGCAGCAAAGACTACAGACCAATTACAAAACATACACAGCAAATACTACAGAACAATTACAGAACATTAACAGCAAATACTACAGAACAATTACAGAACATTAACAGCAAAGACTAGAGAACAATTACAGAACATTAACAGCAAAGACTAGAGAACAATTACAAAACATACACAGCAAAGACTAGAGAACAATTACAAAACATACACAGCAAAGACTAGAGACCAATTACAGAACATTAACAGCAAAGACTACAGACCAATTACAGAACATTAACAGCAAAGACTAGAGAACAATTACAAAACATACACAGCAAAGACTAGAGAACAATTACAAAACATACACTGCAAAGACTACAGAACAATTACAAAACATACACAGCAAAGACTACAGAACAATTACAAAACATACACAGCAAAGACTAGAGAACAATTACAGAACATACACAGCAAAGACTACAGACCAATTACAGAACATTAACAGCAAAGACTACAGAACAATTACAGAACATTAACAGCAAAGACTAGAGAACAATTACAAAACATACACAGCAAAGACTAGAGAACAATTACAGAACATTAACAGCAAAGACTAGAGAACAATTACAGAACATTCACAGCAAAGACTAGAGAACAATTACAGAACATTTACAGCAAATACTACAGAACAATTACAGAACATTCACAGCATAGACTAGAGAACAATTACAAAACATACACAGCAAAGACTAGAGAACAATTACAAAACATACACAGCAAAGACTACAGAACAATTACAAAACATACACAGCAAAGACTAGATAACAATTACAAAACATACACAGCAAAGACTACAGAACAATTACAAAACATACACAGCAAAGACTACAGAACAATTACAAAACATACACAGCAAAGACTAGAGAACAATTACAAAACATACACAGCAAAGACTACAGAACAATTACAAAACATACACAGCAAAGACTACAGAACAATTACAAAACATACACAGCAAAGACTAGAGAACAATTACAAAACATACACAGCAAAGACTACAGAACAATTACAAAACATACACAGCAAAGACTACAGAACAATTACAAAACATACACAGCAAAGACTACAGAACAATTACAGAACATTAACAGCAAATACTACAGAACAATTACAGAACATTAACAGCAAAGACTAGAGAACAATTACAAAACATACACAGCAAAGACTAGAGAACAATTACAAAACATACACAGCAAAGACTAGAGAACAATTACAAAACATACACTGCAAAAACTACAGAACAATTACAAAACATACACAGCAAAGACTAGAGAACAATTACAAAACATACACAGCAAAGACTAGAGAACAACTACAAACCATAAACAGCAAAGACTACAGAACAATTACAAAACATACACAGCAAAGACTACAGAACAATTACAAAACATACACTGCAAAGACTAGAGAACAATTACAAAACATACACAGCAAAGACTAGAGAACAATTACAAAACATACACTGCAAAGACTAGAGAACAATTACAAAACATACACAGCAAAGACTACAGAACAATTACAAAACATACACAGCAAAGACTAGAGAACAATTACAAAGCATACACAGCAAAGACTACAGAACAATTACAAAACATACACTGCAAAGACTAGAGAACAACTACAAACCATAAACAGCAAAGACTACAGAACAACTACAAAACATACACAGCAAAGACTACAGAACAATTACAAAACATACACAGCAAAGACTAGAGAACAATTACAAAACATACACAGCAAAGACTAGAGAACAATTACAAAACATACACAGCAAAGACTAGAGAACAATTACAAAACATACACAGCAAAGACTAGAGAACAATTACAAAACATACACAGCAAAGACTAGAGAACAATTACAAAACATACACAGCAAAGACTACAGAACAATTACAAAACATACACAGCAAAGACTAGAGAACAATTACAGAACATACACAGCAAAGACTAGAGAACAATTACAAAACATACACAGCAAAGACTACAGAACAATTACAAAACATACACTGCAAAGACTAGAGAACAATTACAGAACATTAACAGCAAAGACTACAGACCAATTACAAAATATACACAGCAAAGACTAGAGAACAATTACAAAACATACACAGCAAAGACTACAGAACAATTACAAAACATACACAGCAAAGACTAGAGAACAATTACAAAACATACACAGCAAAGACTACAGAACAATTACAAAACATACACTGCAAAGACTAGAGAACAATTACAGAACATTAACAACAAAGACTACAGACCAATTACAAAACATACACAGCAAAGACTAGAGAACAATTACAAAACATACACAGCAAAGACTACAGAACAATTACAAAACATACACAGCAAAGACTAGAGAACAATTACAAAACATACACAGCAAAGACTACAGAACAATTACAAAACATACACAGCAAAGACTAGAGAACAATTACAAAACATACACAGCAAAGACTAGAGAACAATTACAAAACATACACAGCAAAGACTAGAGAACAATTACAAAACATACACAGCAAAGACTACAGAACAATTACAAAACATACACTGCAAAGACTAGAGAACAATTACAAAACATACACTGCAAAGACTAGAGAACAATTACAAAACATACACAGCAAATACTACAGAACAATTACAGAACATTAACAGCAAAGACTAGAGAACAATTACAGAACATACGCAGCAAAGACTACAGACCAATTACAAAACATAAACAGCAAATACTACAGAACAATTACAGAACATTAACAGCAAATACTACCCAGAACAATTACAGAACATTAACAGCAAAGACTAGAGAACAATTACAGAACATTAACAGCAAAGACTAGAGAACAATTACAAAACATACACAGCAAAGACTAGAGAACAATTACAGAACATACACAGCAAAGACTACAGACCAATTACAGAACAATAACAGCAAAGACTACAGACCAATTACAGAACATTAACAGCAAAGACTAGAGAACAATTACAAAACATACACAGCAAAGACTAGAGAACAATTACAAAGCATACACAGCAAAGACTAGAGAACAATTACAGAACATACACAGCAAAGACTAGAGAACAATTACAGAACATACACAGCAAAGACTACAGACCAATTACAGAACATTAACAGCAAAGACTACAGACCAATTACAGAACATTAACAGCAAAGACTAGAGAACAATTACAAAACATACACAGCAAAGACTAGAGAACAATTACAAAGCATACACAGCAAAGACTACAGACCAATTACAAAACATACACAGCAAAGACTAGAGAACAATTACAGAACATACACAGCAAAGACTAGAGAACAATTACAAAACATACACAGCAAAGACTACAGAACAATTACAAAACATACACAGCAAAGACTAGAGAACAATTACAAAACATACACAGCAAAGACTACAGAACAATTACAAAACATACACAGCAAAGACTAGAGAACAATTACAAAACATACACAGCAAAGACTAGAGAACAATTACAAAACATACACAGCAAAGACTAGAGAACAATTACAAAACATACACAGCAAAGACTACAGAACAATTACAAAACTATACTGCAAAGACTAGAGAACAATTACAAAACATACACTGCAAAGACTAGAGAACAATTACAAAACATACACAGCAAATACTACAGAACAATTACAGAACATTAACAGCAAAGACTAGAGAACAATTACAGAACATACGCAGCAAAGACTACAGACCAATTACAAAACATACACAGCAAATACTACAGAACAATTACAGAACATTAACAGCAAATACTACAGAACAATTACAGAACATTAACAGCAAAGACTAGAGAACAATTACAGAACATTAACAGCAAAGACTAGAGAACAATTACAAAACATACACAGCAAAGACTAGAGAACAATTACAAAACATACACAGCAAAGACTAGAGACCAATTACAGAACATTAACAGCAAAGACTACAGACCAATTACAGAACATTAACAGCAAAGACTAGAGAACAATTACAAAACATACACAGCAAAGACTAGAGAACAATTACAAAGCATACACAGCAAAGACTAGAGAACAATTACAGAACATACACAGCAAAGACTAGAGAACAATTACAGAACATACACAGCAAAGACTACAGACCAATTACAGAACATTAACAGCAAAGACTACAGACCAATTACAGAACATTAACAGCAAAGACTAGAGAACAATTACAAAACATACACAGCAAAGACTAGAGAACAATTACAAAGCATACACAGCAAAGACTACAGACCAATTACAAAACATACACAGCAAAGACTAGAGAACAATTACAGAACATACACAGCAAAGACTAGAGAACAATTACAAAACATACACAGCAAAGACTACAGAACAATTACAGAACATTAACAGCAAAGACTAGAGAACAATTACAGAACATACACAGCAAAGACTAGAGAACAATTACAAAACATACACAGCAAAGACTAGAGAACAATTACAGAACATACGCAGCAAAGACTACAGACCAATTACAGAACATTAACAGCAAAGACTAGAGAACAATTACAGAACATTAACAGCAAAGACTAGAGAACAATTACAAAACATACACAGCAAAGACTAGAGAACAATTACAGAACATTAACAGCAAAGACTAGAGACCAATTACAGAACATTAACAGCAAAGACTAGAGAACAATTACAAAACATACACAGCAAAGACTAGAGAACAATTACAGAACATTAACAGCAAAGACTAGAGAACAATTACAAAACATACACAGCAAAGACTAGAGAACAATTACAGAACATTAACAGCAAAGACTAGAGAACAATTACAGAACATTCACAGCAAAGACTAGAGAACAATTACAGAACATTTACAGCAAATACTACAGAACAATTACAGAACATTCACAGCATAGACTAGAGAACAATTACAGAACATTAACAGCAAAGACTAGAGAACAATTACAGAACATTAACAGCAAAGACTACAGACCAATTACAGAACATTAACAGCAAAGACTAGAGAACAATTACAAAACATACACAGCAAAGACTAGAGAACAATTACAGAACATTAACAGCAAAGACTAGAGAACAATTACAAAACATACACAGCAAAGACTAGAGAACAATTACAGAACACTAACAGCAAAGACTAGAGAACAATTACAGAACATTCACAGCAAAGACTAGAGAACAATTACAGAACATTCACAGCATAGACTAGAGAACAATTACAGAACATTAACAGCAAAGACTAGAGAACAATTACAAAACATACACAGCAAAGACTAGAGAACAATTACAAAACATACACAGCAAAGACTAGAGAACAATTACAAAACATACACAGCAAAGACTAGAGAACAATTACAAAACATACACAGCAAAGACTAGAGAACAATTACAAAACATACACAGCAAAGACTAGAGAACAATTACAAAACATACACAGCAAAGACTAGAGAACAATTACAGAACATTAACAGCAAAGACTAGAGAACAATTACAAAACATACACAGCAAAGTCTAGAGAACAATTACAGAACATTAACAGCAAAGACTAGAGAACAATTACAGAACATTCACAGCAAAGACTAGAGAACAATTACAGAACATTCACAGCAAATACTACAGAACAATTACAGAACATTAACAGCAAAGACTAGAGAACAATTACAGAACATTAACAGCAAAGACTAGAGAACAATTACAAAACATACACAGCAAAGACTAGAGAACAATTACAAAACATACACAGCAAAGACTAGAGAACAATTACAAAACATACACAGCAAAGACTACAGACCAATTACAAAACATACACAGCAAAGACTAGAGAACAATTACAGAACATACACAGCAAAGACTAGAGAACAATTACAGAACATACACAGCAAAGACTAGAGAACAATTACAGAACATACGCAGCAAAGACTACAGACCAATTACAAAACATACACAGCAAAGACTACAGACCAATTACAGAACATTAACAGCAAAGACTAGAGAACAATTACAGAACATTAACAGCAAAGACTAGAGAACAATTACAGAACATTAACAGCAAAGACTAGAGAACAATTACAAAACATACACAGCAAAGACTAGAGAACAATTACAGAACATTAACAGCAAAGACTAGACAATGGACAAAACAAAAACAGCATAGACAACAAAACAATGGAAAAAGCAAAAACAGCATTGACAACGATACGAAAACGGACAGCGAAGACTACAGAACATTCATAAAACTAAAAAAATGGACAAAAACAAGCAAAAAAGACCAATAAAGGCAATTGCAAAACTAGCCCTTGTTGAATTGATTAAAAAGCGAATTTAATGAGAGAAATAAATTTAAATTTAGATTCAATATGCAACGGCGACTTGCTTCCCTTTGTCATTATCTTGGTATAGATTGCTCTTTTCAAAAAGAAAAGTCCCTTTTAATATTCCTGTACTGGCCGGTTGATTAAAAGAGCAAAGAGGCACCGTTGGGCATTCAAGTGTCAAAAGTCCGAAAAGGCAACGACAAAACCGGTAAACACGAACAAAAACATCACAAAGAAACACAACACGCAAAATCAACCGGACGGAAATTAACAACGCGAACTCAAGTCGTAACAAGAGTGAACTCAGGTGTTCCGGTAGAGTAAGCGGTTCCTGCCTGCTATAGCACACCCGTCGCGTTTCTAATTTTCAATTCAATGTGTCAAATCCAGTAAAGGAAGACAAACCAACATCTCCACTAATTTGAGACATAGAAATCCCATATTTGTCTACGAGTGCACGGTGTCTAGCGTAAAATTTCTTGAGTGAAGCCAGCAACTGTGGAGCAACATAACCCTGTGTCAGCAATTTCTGTGTCAAACGTGACGCTCTGCCAAGGAAATCGATGTAATTTCTGCAAGCTCTGGAGTAGCGACTGTGATACGAAGACTCCATAAGCAGGAGCGGACGGAATTTTGCTACACAAAAAGGGAAAGTTGACGATTGGAAAGTTAAAGTCATCACGTTTGTCAAAGAAATTTGTTGAAAGTCTTCCTTGAGAGTCTATTTCGAGATGTAGATCTAAATATGAAGCAGACTTCCTAGAATCCGTTGTGTTCTTTATCTCAAGTTCCTATGGATATATAAGATGGAGAAAGTTGTCAAATCGAGAAATGTTGAGTGAAAGGACATCATCAATATAACGGAACGTGAGGTTAAAAGAGAGAGCTAGTCTACGATCTTTTTTGTCTAGAAGAGATTGCAAGAAGTCTGCTTCATATGAATGTAGAAACAAATCAGCAAGCAAAGGTGCAAAATTAGTGCCCATTGGAATCCCTATTGTTGCTGAAAAACACGTCCACAAAACTGAACAAATATGTTGTCGATAAGACAATTGAGCATGTCAACTATTTGGTCTTCTGTATATTTGTGCTTTTTCTTAGACTCATTGATGACAAAGTAAGTCTTACTGTAATCGACTACCAAATATTTGTACCTGCGTTTTCCATTCTTTTTGAAAAAGCTGCGTTTAATCAGCGTTTAATTGAGAAAAGCTACAACCATAAATTTAGCTTGTTCTATGCTTCAGAATGAATCTTAATGGCAGACAGAAAGAAATTTAAAGCCAGAAGACAATGAAACAATGGACAAAACAAAAACAGCATTGACAACGAAACCAAAAAAAACAACGGACAAAACAGAAACAGCGAAGACTACAGAACAACCACAAAACAACGGACAAAACAGAAACAGCAAAGATTACAGAATAATAAAAAAATTAAAACAATGGACAAACACAAGCAAAAAAGACCAATAAAGGCAAATGCAAACACTGGCACTTGTAGAATTGATTAAAGAGTGAACTTATTTTTAAAGGAGAGAAATATATTTAAATTTAGATTCATTTTGCAATGGCGACTTGCTTGCCTTGTTCATCATCTTGGTATGGTTTGCTCATTTCAGAAAGAAAAAGGACCTGTTAATATTCCTGTACTGGCTGAGAAAAGCTACAACTATGTCTTGACCGTTCTATGCTTGAGAATGAATCTTACTGGCAGACATTAGAAAGAAATTCAAGCCAGAAGATATCTGTCCTATAAAGAGATAACGTGTTTAATTAATTAAAGCCTTGTGAAACTTTCGTGTCTGCGGTAATTGGGAATTCATATGTTTAATAACTCGGAATTATATCAGACGAAATATGAGGACACTGACACACAAAGATTTTCTTGCAGACTATTTTTATTTGAAAAAAAAATAAAAATACATTCATATTCCGTTGGGTATGGTACTTTTTCAGATCTCAGCAAAGATGATTTCGTATTTACCTATTTTTATCGAGCATGGTGAAACGACATTGGTGGACCCGTCTGCAGACTCCTCGACCAGGAACTTGTTCTATATTGATCCAATGTTTGATATCTTTATAACAGAGAAACCACATAAGATCGCGGACCATAATTACATCCCAGTGGCAAGCTGATTTCTCACAGGATATTTCTGGAAAAGTTTAAAGCAATCTCTCATCAGAGAGTTGATTATGGAAATTATATAGAGAGAAAACCAGACATTCGCACCTACAAAATATAATGGCATCATATTTGGAAACAAATTGATAATTCAAAAATTACATAAAAGTATTAACAGACTATATTGGAATGGCAGACTTTTTCTTAATGGTGCCCACACGTTTAAATTTTCATAAAAAACTAAGAAAATAGTATGAAAGTATATAACATCATCATTGTAATGCATAATTTGGTACCATATAAGCTTAAACATATCAAATCATCAATATTTAGCTATTTTTAAAATCAAACGCATTCAAAAATCAAAAGAAAAGCAAAAATAAACGACATTCAGAACGACAAAAAAGACAAGAAGAACAACAACAAAAAAAACCCAAAACATTGTTACACAAACAAGGGAAATGCTGTTTTTATTCGGAATATATAAACACCTTCCATTAAACAGTGACAAAAAAAAACTCTAATATAAAGCGGCCTTCGCTAAAACTGGCGATGGTTGTAGAGCAACGGGTGAAGTGTAAGGTTATGTTGGGGAAGTTGGCCTAGTTACAGGGTTGAGTTGGTGTTTTACGCCCGTGCAAGTGTTAGTTATTCCCCTGAGGGCGGATGCCCGATGGGGAATAACTGATTTATACCACGGGACTTTTGAGGGTGCTAAATGAAAGTTTATGATAATTAATTAGGGGGGTCTTTCAGGAATTTAGCCTTATCTACTGATAAAGCATGATTAATGCAGGGTATCTCGTTACATTTTATGACATAGTGGTATAACGCTAAATAGGTTATTTACGACCTAGTAACATGTCAAATATTGGCCATTTTTCCTAAACCAGAATGTCGAAAAAAATATGAAAAATGTCATTTTAAACATTTGGTGTTATGAAACATTAGTATGAAATAAAGGGTATCAAATACTTTTTGCATGCGTCTGTCCTTACCATGGAATATTTGTCAAGTTTATGTTTGTACTTGTTTTAAGTTAATAGTTTTAAGATTTATAAGATATTAATTATTTATACTTAAGTTGATATACATTTTATTGGTGTTTTACATATCAAATCATTATCATGGTCCAATTACAAGGCGGGGATGACACAACTGGTCAAGTTGATGGCGGCTTACCGTTTTCCGTTGCTTATTTTCAAATACTTAGTAGTTTTCATTCAATAGGTGTTGCAACCACCTCCCAATATAATATGTTCTGATTTCTGTTGATGATTATTAAAATTTAGAATTTATCAATTCAAACTTTTACCTTAAATATACTTCGAATTGATAAATTCAAAATAAAAAAATATATATATGCTTATTAAAAAACAACACAAGAATTGAAGTTTTAATTATTAAAGTTGGTATTTATTATTCACCACAGACAGTGTGGGTGATTTAACTCTCTTAATAAATGCTGCTGTCTTAGAAAAGATGTCTGAATATTCAATGCTATATCACAAGGAATAGTAAAACTAAATGTCACATTTGAAGCGACAACAAAAGCTTTACTTTCAAAAGCAAAGACTCCATACCCAAAAGAAGACAAATTGATTATGGTGACATTTTCGTGCATTATATGTTTCCAATTTAGACTATCGATTTGCTATTTATCTTTCCAAACAGAAGGAATTTTATTCAACAAATCAATTAAACTTTATTAAGATATTACCAGTTATGGTAAAAGAATTCTTCTTGTTAAAAACCAGGATAAATCCGGATTTATTTCAGACTAATGTGATAAAGCACTCGTCTATTTAAAGAAAACGGTGCAATGTTCTGACGAGAATATATCTTTAAACCAAAACTTAACCAGTGTAAATGAACAGCACAGTTATTCGGAAAAAGGTCAAACACAGGGACTTGCTCCCTTCTATTAATATTTTGTTATAGAGTCAATGAGCGGTACGAAAAAAAAACACGTTTATATTTTTTGCAAAGTTTGTATATGTAAGTTTCAGATGCAAGTATACACTCTAAAAATGGCGTTTAGGTTCTTAATATAATCCTAAACACTTTAATGCCAAAAAATCTAATTAAACACAATCCTACACATGTTAAGGGCTAAAGATGTAATAAAGTGTTTAAATTCTAAACACCATTTTTACAGTGTACTTGAAAAAAAATACAAGATGTATTTGGAGTTTCTTCCATACGCATTACGTTCAGTATGAATGCCGAAACATTCAAATCAAGTATCAATTTCGATGGCCATCATTCACTCAGAATAGTTCCAGTAAAATCATTGTAATCCATTCCAGCAGAGTAAACCATTACTATTCATACGGCATGGTTATCCCATTGCTTTTGACATATGGCATGACAATTCCAGTAATTACGCAATGTAAGCAGGTTCTATCAAAATGGATATGTCAATGTCCTAGCTGTTTAGCATCAGAAATTATTTCACATCAGAAACGATACATAATAGAGCGATTCTCACATAGAATATGGGCCTTGATTTAATTGTATTCTATAAAGAGAAACCTGTAGTCTCTGAACACTTGTCCTGTTTTCTGAAAACTTATGACTTTAATGAGATGTTTAATACACGAATAAAATTCGAGAATCAAATGTTACAATTTAGAATGTGGTGTCAATTTTATTCAATGCTAAGGTAGCGACCATTTGATTTTTATGAGGGGGGGGGGGGGGGCTATGGTGAACTTTGAAATAAAAAGGCAGGATGGAAAACATCTAGAAATAAAAAGGCAGGACAGTGCTTTGAGTAAAAAAAAAGCCAGGATGGTATTTTGGGCTTAAACAATTATAGTTGATTTAAAAATAAAAAAATTTGTGGGCGCAAGTGCGCAAAAAAAAATTCCAGGCTCGACTTTTTCCGAAAATAAAAAGGCAGGACGAAGAAAATATCCATAGCCCCCGCCCCCCCCCCCGTAAAAATCAAATGGTTGCTCCCTAAGACCAAATTAATTATTTTATAAAGTATTGCGTCCATGGTGCGATGTCCTGATTTACCCACTTTAAAAAATACATTGTTGGGAAAGGGTTTGTTTTTCTCCTGTAAGATAATTTTATATCATGTATATATGTGTTCATACCCAGTCTTATTAGATTATAAATTCTTTAAATGAGGAAGAAACAGGTATAGTAAATATTCATTAAAATCAGTTAGAAAACAAATAAATGAATAATTGCTATACGTTGGTGTGCTTTTATATACGAATATGCAATAACACCGACGTGACTACATGTTACGATGCACGAATACACCGAGTTGCGATAATTTTTTTAGATTAATGCAAAACATTTTATTATCTAAGGAGCGCATATGAAATTAAATTCACAGCTTATCTACATCAATAACGAATTTGCGTCATTTTAGAAAATTTTAACGGTTAAGGAAAACATGGTTCAACCTAAAATTTCTTTTGTAGTGTATATACATACCAAAATCAGGAACATTGTTTCTCCGGTACCGGTATGTCTTTTTTTGGTTTGTATTTTCCCCTTTTGAGACCGACCGCCCCAGTTTGGTAATTTTGTAATTAAATTTGTTTGTCAATCTGATGCAGATTTCAGGTGTTGGACGATGGTAAACAAAGTCATGCACTCTATCAGATGGCATTGAACAAAACTGACCATCTTTGAATCCGGAATTTGAATACACGGTAATTTGATGTACAAAATGGACCTCGTCATGTATACAGTAGAAACCTTTTCTATCCTATACAAAAAATAAATTACTATTCTGATAGGGTCGTGTTTAGACTTACGAGTTTATTTAATTAGCTAAACATAACGTGTTTACAATAAGTTTCTTGGAACGAAAAGAAAGCATTCCCATTTGAATGACGCCATTACTAGTAGATACCATTTCCATGCTGTAGTGGGAGATTTTTATATTCCTCCAAGGTCTGACATTTATCTATGACAAGCAGCAGATTTATTCTGATGACATCTGGCTTAGAACTTATTTAAACCTTCTAGAATTGTAGAATATTGGTTCGTGCTTCAAATCCCATTGATAATAAACCTAATATAACATGTAAAACGTGATTTAGAAAATATAATAAGCTCAAGTTTGGTATCTTTTTCTTCAATATTCTGTTGTGCTGGAATTTAAAACTAACCAGTTATGAAAAACAGGTGCTTATTAGACTTTTGTATATTAGCGTTTATACCGACGGCCGCGATATTATCATAGGTTACCTGAATATCATAAAACTTCGTTGTCTCTTCTGCATTAGATTAGACACATTAGTTTTCGGGTGTAGGTAATCATCGAGTTCGAGTTACGATTCCAGTTCAAATTAAAGTTCGAGTTAGAGTTTGAGTTACGATTCGAGTTCGAGTTAAAATTTTCAGCTAACTCGAAGCATTGATATTCATGGCAATAATCGAGTTACGACTCGAGTTCGAGTTAGAGTTCAAGTTCAGTAAAGATCGAGTTAGAGCTCGAGTTACAAAAAGAGTTGAATATTTATTTTAGCGCACTTTATTTATCATTTAGATTCGGAACACTGCTGTATGTAACCAGCAGTCGACTTTGAAATACTAAGGTGCTAATGCATATAAAATGATAGAAAATAATGACATGTGGAATAAGTGTACGCGACACAGCCCACATAACACGTGACAATTTTAAAAAAAAGCAATTAACAACCGCCAGCAGCCTTCGACGAGACCAGTAGGCGCTGCTAGCCGTTCTGCAATTGGTCCATGGTCTAAATAAAATACGGTTACAGAAAAAACGACATGTCACTTCTGTACAATGAAAAATGTTCCTTTTCTTATTAAACAAAGTCGGACATCTATTTAAATGCTTTAATGGATTCTGACACCCAAAATCTAACACAGTGTTATGTTATTGTTTGATTGTTGTCTTAATTCAGAAAAACAAGTATAACTCTAACTCGAACTCGATGATTATCTACAACATCAGTTTTCAAACTGATCTTGGTTCTCAGTTGCAAAAGCTTTAAAAGTACTAGTATAATAAAATGGGAAAATGACGTGGTCAAAAAGGAAATAAACTTTTTTATAGAAATAGAATCGCAAAGTCTAAAATATCGCTAAAGAAGCGTTAAAACGGAATAAACTTGATACAGGAGAGTAAAATCTGAAACAGCATTCAAGAAAAATTTAAATGGAAGTAAAAAAAAGCCTAGATCCAGACAGCACTTTACAGAACTAATGACAACAGCACTTTACAGGGCTATCGACATAGACTAGACCCAGACAGCACTTTACAGGACTAACGACATAGACTAGATCCAGACATCACTTTACATAACTAACGACATAGACCAGATTCAGACAGCACTTTACAGATCTAACGACATAGACTAGAACCTGACATCACTTTACATGACTAACGACAGAGACCAGATCCTGACATTACTGTACAGAACTAACGACATCGACAAGATCCAGACATTACATGACTTTAAACAACAAAGACTAGATCCAGACAGCACTTTACAGGACTAACGACATAAACTAGACACAGACAGCACTTTACAGGACTGACGACATAGACTAGACCTAGACAGCACTTTACAGGACTAACGACATAGACTAGACAAAGACAGCACTTTACGGAACTAACGACATAGACTAGACCCAGACAGCACTTTACAGGGCTAACGACATAGACTAGACCCAGACAGCACTTTACAGAACTAACGACATAGACCGGATCCTGACATCACTTTACATAACTAACGACATAGACTAGATCCAGACAGCACTTTACAGATCTAACGACATAGACTAGAACCTGACATCACTTTACATGACTAACGACATAGACCAGATCCTGACATTACTGTACAGAACTAACGACATCGACAAGATCCAGACATTACATGACTTAAAACGACAAAGACTAGATCCAGACACCACTTTACAGGACTTACGACATAAACTGGACACAGACAGCACTTTACAGGACTAACGACATAGACTAGATTCAGACATCATTTTACAGGACTAACGACATAGACTAGACCCAGACAGCACTTTACAGGACTAACGACATAGACTAGATCCAGACAGTACTTTAGAGAGCTAACGACATAGACTAGACCCAGACAGCACTTTACAGGACTAACGACATAGCCTAGACCCAGACAGCACTTTACAGAACAATCGATATAGACTAGATCCAGACATCACTTTACAGGACTATTGACATAGACTAGACACAGACAGCACTTTACAGGACTAACGAGATAGACTAGACACAGACAGCACTTTACGGAACTAACGACATAGACTAGATCCAGACAGCACTTAACAGGGCTAACGACATAGAGTAGACCCAGACAGCACTTTACAGGACTAACGACATAGCCTAGACCCAGACAGCACTTTACAGAACTATCGACATAGACTAGATCCAGACATCACTTTACAGGACTAACGACATAGACTAGACACAGACAGCACTTTACAGGACTAACGACATAGACTAGACACAGACAGCACTTTACGGAACTAACGACATAGACTAGATCCAGACAGCACTTTACAGGGCTAACGACATAGACTAGACCCAGACAGCACTTTACAGAACTAACGACATAGACTAGATCCAGACAGCACTTTACAGATCTAACGACATAGACTAGAACCTGACATCACTTTACATGACTAACGACATAGACCAGATCCTGACATTACTGTACAGAACTAACGACATCGACAAGATACAGACATAACATGACTTTAAACGACAAAGACTAGATCCAGACAGCACTTTACAGGACTAACGACATAAACTAGACACAGACAGCACTTTACAGGACTAACGACATAGACTAGATTCAGACATCACTTTACAGGACTAACGACATAGACTAGACCCAGACAGCACTTTACAGGACTAACGACATAGACTAGATCCAGACAGCACTTTAGAGAGCTAACGACATAGACTAGACCCAGACAGCACTTTACAGGACTAACGACACAGCCTAGACCCAGACAGCACTTTACAGAACTATCGATATAGACTAGATCCAGACATCACTTTACAGGACTATTGACATAGACTAGACACAGACAGCACTTTACAGGACTAACGAGATAGACTAGACCCAGACAGCACTTTACAGGACTAACGACATAGCCTAGACCCAGACATCACTTTACAGGACTAACGACATAGACTAGATCCAGACAGCACTTTACAGAACTATCGACATAGACTAGACTAGATCCAAACATCACTTTACAGGACTAACGATAGAGACTAGACCCAGACAGCACTTTACAGGACTAACGATATAGACTAGACCCAGACAACACTTTACAGAACTAACGACATAGACCGGATCCTGACATCACTTTACAGAACTAACGACATAGACTAGATCCTGATATCACATTACAGAACTAACGACATAGACTAGATCCTGACATCACTTTACAGAACTAACGACAACAGCACTTTACAGGGCTAACGACATAGACTAGATCCAGACAGCACTTTACAGGACTAACGACATAGCCTAGATCCAGACAGCACTTTACAGAACTATCGACATAGACTAGATCCAGACATCACTTTACAGAACTAACGATATAAACTAGACCCAGACATCACTTTACAGGACTAACGACATAGACTAGATCCAGACAGCACTTTACAGAACTATCGACATAGACTAGAATAGATCCAAACATAACTTTACAGGACTTATGGTAGAGACTAGACCCAGACAGCACTTTACAGGACTAACATATAGACTAGACCCAGACAACACTTTCCAGAACAAACGACATAGACCGGATCCTGACATCACTTTACAGAACTAACGACATAGACTAGATCCTGACATCACTTTACAGAACTAACGACATAGACTAGATCCTGACATCACTTTACAGAACTAACGACATAGACTAAATCCAGACATAATTTTACAGAACTAACGACATAGACTAGATCCAGACATCACTTTACAGAACTAACGACATAGACTAGATCCTGACATAACTGTACAAGACTAACGACATAGACTTGGTCCAAACATCACTTTACAGAACTGACGATATAGACTAGACCCAGACAGCACTTTACAGGACTAACGACACAGACCAGATCCAGACAGCACTTTACAGAACTATCGACATAGACTAGACTAGATCCAAACATAACTTTACAGGACTAACGGTAGAGACTAGACCCAGACAGCACTTTACAGGACTAACGATATAGACTAGACCCAGACAACACTTTACAGAACTAACGACATAGACCGGATCCTGACATCACTTTACAGAACTAACGACATAGACTAGATCCTGACATCACTTTACAGAACTAACGACATAGACTAGATCCTGACATCACTTTACAGAACTAACGACATAGACTAGATCCTGACATCACTTTACAGAACTAACGACATAGACTAAATCCAGACATAATTTTACAGAACTAACGACATAGACTAGATCCAGACATCACTTTACAGAACTAACGACATAGACTAGATCCTGACATAACTTTACAAGACTAACGACATAGACTTGGTCCAAACATCACTTTACAGGACTGACGATATAGACTAGACCCAGACAGCACTTTACAGGACTAACGACATAGACCAGATCCAAACATCACTTTACAGAACTAACGACATAGACTAGATCCAGACAGCACTTAAGAGAACTAACGACATAGACTAGATGATGTCATCACTTTACAGAACAATCGACATTGACTAGATCCTGACAGCACTTCACCGAACTATCGACATAGACTAGATCCTGACAGCACTTCACCGAACTATCGACATAGAATAGATCCTGACAGCATTTCACCGAACTATCGACATAGACTAGATCCTGACAGCACTTCACCGAACTATCGACATAGACTAGATCCAGGAGGGGGTGGCTGGCGTTAAAACAAAGAAAATAGTGTTACATATAAAGCACAATGGAACGAAAAGGCAAGAATAGACAATAATGACCCAATAAAATGTAAAGAGGCAACAAAAAGTAAAGGATAGAGAAAAAGGGGCAAAAGTTTAAAGAAATCAGAATTGAGAAATATCAATCGCTACCCTCTAATAGAAAGCATCTTTGAATGAAGAAAGCTTTCGGCTTTGGCTCTTTTGAGACAAGAGTTTGAAATAAAAACCAAAACGCATGTGATATTCTAGTCTACTATTTTAAAGACAAATCCTTAAGTAATAGCACAATTCAACTGCCAATTTGTATATATATTACCCCAATTAACACGAAAAGGAAAAATAAAGAAGCCGTTCATATACGAGAAACATTATATGCTACAAAGAGAGGTAAGAATTAGCAAAACTTACAAAACAACTGAAGACGAAGTTCACTGTCTTTTGAATTGTGAAACTATACAAAAATTACAGAAGAACAAATATTTATAATACTGACATTGACTCATTTCTGAAAAAAAAATAGAGCATGTAATGGAACATTAAATGATACCCCGCCATGATATAATATCAAAAGTAGCCAATCTCAAAAACTTTTTTCAGATCATGCTGGAAATTGATCTTGACCTGTATTTAATTGTACTAAACAGTTGTGCGAAATATCGTTCAAATCCCATCACGTGTTTTCAAGTTATCAGTCAGAAACTCAAAATTTCATGAAATTTGATTTTTCAAAGTCGCCTTTCTTGAAAACTATTTTTTGGATCATGCTGGAATCTAACTTGACCTGTAATTTATTGTACTCAATAGCTGTACAAAATATCATTTGAATCCCTTGAAGCGTTTTCAAGTTATAGGTCAGAAACTCAAAATTTCATGAAATTTGATTTTTCAAAGTCGCCTTTCTTGAAAACTATTTTTCGGATCATGCTGGAATCTAACTTGACCTGTCATTTATTGTACTCAATAGCTGTACAAAATATCATTTGAATCCCTTGACGCGTTTTCAAGTTATAGGTCGGAAACTCAAAATTTCATGAAATTTGATTTTTCAAAGTGGCCTATCTCGAAAACTATTATTTGGATCATGCTGGAAATCGAACTTGACCTGTATTTTATTGTACTTAACAGCTGTGCAAAATATCATTCAAATCCTTTGACGCGTTTTCAAGTTATTGGTCGGAAACCTTCGGGGGACGGACAGACGGACAGACGGACGGGTATAACATAATACCCTGCCACTTCGTGTGGCGGGGTATAAAAAATCAATCAACTAATAAAAACATAATAAGCAAAATATTTATTTGGTTCCTATTTAGAATTAATTTGTGCTTGATGCGTTCACACCTCTTGTATGGTTGTACCCTTTGGTCTTTCATTTGGGAAATGTCAGCTTGATAGCAAATATCAATATGTGTCGTAAGTATAAGGATAAAAAAGAAAAATGTACATGCACAAATCAAATTCTAAATAAAACCAATATTTTTGTAAAATAATAGAAATACTATGCAGATAATGTACTTTGTCTAGGTTATTTACGAAGATAAGTTAGCATTACAAATTAATTTATCTCTTAGTTCTTGTTTTGTTCATCACAGATTTGTATTAACCAAGAAATCGAATATTGGCGTCGGGAATTTCATTTCAATGTTTGCTCCGTAAAAATAAATCATAATTTAAGAATGTTTTATCTTTTTGAGTGGGACAATTAAGAAATTTACTAAATGGTTATGGCAACAATGCCACGAACGTACTGGTAAAATAGATATCTTTATAAATGAATAAAAAATCAATGTTTCAACAGTTATTACCATCTGATGGGAAAACAAGCAAAAAAGCATGACATTCAATAATTCAGGGGATATTAAGAAAAATGTGTTATTTTATCCACCGTAGCTAAAAGCATCCGTCACTTGGATTCAATGGTTAAACACGAACAATTGATGGATTACGGTTGAAGGTTGATTAAGGTGGAAATGTGATAGTTCCAATCAGGATAACACGACAAAAACTTATTTGTACGATACTATTGACAGATTATTGGAAGTCTTTATAGATTAAAGAAAGGCTGCAGGTTTTCTTACACATAAACAAGGAAACATAAAACAATTCACTACTTATAGATATACATGTATAAATAATTTTAGATTTCTTACACTTACATGCTGGTTAGCAACAGGTTCTTAAAATTCTTTACTTTGTACATGAAAAATAGTTCTTGAAACATATAAGAGAAAAGAAAAATCAACGAACTTTCGTGGGAAAAAATGTAGAATTGTCTGTAATTAATTGACTTCACTTTCAACTGACGAAAGTGCTTGCATATGAAAAATATATTTATTTGTAAGACAAGTTATACCACCACCTTTTATAATCCCTTATCTACGGAAGCCCATTAGTGTCAGGTGGAGTTTTTTTTTTAAGTTGTGATCACAAGTTAGCTAACTTGTGATCACGACTTAGTAACTTGTGATCACGACTTAGTAACTTGTGATCACAACTTAGTTAACTCGTTATCACGACTTAGCTAACTCGTGATCACCACTTCGTAACTTGTGATCACGACTTAGTAACTTGTGATCACAACTTAGTTAACTCGTGATCACAACTTAGCTAACTCGTGATCACGACTTAGCTAACTCGTGATCACGACTTAGTAACTTGTGATCACGACTTAGTAACTTGTGATCACGACTTAGCTAACTCGTTATGACGACTTAGCTAACTCGTGATCACCACTTAGTAACTTGTGTCGTGATCACCACTTCGTAACTTGTGATCACGATTTAGTAACTTGTGATCACGAGTTAGCTAAGTCGTGATAACGAGTTAGTTAAGTCGTGATCACAAGTTAGCTAAGTCGTGATCACAAGTTACTAAGTGGTGATCACGAGTTAGCTTAGTCGTGATAACGAGTTAGCTAAGTCGTGATCACAAGTTACTAAGTCGTGATCATAAGTTACTAAGTGGTGATCACGAGTTAGCTTAGTTGTGATAACGAGTTAGCTATGTCGTGATCACAAGTTACTAAGTCGTGATCACGAGTTACTAAGTCGTGATCACGAGTTAGCTAACTTGTGATCACAACTTAAAAAAAAACTCCACCTGACACTAATGGGCTTCCGTACTTATCTTATAGGATGCGCGATCGACATTTGTAAATTTTATCTTTAGATTTCACTTTTCTTAGTTGACATTTTCAGTTCTAAGTTGACATTTACCAGTTCTAATTAAAATTTCGGCACTTCAAAGTTGGAACCGAACAAATTCAATTCACAGAAAGAAATTTCAAGTTGGAAGCAGGAAAAGTCAACTTAGAAATAAATATGATGGCTTTCGCTTACCCTTGAGAAAAAAAAAACGTCGACTTAGAAGAAAATGATTTGAAAATAGAATGTCAACTTGAAAAAGAGATGTTTTTTTTAAATAAAATGTCACCTTGGAAGTAAAGAAATGATTTTTGGATAATAATTGTCAAGTATATAGTAAGAAATGTCAACTATTCAATATCAACGTTTAAGTAAGAAATGTCAATATCAAAAGTATTGTCAATTTGGAAAATGTCTTGCATAAAGAAAATAAAAAGAATTCGACGCAATGTCTTTCGGCATACATCAATTTATTCATTCTATTTCACCAATCAGTAACAGAAGCATAAATATAACTTTTAGACAGAGTAATAAAAAATGTTGTCTGAATAAAACGAGTGGTCACAAATGCTATAAGTTTGTTGCTTGCTTCAACACGATTGATGTCGACTGTTGACATATGCCTGTTGTCTCCTAAAATATCATGCCCTGTTGATATTTGACTGTTAACATATTCCTGTTTTGGCGTAACATATCATGCCCTTTTGATATTTGACTGTTGATATATACCTGTTTTAGCCTAACATATCATGCCCTTTTGTTATTTGACTGTTGACATATGCCTGTTGTCGCCTAACATATCATGCCATGTTGATATATGTCTGTTGTCGCCTAACATATCATGCCATGTTGATATATGTCTGTTGTCGCCTAACATATCATGCCATGTTGATATTTCCATTCTTCTTTTAACATTATAACGTATTATAGATGTTACATCCTTATTGTGTGATAAGATTTCAGGCAATCACCAAAGTATTAGAACTCAATCACAATTCAATAATAGGGTTTGAAATTAAAAACTCATTAATCAAACGGTGATTTTCTATGAACCTTACTACAGAGAATAGGATCGAAGCTCCTTAGTATAATAGGTTGTAGATGTATGTAATCACGACATCTAAGAATGTCAATAGGACTACTTGACAGATCCAATTTACTCCCCTAATATCTACATTGGAATGGTAAACAGTGTTGTGACTACGGACTGTCTGTGACAATCAGACATCTTTATAATTCATAATAGACCATTGTTAGGACTGTAAATGACATATGTCCAAGGTATTACAAAGAATTGAAAACAAAAAACTTATTCTACAGAAGTCTTCATTTTGCAGCGTAATATTATTTTATGGCTTATACAGCCTTGATATTTTATTGAATTAATGACAAATTAGTTTGACAGAGTCAAAGAAAATAACACAACTTTCAAGGTGAATTTGTTTTTTATCAAATGCACATTTCCTTTCAATATATCTTAACTTGTAACAAAAATGCCAAGTGAATTAGACTTGTTTGTACACACAAGTGACAAACAACCATTCCGTCACAGATGCTTAGTAAGCGTAACCCCTTTACTTGTATCGTTATCGTGTTGGCCTGTATGATGGCAGACCTCTGCGATTCGGATTCGATAAAATTACATAGAAAATTGTATAGTGGGGCGATTTGTACTGATTTTTAAAGACGGTATTGCTGATGACATTTAATTTGCAACCATAGAAAAGTCGGTAGACAGATGTTCGACAGTCGTTAAGTCTGCAGACCTGATATGGGATCCAATGTTCTAGTTACGTACGACATATCAGACCTAGGAAGGACCATTCCTGACAGGAGAATTACACACACAGTCAAGTAGAAATTAGTTCTTGTCAGTCTGCGTAGCATGTTGTAAATGAACAGGGGATAACATAACTGCTAGACAATGAAACACGTTTTATATTAAACCAATGACATGTATTCCATAGGAGAAAAATCTATGTGACAACCTTACAAGCTTCCCAGAGAAGTGGAATCAATGCTATTTGCAATATTTTTACACAGTCAAGGAAATGTTGACGACCCGTACCAGGAGACATCTTTTAAACAGCTTTAATTTGACAAAATGGAGACCAAAAGCAAAAGCTATGAATTCCATTTTTCAAGACAGGGGCGATTATTTTTACATATAAGAGTTTCTTACTCTAATAAAGAATCATCTCAAATTTTTTACCCAAATTAAATTTGTAGAACTATTTTTTGGGGGGTAAAATATTGTCATTCAAAGTTTTACACATAATTGGAAGATCATTAACTCTTGCATTGGTTTTTAGATTTGTATCAAAATTTTAAAGAGGATAAATCTTGATGTCATGATTACAAATTTTCTTGCACAAATTTTAAGATTTTGTTTTGGCAAATAAAAAGCTACACTGAGTGCAGAATAATACATCAACACAATGGACCCATTAGTAAGGGCCTAATAGGGATAGGCTTAGCCTAATTGTGAATTGCTTTGGACACATGCAGCCCATGGTGAATGAACAAAGCTTTTTTTAAACATTCATTCTGTGGTGAACTTTCAGTGTCTTTGACAAAAAAATACTTAAATCGATCTAACCTAAGTACACAATTTGTTCAGACAAACTTTTATAATAAACCTTTTTATCCCTTTTTTCTTGAGAACATGTAAGCAGGAATATTCACAAGGAATCAAATGCCAAAAAAAACCCCAACAATATCTTGATTTTTGGGGTTTGGTCCAACCTTGACCTCCTGTAGCAGGTACTGTGCAAGATAATTCAATATGTTTGAATTATTTGATGAGGAATAGTAAGAAACATGAGGCTTCTTGAACGTCAGCAACAAAGTTCCCCTCTATGGGCTATAAGGTTAAACAAGGAATCTGTGGGATACTGCTCACTCAGTATACCCCCGCTACCCCCAAATGAGCTATGTCGGTAAACAGGAAGTAGATATTAGACACACCTAATTTCGATACTTGCAATATAGGACCCCTCTATGGGCTATAAGGTTAAACAAGGAATCTGTGGGATACTGCTCACTCAGTATACCCCCGCTACCCCCAAATGAGCTAGGTCGGTAAACAGGAAGTAGATATTAGACACACCTAATTTCGATACTTGCAATATAGGACCTCATGCTGAAGCCATATACCGTATTTGAAGTCACTATGATATGTAGTTGCTGAGAAAAATGTTATGAAAATTTTCAACAATTGACCAGTAATGTTGAAAATTGACTAAGTGGGTAAACAGGAAGTAGATATCCGACAGACCTAATTTCAATACTCGCAATAAAGGACCTCATACTGAACTCATATACCAAATTTCAAGTTACTGAGAAAAATGTTATGAACATTTTTCAACTATTGATTGACTTGTAATGTTGAAAATTGACAAAGTCCATAAACAGTAATTAGATATCCGACAGACCTAATTTCAGTACCTCACACTGAATTCAGACCTCATTTACCAAATTTCAAGTCACTGTAATATGTAGTTGCTGAAAAAACTGTTATGGAAGTTATGTTGCGGATAGACGGACGGCAGGATGGACAGAGGTAAATCAGTATACCCCCCTCTTCTTTGAAGCAGGGTATAAATATGTTATTATTTTACCATTACATTAACACTAGGGATGGACACCTGACAATGGACTTTTGTAGAGCTTAATAAGCTAAAGGTTTAAGCTAACAACAGCTTCTCTTTATCTGCAATATGTAATATTTTTTATAACATAGGAAAAAAACCTGAAAAAACAACTCTTATTTTGACCTTTCTGGTGTCCTAAAATAACTTTAAGCAATAGCTTTTCTCTATCTACAATATTTTTCATGCTATGGGGCAAAAACATGAAAAATTAAGAAGGAATGTGTCCATAGGACACAGATGCCCCCTTGCTGCAAACATTAAGAAGAAGTCCAACTGGTCTGAAAGACACTCAGGACATAGAGTTTGTCATACTGAGCCATCCTACCAAATTTCAAATCCTTCATATGTACGATTTCTGGGAAAAGCTTGAGGATATTTTCGCGTACATTTTCATTTTGACCAAGTCCCAAACTGTTTTTGTTTGTTCTTATCCTGATATATATGTGTACAAAGTTTCATGATTATACCAAACACACCCGAACACTATATGCCCCCTACTTTCATAGGGAGCATTAAAATCTGTCCAAGTCAAAAATGGCCAGATATCATTCAGCAGGAAGTAGGTGAGAGACAGACCAGAAATCGAAATCCACAGTATGGAACCTGATGTTGATGCTGTATACCAAATATAAAGAGTTGCTTCACTCTGTGAAATCCAGCCATATAATTTAAACAGAAGAAGAATGCCAAGTGATGGGAATTGCCTTATTCTTGCAATATTGGCTAACAAATGTGTTGTTATTACCATGGATTATTTTATCATGAATCTTGTTATTGGAATAAATTCTAAACCCAACTGTTATGTTGAACAAAAATTCTCTTTAAAAGTTCTTTTTGAATTTGTATGTTCAAATTAAGTCAAAATAGCGTATTTTGTTAAACAGGAAGTAGGTGAGCCACAGACCTGAAACTGAATACAAGGGTATGGGACCCCAAATATACTGGAAACCCAATATCAAGACATTGTAATGACCTGACATTCACAATTTTTCACTCTGGCCAAAAACAATTGACAAAAAAAAACAAGATATAAAAAAAAATAATGAATTTATTAAATACATAATTGTTCAATTATTTGTCTACATCTGGGCTGTCAGTTTCCATTGATGTAGGGAACTGTGACGAGAATTCCATTGGGTAACAATCAAATGTCTTCAGATTTACCAATACACACGACGTAGTCTGACAAAACTTAGGTACACTGATCAACAGTACTTCTTGGCCACCAGATCCTGTAATCAAAACATTCTAATATTATCCTTTGTACATTTGTAGAGAAAAGAAAATGAGGGGTATTTGCTAAGCTGTGCTGAGCAACCCCCATTCAACCTTTTAAAAACAGGAAGTAGAAGACTGACCTGGAATGAGGAGGCACAATAAAACTTATTGTTCTAAAACTATGTACCAAATTAGAAATAAATCCCTTCAGTGGAGGCCTAAGGTCTGTTTAGAAAGTTTGAATGGATGAATAGACAGAAGGAGTGGAGATATAATAGTGCTAAAACATCTGACAGAAGGAGTGGAGATATAATAGTGCTAAAACATCTGACAGAAGGAGTGGAGATATAATAGTGCTAAAACATCTGACAGAAGGAGTGGAGATATAATAGTGCTAAAACATCTGACAGAAGGAGTGGAGATATAATAGTGCTAAAACATCTGACAGAAGGAGTGGAGATATAATAGTGCTAAAACATCTGACAGAAGGAGTGGAGATATAATAGTGCTAAAACATCTGACAGAAGGAGTGGAGATATAATAGTGCTAAAACATCTGACAGAAGGAGTGGAGATATAATAGTGCTAAAACATCTGCAGCATAACTAAGCTTTACCTTAGGTTCAATATCTAAACAAGAAAATGTGTCAAACAGACACCATGCCCTGCCTTTACATTTATCAAACAGCTGGGTTATCGATCAATTACAAAGCTCACATCATTACGCATTATTGTCACTAAGCAGAAATTGACTTGAACTTTTCAAAATTTTAAGTGCTCATTCATGCAGAAAAAGGTAACACCCAACATCTTGCTTATCATCCCTTGATCAGATTACAATACCACTTTGACTTTAATCATTGTTCTGTAAGTGGTCAACCATGTGTAACATATAGGTCACAGCAAGCATCTGAAGCATGCATTGTGCAATGCATCACTAGGTGCACCTACCATATTAATATGGTTCATGTGGCACTAGTCAGTAAGCAGGAATCCACTTTAACAATTCTTTGAAAAGAAGTCATTCATACAGAAAATATAGGTCACAGCCAGCATCTGAAGCATGCATTATGCTTAGCATCATTAGGTGCACCTACCATACCAATATAGTTGATGTGTGCACATGTCAGTAAGCAGGAATGGACTTTTACCATTCTTCTGTAAGTGGTCATCCATGCGGAATATATAGGTCAAATCCAGCATTACAAGCATTCATTGTGCTTATAGTAGAGTGACGGAATGTCAATTTTGAAAAATTTAAATGACCCATCTGTCACATGGATTTTGAAAAGCTGTTTGATAAGCAAAATCATTCTTCTTTCAGGAAATGCATGTCGTCGCCATAATATCTGGTGCCATCATGTCAAAAATCAAGGTCAAAGGTCATGAGTGGAAAACGTTCCATGAAGTACAGAATAGTTAAAACGCGTTAGAATCTTAAAATAGGGAAACAAAATGAAAGCAACACCAAAAACGCTTAACATAAAGAACTATAAAGCTATTACAAGAAAAAAAAATGTTTTAAATGACACACACAGACGCCACATCCGGTCTGCTAAAATTGTATGTAAAAAAGATTGTTTTTTAATACAAAAATAGTTTTTTATTTATATTTTATTGACATTTTGGTTTTGTTTTTGTTCACATGATTAGCTGTGTTACCCAGCTTCACTATGGCAAATGATTTTACGGATCTTTATTCACGTATTTTGAGATCTGATCGAGTTTCCGTCACAGGTGAAGTTGCATAAAAAATAAAAATCGAATATATATTGGGATATTTTTGAAATATTCCATTCAGGATGGCAAAACAAAATAGGATAGTATAAAATTAAGTATAATTAGGGTTTATTTCACTATTTACGTGTTATACAAATGGTTTACACTCCTCCCCATTTAAGAAATTTGAACATGCAGCACACATCAATCTATGCTACTAGTATTTTCCTCATACACGTATATATATCTGACTACATTAGTGTGTCAAGTACGGCAATTATCCCTGAAATGGTTTGAAATAACAACACTTTAGAAAATCTGATTCTTCAGGCACCTCAACTGCATCAGTTGTAACAACAGTTTGGTGATAACGACAGTTTTTCCTCATTTTGACAAAGACACAAACATGTGCACGAAAGATCCTGTTCCTTACAGACACATTTAGTAACACAACATTTTTACAACTGCATAAACAAATCAAGTCTCTTAAAAAGTCTGCAGTAATTATTAAATCAAAAATAACAGGTTCAAAGTTTTATATTAGAAACTCTGGTTATATAAAACTGCAAAATATCCTTTCTTTTTTCAATAGCGTCATCAATGGTCATCGTTTGCTCAGGCAGTCAGATTTGCAAAACAATCCGGATTCGTTTTCATTGCGTTATACAAGGCCTTTTTAAAACAAAAAGTCATGAGGTCGAGTTACTACCACTAAGAGCATGTGCAAAAGGCAAAATCTGAACAACAGTTGATAGAAGATACACCAGAGTGAATGAGATAATAAACCTTCTGCTATCTATAGAATTTTAAAATAACTCTGTTTGCAACCAGTCAGTTAGTCTGCTACTAGTATTGCTTTACTTCCAAGCACCAAGAATTCGGCTATATCAGAGAGATGAACCTAAAATGAACATGAACTGATGATGAAATGGAAGAATTGGGGACACAAAGCCAATTGGGTAAGAAAGTTGACTGCCATTGTAATTTCTAAAATGGATGAAAGCTAGGTTTTGATCGGACAATTAAGCTTAGTGCATGGGGATCCTACGGGTCCTACCCTTATCGAGACCTGCATCAGGGTTCTTTAACGTGCGAGAAACTGAACATTTTATCCATTCTTTGTGTCAGGACTGCCCTTATTCAAACACCTGGGACACACATCCCAGTCACTTTGTGGTCAAAGCGGCCTGACTCGATGTAAGTTTTCTGAGCGCTCTTTAATGTCCCTCTTTACCGACAAGCTTGGCGCTGTGGGCCTATTCCCAACCCACACCTTCACACGTGTTTTCCAACTGATTGAAGAAAATGCAAACCTAGACAAACTTATTCGTGTTGTCAGATTTGAAAAAAAAACCTTCCTTTTTCACCTTTACTGAAATACATTTCGTCGACTTGTACAAGATGAAAGCTGCCTTTTCATGATTACAAGACATATGATCGCATACTGTGAACATGGAAATTTTCGCTGTTATTTTTTTGGTAAATGTGGGGATAAAATCGCGTTCCATCCGATTACTTATATTTCATACGCTTGAAAAGAAAACAATCGCTAGGGGGATATTTTTGCAGTTATTTTCAGTTTGCGAATTTAGGGAAAATAATCCCCAGGCAAAAATTTTTTCGTTAAAGATATTTTTCTGCAATTTTCCAAACTCTTCACTTTTTTCCTGATTATGGAAGTAACCAGCTAAATACAAAAAAATTGGAAACTATGGTTATGTTTTTTTTTTCAGTATGATGAAATTTTGTTGGCCTCCTTACTTAGATTTTTTTCAATAAGAAACTACCTTCAGGCAACGGAATCGTCAGAAAATGGTTTTAATTTTCTTTTACTTCGTTTCTTTTAAAGCTTGATCTACTCTTCGAACCAAAAGACACAACTTCAACACTGCTACATTTCTTATTCATTATCCTTTTGATCAAAGTCAAACATTTTTTTTAATCAAAGTCAAACACACCAACTATTCAAACCCACCCACAGATTTTTGTTTGTAAACTTCAAAAACAAACTAAAATTTTCAAAAGTACTTGGTTTTCTGACTGTAAATATTAAATAAATTAACAAAAAAAAACAACTATAAACTTAGAAAACATAATTTACAAAGGACATAAGGTTAATATTGTAACAAAGAATGTAAACACAATTGACCTTGGAGTTAAAATTAAATCGATTTCGTTAAAGTGCTGTATATATTCCGAATAAAATACATCATCTGCTGGAAAAAAAATCTTGAACTATTCATCATAACTTTAACTTAAAAGCATTTTTCTAAAATCTAATTCGGCTGTTATTTCATTTTTACTTTTAAATACTTCAAAGCTATAAAAATTTTTGAATGAAAAAGTGAAAGTTCTCTGTGGGAGTAGAGAAAAACTTCAATTTTTAGGCATTTTTTTGGCTCTTATTCGGATACAAATTACATCTACAAAAAACTAAAAATAATTTTGTTTACTATGTCTAAAACCCTAATTAATCCTTATATTTTTGTTTTCTGATAATGAACTCTATAGATAATAAGCGGAAATATTTTATTTTTAGGTTAGATGGGATGTAGGTACGTATATGCCAAGGGGGTACCTTCGAAAAACGTCATTTTAACGTCAGATGGCACCACATTTTTATGCGAGGACAGACATTTTTTGGAAGCTCAATAATCAATCTATGATTTTTTACAATCAAATTCCATGTGACAGGTGGGTCATTTAAACTCAAAAACTGAACGACTTTTTCTCGTTTCGTCACTCTATTATTAGCATCACTAGGTGCACCTACCATACCAATATGATTGATGTGGCATTTGTCAGTAAGCAGGAATTTATTTTAACCATTCTTCTGTAAGAGGTCATCTATGAGGAAAATATAGGACACATCCAGCATCCAAAGCATGCATTGTGCTTAGCATCACAAGGTGCACCTACAATACCGATATGATTGATGCAGCACTTGTCAGTAAGTGGGAATTTGGAAATATGAGGATTTGGAACAGACGTAAGGACGGACTCAAACACTATATGCCCTGCTTCTTTCGTAGGCGAGGCATAATAAAGAATCTTACAATAAGAACCATTACCAATCCTATATATACCAATAATACGAATGTGAATAAATCATAGACCACTAAAATTTGGAACATATATGGAAAATATCTGTAATTTATAGCCTGTAATGTGTCCATTAATCTTATAATTTAAACTTGAGCCATTTACAACAGCATGCACAAAATTTCCTTATGCATGCATTTAAAGTTTCATATTTGTCTTAAAAGACCATATTTAGTATCTTCTGACAGATCATATTCAGTGAACATATGAGCTCCTGTAAAAATTGTGCAAATTTGTAAGACTTTTCATCTGATTTGCATCATCTGTGTGGTTAGTACAAAGACAAGGTATTATGTAATAGCAGAATTATTCCTAAAGGATGAGACATTGATCAAAGGAGATGTCAAAATAAAATATCCAGGAATAATCTTGGTAGTTCCAGTGGGATATGTATTAACAAAGGATATTGTAGCAGGAATAGTACTAATGATATACATTTGTAGTACGAAAATATCATGTTCTTGAAAAGATAATATTTCAACTTTGAAAATAAATCTTTAATGTTTAGGCCAAACAAAAAAGTATGTGTGTTTACTGTCACATGCTGAAAAAAATTAGGGTCGGTAGGTAGGAAATTATTTTTTTTTTATAATTTTTTTTTACCTTGAGTCTATGGGGGCAGCTTTGTGACTTTAATAGTGCTTAATGGAAAATGCTCAAAAAAACTTTAGGGTAGGGGGGTAAAAATTAGGTAGGGTAGGGTGACAGTAAACTCACCTACTTTTTTTTTTGGCCTTATCTCTATTTCTAAATGAGATATACATATAAATTTATGAACAATCCTATTAACAAGAGAGAAGAGAGCTGATATTTTCAAGTATTAAAGCATCACTTTTTTAACATTAAAAAAGACAGTTGATGTGTAAAGAAAATCTTCAAATACTTATTCAATACTACATATCCATAGTATCACCAAGGGGATTATATATAATATATAGACATCTAAATCATATAAGACAGATGGGAAACATAAAGAAATCATTATCATGTCTGTATAACACATTACTAGTCCAGTGTTCTCCTTAAGACCAGACTATTTAACCACAGTGCTACAAACAACACGGTGTAAAAACTGTTTTCATAGTGCCATTGAAAGAGAAAATTACTACCAATGTTGTGGAGCACCTGCCGGCAATTAGACTGTATCATATCAGTTCTCATGTCTCATCAGAATTTGTAAAAAATTTTCAATTTCCACAGACAAACATTCAAACTTTATTCTTAAAGATTAATTCCTGTAACATTTCAACATATAAGCTTAACTTATAGCTTGTTTCAAAGAACATTAACTCTCCTCTTTACAGTTTCAATGTTGGGTGCAGTAATCTTCTAAATGATGTCAGCATGACATGATACCTTGTGTCACTTGATCCAATGTTTTACATGTACATGTACTAATATCAACACTTTAAAGTACATATTTGATGGAGTAGGAGAAGTTACAGATAAGAGGATACGAGAAAGGTACCATAAGGCATAAAATATACCCCCACTTTTCATTCAGGAGCATAAGATGATTAATAATCCTTCAGATGTCAGTTAAACTCTACAACATTGATAACAAAGACATATACAAACTCACCTTTGAATATTTTGCTGCCAAATGTTGACTGGTTACCACAGAAGTATATATGGGGACATTCTGTTAAAATGAAAGGATCCTCCTTATAGAAGGGATAACAACCTACAACAATAAATTATTTCACAAATCTTGTTTCAATTTACCGGTAATGCTCTAATTGATGGTGATACTTTATCTTTCTTGACAAGATATTGTGAGCTGCACCTACCAGTAATTCTTATTTCCCCTACAATCTTAATGCACTTTTTAAGGAAATCATTGAAGCTTGAAGCATAGTGGATTTTTAAAAATTATCACTTATAATGTAGGTTGTTTTATGTACACTTATTCCACATCTCATTGTCTTCTTTAGAGTGCACCCCCTTCTTTAGCTAGTCAGTGGGCCCCATTCAAAATTCTGAATCCAATTCTGAATCCCCACTGCCTCCAGCCCCTAATGGAAGGGTAACCACACATATATGGATCATTCCTTTCACCCCAATATGAAATAAAATTTCACCCAGTGAACCTTTGTAATAACATTAACCATCTTTTACTTAAAATACAGGTTAACAATGAAAGAACCTTAGTGAGCACGCTCACATACCCCACGCGTCCACATTATGGACAGAGATTATCTATTTCAAGTTATGAATAAAACAGTCAGAGTTGTTGTCTTTCAAGGTTCACAAACTGTAATCATGATTTTCTGCAAATTTCTAAGTCCAAAGGGCCATAACTCCAACAAAAATTTGCGGATCAAAATTTCCTGGTAAAATGCACATCTACATTATGGTGTACTTCTTGCATACCAAGTTTCGTTAAATTCTGTTCAGTAGTTTAAGAGGAGAGGAGTTGCATTCACAAACTGTAATCATGACTTTCTGCAAATTTCTTAAGTCCAAAGGGCCATAACTCCCAAAAAATTTGTGGATAAAATATTCCTGGTAACATGTACAACAACATATGGGGTACTTCTTGCATACCAAGTTTCTTTTAATTCTGTTCAGTAGTTTAGGAGGAGTTGCGTTCACAAACTGTAATCATGATTTTTTGCAAATTTCTAAGTCCAAAGGGCCATAACTCCCACAAAAATTTGTGGATAAAAAATTCCTGGTAATATGCACAACTACATATGGTGTTGTTCCTGTAAACCAAGTTTCGTTAAATTCTGTTTAGTAGTTTAAGAGGAGTTGGGTTCACAAACTGTAATCATGATTTTTTGCAAATTTCTAAGTCAAAAGGGCCATAACTCCCACAAAAATTCCTGGTAATATGCATAACTACACATGATGTACTTCTTGCATACCAAGTTTCGTCAAATTCTGTTCTGTAGTTTAAGAGGAGTTACGTTCACAAACTTTGAACACAGACGGACGGACGGATGGACCAGTCATAAACATTATACCCTTCGCAACTTTGTTGTGCGGGGTATAATAATAATATGTCCAAAAGACATAATGCCCCATCTCGCAACATTTATTTTTTTTCTGCAATCACTAAAGCATCACTAGGTGCACCTACCATACCAATATGGTTGCTATGGCACTTGTCAGTAAGTGGGAATGGACTTTAACCATTTTTCTGGGAAAGTTCATCCATGCGGAAATTTTAGGTCACAGTCAGCGTCTGAAGCATGCATCGTGCTAAGCATCACTATGCGCACACACCATACCAATATGGTTGCTATGGCACTTGTCAGTAAGAAGAAATGGACTTTATCCATTATTCTATAAGTGGTCATTCATGGGGAAAATAAAGGTCACAGCCAGCATCTGAAGCATGCATTGTGATAAGCATCAATAGGTGCACCTACCATACCAATATGATTGATGTGGCATTTGTCAGGCAGTGGAAATTTGGAAATATGGGGATTTGGGACGGACAAACGGACGACAGACCCGAACACTATACTTTCGTAGATGGGGCATAAAAATCTTCATAAGCCCAAACAACCCTGTGTCAATTTACTCATATAATCCAGGACAGAGTTTCCTACCTAATGAGTCAGGTGCTGTAGGAGCTATATGTCCCCATGTAAGACATTTCTCTAGTATCTCTGTAGGATCTTCCAACTCACTGTACCTGATGATGTCACTCACTGGCTGGCCAGATGTCCCCAAAATTCTATAAACAACAAAGACATGTTAAACATAGATATGTCCCAAGTCATATTACATTTAAACTCTAACAAGTGTGGCTACTAAAAGTATGTGTCGCCTGCCGGCACCATCAATAAACTCAACTACAAGCCTTCATTTCTTGATATAAACACAAAAAGTGTCTGTATGCCTAATATCATGCGCCTAGCTATTATACTTTTAAGGCAATTCATAATGTCCACACAAGTATTACAAAAAGGTTTCGGCCTGAAAAAAGACCTAAGTTCACAAAGTCACTGGAGTGTAAAAATGGGGTCAAGGTCACACGGCATGGTGAAAGTTGCATGAACCATAACCTGAACTGTCTGTATACCAAATATCAGATGCCTAGCTAATATACTTTTCCAGCAAATCATCATCATTAAAAGTCTTACAAAAAGGTTTCGGCCTGAAAAAAGATATATTATAAGTTCACAGAGTCACTGGTGTGTGAAAATGGGGTCAGGGTCACATGGCATGGTGACAGTTGCATAGACCATAACCTCAACTGTCTGTATACCCAATATCAGATGCCGAGCTATTATACTTTTCCAGCAATTCATTGTCAACAAAAGTTTTAAAAAAATATTACGGCCTGAAAAAAGACCTAAGTTCACGGAGTCACTGGAGCGTAAAACTGGGGTCAGGGTCAGACCACATGGTGACAGTTGCTTAGACCATAACCCGAACTGTCTGTATACCAAATATCAGATGCCTAGCTATTATAGTTTTCCAGCAATTCATCGTCCGAAAAAGTCTTACAAAAAGTTTACGACGTGACGAAAGTAATACCTATGTCTCGCCTTCCGCGACTATTCATCGCAGGCGAGACAAAAACTAGTCAACCATATTGCAGACAGGAACAGTACAAAATCCTACAAAAATTTGGTGACAAATGTTTCTACAAAATTTTAGAAAAATCAGTTCAGCCTTTCCAGAAAAGTGGAACCCATAAAATTGTGGCAGACCATTACTTTGTCTTTCTGTCACAGCAAGGGACAAAAACAAGTTGGATAAATCCAGAAAAGTGTACACCATCATTTTTGGAAACATGAATATCCTCAGTAACATTTAGCATGTTTTCAGTCAATATAATAACTTTAGTTTACTTTAAGAAGCAATCAGAGAAAGAAAAACTTCTATCTAAACACAAACATTTATTCAAGAAACAGCTAAAACAGACCACTTCACTATTAATACATCTTTTTCTCTGCTATAAAAGTTAGCAGTCTTATCAGTGTGGTCAAAGAACAACAACTCAGGCTTATTAAATTTACTGACAATGTATCAAAATTCTAAATCAGGCGATTACTTTATAAAGTAATTTTCGTGAATTCCTGCAGAAATATGTCTCTAATAGTGTAGCTCAGGATGTTAAAAATCCATATGAACAAAATACCTCTGTATAGCTACAAAGAGCAGTTTTGCCACAAGATTCATAATGACTTATTTTATATATTTATTACCAACCTGGTGCCATCAATGCTGCAGTCATAAGGGTTAGTTACTGTCTTGAATGTAGAAAATCTGGAGGCCTGTTCAAACATACATTTGTGTAAAGGTTGCTGGGGTATTGTAAAGTTGGTAGGGTCATATTCTCCAGGCATAACATCAACATCAACACAGCCCTGGAAAAAAAAATTCAATAATAGACACAATCCTAGAAAAATAAGAATAACATTATTGACATCACTAAAAATTGTAAATAACATCAACATTGACACATCCCTGAAACCACAAAAAATAACATCAACAGATCCCTGGAAAAGTAAAATTAACCTCTACATAAACATATCCCCTAGATTGATTGATTGTTGTTTGCTTTGTGTCCTGTCAGCGATCTTTCAGCCATCTGTCCTATTTAACTTTCCTTGTATATTTTCTAAAAATAACTTAACATGCTTTATCAAAGCTGCAAAAATTTAATCATTTTAAACAAGTTAACCAAAACAAGCATATGTGCAATTTTTAAAGAATTTTGAATGGAATAAAGAGGTCTGATGTATTTTTCAACAAAACACTTTTCTGAAAACTAAAACCTTCCTTCAATTAATCTGGTTTTTTAATTAAAGTTCTACAACAGAGCATGAAAATATTTCTTCAGATTATGCCGAGATCACTATACACATTTTGTACTCACAGAAAGCTGGAAGAACATGTCGTCCAATGTTTTCACTGCTTCCACACTGGCTGCCTCAGACTTCTTTGTTAAATATTTAGCCTAAAAAGGTTAATGAAATGTTCTTTAAATATAATAAGGTTCTTTAATAGATGCAAGATAACCTTATAATTGTTAACTAGTCATAAGTCACAACTGAACCCTGGAATATTTTTTTATAATTGACAAGCAAGAAGATTTTAGTATGTCTTCCACTCTAGAAAGTATGATTGAGGTAATTCTTATTATTTGCTTTAAAATTTGAAGTACAACAGAATAAGGATTTACCTTTGAGCTTTCCTTGTCAAGCTAATATTGACTTAATCATACCTTTTATGGTTGCTTGGAATATTTCATCCTGTCCACCATAACTCATCTCTTTCATGTCTTATCTTTTTTGTGTGTGTACTGACTGATTTTGGGGTTAAGCTTATCAAACAGACCAGTTTTACATTTTTAAAGTTGTTCTCTCAATACATTGCATATAAGTAGTGTGCATCCTGAATTTTACCTTTTGTCAGCTTTTTCAATTATTAGCACATGAATGAACTTTTGTGAGCTCTCTGCATCATTATCTTGGCACAATTTTACCTTTTTTTTTTTTTTTTTTTTTTGTCTTTAAATTTCTAGTTTTTATGTTTTACCTTTTGTGAGCTTTCTTTATCCTGTGTATCCTGACTGAGTGAGTTTCCTGCCACAATAACTTTGACAATACCAGATGATGATTCTTGTTGATCGGCATCACCCACCAGGCCTATCACCATATCAACAAACAGCTGGAGGGGAAATGAATTCTCTTCCTTACCACCAATCTCTAGACCAGAGATTATGGCAATAAACCTAGGGAAAGGCAAAGTTCAGATCAGATAATAATTAGGCCTATCACCATATCAACAAACAGCTGGAGGGGAAATGAATTCTCTTCCTTACCACCAATCTCTAGACCAGAGATTATGGCAATAAACCTAGGGAAAGGCAAAGTTCAGATCAGATAATAATTAGGCCTATCACCATATCAACAAACAGCTGGAGGGGAAATGACTTCTCTTCCTTACCACCTATCTCTAGACCAGAGATTATGGCTATAAACCTAGGGAAAGGCAAAGTTTGGATCAGATAATAATTAGGTCTATCACCATGTCAACAAACAGCTGGAGGGGAAATGACTTCTCTTCCTTACCACCTATCTCTAGACCAGAGATTATGGCAATAAACCTAGGGAAAGGCAAAGTTCAGATCAGATAATAATTAGGTCTATCACCATGTCAACAAACAGCTGGAGGGGAAATGACTTCTCTTCCTTACCACCTATCTCTAGACCAGAGATTATGGCTATAAACCTAGAGAAAGGCAAAGTTCAGATCAGATAATAATTAGGCCTATCACCATGTCAACAAACAACTGGAGAGGAAATGACTTCTCTTCCTTACCACCTATCTCTAGACCAGAGATTATGGCTATAAACCTAGGGAAAGGCAAAGTTTGGATCAGATAATAATTAGGTCTATCACCATGTCAACAAACAGCTGGAGGGGAAATGACTTCTCTTCCTTACCACCTATCTCTAGACCAGAGATTATGGCAATAAACCTAGGGAAAGGCAAAGTTCAGATCAGATAATAATTAGGTCTATCACCATGTCAACAAACAGCTGGAGGGGAAATGACTTCTCTTCCTTACCACCTATCTCTAGACCAGAGATTATGGCTATAAACCTAGAGAAAGGCAAAGTTCAGATCAGATAATAATTAGGCCTATCACCATGTCAACAAACAACTGGAGAGGAAATGACTTCTCTTCCTTACCACCTATCTCTAGACCAGAGATTATGGCTATAAACCTAGGGAAAGGCAAAGTTCAGATCAGATAATAATTAGGCCTATCACCATATCAACAAACAGCTGGAGGGGAAATGACTTCTCTTCCTTACCACCTATCTCTAGACCAGAGATTATGGCTATAAACCTAGGGAAAGGCAAAGTTCAGATCAGATAATAATTAGGTCTATCACCATGTCAACAAACAGCTGGAGGGGAAATGACTTCTCTTCCTTACCACCTATCTCTAGACCAGAGATTATGGCTATAAACCTAGGGAAAGGCAAAGTTCAGATCAGATAATAATTAGGCCTATCACCATGTCAACAAACAGCTGGAGAGGAAATGACTTCTCTTCCTTACCACCTATCTCTAGACCAGAGATTATGGCAATAAACCTAGGGAAAGGCAAAGTTCAGATCAGATAATAATTAGGTCTATCACCATGTCAACAAACAGCTGGAGGGGAAATGACTTCTCTTCCTTACCACCTATCTCTAGACCAGAGATTATGGCTATAAACCTAGAGAAAGGCAAAGTTCAGATCAGATAATAATTAGGCCTATCACCATGTCAACAAACAACTGGAGAGGAAATGACTTCTCTTCCTTACCACCTATCTCTAGACCAGAGATTATGGCTATAAACCTAGGGAAAGGCAAAGTTCAGATCAGATAATAATTAGGCCTATCACCATATCAACAAACAGCTGGAGGGGAAATGACTTCTCTTCCTTACCACCTATCTCTAGACCAGAGATTATGGCAATAAACCTAGGGAAAGGCAAAGTTCAGATCAGATAATAATTAGGTCTATCACCATGTCAACAAACAGCTGGAGGGGAAATGACTTCTCTTCCTTACCACCTATCTCTAGACCAGAGATTATGGCTATAAACCTAGAGAAAGGCAAAGTTCAGATCAGATAATAATTAGGCCTATCACCATGTCAACAAACAACTGGAGAGGAAATGACTTCTCTTCCTTACCACCTATCTCTAGACCAGAGATTATGGCTATAAACCTAGGGAAAGGCAAAGTTCAGATCAGATAATAATTAGGTCTATCACCATGTCAACAAACAACTGGAGAGGAAATGACTTCTCTTCCTTACCACCTATCTCTAGACCAGAGATTATGGCTATAAACCTAGGGAAAGGCAAAGTTCAGATCAGATAATAATTAGGCCTATCACCATATCAACAAACAGCTGGAGGGGAAATGACTTCTCTTCCTTACCACCTATCTCTAGACCAGAGATTATGGCAATAAACCTAGGGAAAGGCAAAGTTCAGATCAGATAATAATTAGGTCTATCACCATATCAACAAACAGCTGGAGGGGAAATGACTTCTCTTCCTTACCACCTATCTCTAGACCAGAGATTATGGCAATAAACCTAGGGAAAGGCAAAGTTCAGATCAGATAATAATTAGGTCTATCACCATGTCAACAAACAGCTGGAGGGGAAATGACTTCTCTTCCTTACCACCTATCTCTAGACCAGAGATTATGGCTATAAACCTAGGGAAAGGCAAAGTTCAGATCAGATAATAATTAGGCCTATCACCATATCAACAAACAGCTGGAGGGGAAATGACTTCTCTTCCTTACCACCTATCTCTAGACCAGAGATTATGGCAATAAACCTAGGGAAAGGCAAAGTTCAGATCAGATAATAATTAGGCCTATCACCATATCAACAAACAGCTGGAGGGGAAATGACTTCTCTTCCTTACCACCTATCTCTAGACCAGAGATTATGGCTATAAACCTAGGGAAAGGCAAAGTTCAGATCAGATAATAATTAGGTCTATCACCATATCAACAAACAGCTGGAGGGGAAATGACTTCTCTTCCTTACCACCTATCTCTAGACCAGAGATTATGGCTATAAACCTAGGGAAAGGCAAAGTTTGGATCAGATAATAATTAGGTCTATCACCATGTCAACAAACAGCTGGAGGGGAAATGACTTCTCTTCCTTACCACCTATCTCTAGACCAGAGATTATGGCTATAAACCTAGGGAAAGGCAAAGTTCAGATCAGATAATAATTAGGTCTATCACCATGTCAACAAACAGCTGGAGGGGAAATGACTTCTCTTCCTTACCACCTATCTCTAGACCAGAGATTATGGCTATAAACCTAGGGAAAGGCAAAGTTCAGATCAGATAATAATTAGGCCTATCACCATGTCAACAAACAGCTGGAGAGGAAATGACTTCTCTTCCTTACCACCTATCTCTAGACCAGAGATTATGGCAATAAACCTAGGGAAAGGCAAAGTTCAGATCAGATAATAATTAGGTCTATCACCATGTCAACAAACAACTGGAGAGGAAATGACTTCTCTTCCTTACCACCTATCTCTAGACCAGAGATTATGGCTATAAACCTAGGGAAAGGCAAAGTTCAGATCAGATAATAATTAGGCCTATCACCATATCAACAAACAGCTGGAGGGGAAATGACTTCTCTTCCTTACCACCTATCTCTAGACCAGAGATTATGTATACATGTAGCTTTGAAAATTTCCAGAATTAACAGTGAACTAGCTTGAATGATAGAAAGCTCATAAGAATTCACTTGCTTGAACAAATTTCTGGTAGCCCTGGGCTTCACACTGCCAGTTAATGAGCACTGTGGGAGGAGAAATGTTTGTAAAGCAGCTGACAATCAAAAATGGCTAAAATGCTGAGAAAAAAATGCAAAATGTAATTGGAATAAATACTATTTCATACAAGGATTATATAGCAGAATAATAGGTTCTTACACGAGTCTTTATTGAAGATCAGGGATTTCTTCCACGAGTGTAAGAAATTCCCGATCTTCAATAAATAACGAGTGTAAGAACATATTTCTTCCGTTTATAACAGTGAAAAAAATAATTTCATGCATGAATATAACGAGGTCAAAATCCAATTTGCATATATTGAATTAATGCGCAAAAATTAAATTTGCATATATTGAGTTAATGCGCGACCAATAAAACCGATGACATATAATTAATTTATTCATTGACCTTTCAACTTTCAACGAACTACTTTTTTTAAAGGTTTTTGATTGGTTTATTTCTCTATGACAGAAACGGTCACATGATCCTGTCTGTCATAGAAAATGAACAAAAACGGAAGAAACTATTAATTGTACTTGTTGAGTAACAGCAACTGCATTATAATTATTCTTGTTTATATACACATTGTTACAAAAAAAACTGCCTGAGCCTCATTTTAACTTTATTTAAGTATTTCCCTCTCAGTGTCAGTCAGTGATCTGGTCAACATGAGTATTTGCTCACCTGTCATTTTCTACCATTGGTCTTGGTACCTGTTCAGGCATGGTCTGAAAACAATAATCTTCTACGTGGAACTTTCCATGATTTTCTTCAGGTTCCATTCCATACAAGGCAACAATTACTCCTGCATGGAAATGATATTTATAAAATCATGAATGCAGCACAATAAAGTCAAGGTCATATGCAAGATGTAGAAACAAATGTAATGTATGTTACAATCACATTATTGTATAGGAAAAGTGCTAAATAAAGGAAAGTTTACCTAAAACGTTTAATTTTTAATTGATTAAAAATTGATAATTGGCTTATGCGAATTCAACATTTTATATTTACCTTGTTTTCCGTTTAAATTAAACCGCCCTAATAACCCTCGTTTGGTACACTTTTTATTAGTCTTATTTTGATGATAAACTTTTTTCATTGGTTAATATGATCAAGCATGCATGTATGGAATACATGTGCCGTAAGTTATTCTGCCATCCCTATCAGTAAAAACCCACCCTAAGCCCCCACCCTTTATATGAATTTTTCTATTTTGTGTGGAAGATATATTTTCAGCTTCTTCTGGATGGTGGCTTGAGGGATGCACCGATCAACACTTGATGTGATGGATTTCTTGGATTTTTTTATATAGCTGACAGTTTCTGTGAATTTCATGGATTCCGTGGACTTTTTCTATGACAATAATGGTGCCAGTCAATGGATCAATGAACTTTAAAGTTTTTTATGTTTTTCAATTGAAGAATGTAAAATTTTTCGGCAAATATAAATATTTTATACAATGTATTCCTTTACTTCACAAGTTTATCTCTGATGTCAAATTTTGATTTACACTTGATTATCTTGTTTTTTAACTTTGCTGAGTTTCTTGTCGTCATTAATCTGTATGCTTGGCTTGCCATCCTTGACATATTTATGAACTTGGTATGAAGCAAATTAGTAAAATTTAAATCAATATCAAGTTTTTGGTATAAAATTGGTATGTACATTTGTTTAAATAAAATTTTAATTGTTAAAGTAAAAGTTTGATTTGATAAATTCAAAACTGTAATGGTGCACACCATATAAGTGATTTTTTTTGGTGTGTGGAATATTTTGTGTTTTGTTGAAAAAAAAGGGTAATTTTATTTTTGCCTATTATAATTTTCGCATTTTCCTTAATTTTATAAGACTTAATATAATGGACTTATACTTCGTGTGTTTTAATTTTCGCATCCCTGTGTTAGTCGCCAAAAATTAAATCACTGTGGAAAAAAACATTATGAAGAAGTTTTATAGAACATCTCATGACAATTTCTCAAGGTTAATATTTTACAATTTGTTCTTTTGAAGATATCTGCTTCATTTACTCCATGGCATATTCTCAACTGAATACAGTAAATCATACCAACCAAGAAAATCACACAGAAACCTTACAGGTCCCTCTCTCAAGTTTTAACTTAGGACAAGCAATGCCATTGCCTATGTCTGACTTCGGAATGTCAGGTTACCTGTGACTGACTTCTGCACATCAAGTGACCCCACCAACAGAATTCTCTGTAACTCATCCTCAAGTATCAGTTTATCATCTTTGTCTGTATATTTCGATTTAATGGGCTGAGGCATTAGATTGTGCTGAAATAAACAAAATAAAAATCTTTAAATTTGTTTTCTTTAATTGAAGTTTTCAATTCTAACATATCTAAATATACATTTTCTTCAAATAGATATCTGTTATCATAGCTATATGATGCAAGAAAACATGTTGCTTTTTATTAACAAGCATGTTTGGCCATATTGAAATAGACTAAAAATCAAAACTGTTCATAAGCTGATGATTTCATGAATCTCATGTCATATTAAATTATGTAAAGTTATTTTGATAAGCCTTAACTTTCCTGTAATGGAAAAGCTTTAACAGAATGGTACCTCTTCACTGATTTCTTTTAATATGCTTGGTCTCAGTTCCATGTGTTTAAATAAAGTTCCAATAATCACACATTTCTCATCACTCTGTAACTCATGGAGCTTTTTAATGTTGACATCTTTGCCTTTAAAAAAGAAATCATTGTGAAATATATATAAAGAAATTTAACAGATGACGACATTACATGGAAAAACTGCTGATAGTTACTTTCATGTGTTACCTGACTTTATTTTCTGAGGAAAACATTGTGGAAGGTCAAACATATGCTCTTTTATTTTAATGATGTCATTCTTATCTTAAAAATTCTTACTTGGGCAAACTCTTCTTTATATACTTATCAGCTTTTGCGTAACAAAATGCAAGAAAATCCAATTGTGAAACAAGGGGTTGTACTAGGTCGTACTTTGGATATCCCCCAACCATTCAGAAAACAAAACTTAATAGATGCACTACTGACCTGGAAAGGGGAGGTATACAACACAACATATTCAAGTTGTACTAATCCTTTAGTAGATGTCATGAAATCTGTTACCAAAATGTTTTTATTTTTTAAACTTAACCATGTTAACAAGAGTTAACACTAAAGTATGTCTCGCCTGCTGGCACCATCAGAAACAATTATTTTCCATGTGTAAAATATCAAAGTTTTTCCATGTGTAAAATATCAAAGTCAGTAGACTGTGACTGCAGGATCATACAGATAAAATACTTTTGAAATTGATCTGTACTAATGCTAATGCAAGTGCAAACCCAATATCAATGGTGTACCATGACTGCTTCATGTTAAACAGACTTAAGAAAAAAGGTTAACCTCGGCCAAATTAGTGTAAAATTTCAAAGTCAGTAGACCGTGACTGCAGGAGCATACAGGTGAAATCCTTTTAAAACTGATCTGTATTGATGCTTATGTAACTGCATACCAAATATCAATGGTGTAACATAACTGCTTCATGTTAAACAGACTTAAGAAAAAAGGTTAACCTCGGCCAAATCAGGTGAAATCCCTTTAAAACTGATCTGTACTGATGCTGATGGAACTGCATACCAAATATCAATGGTGTAACATAACTAGTTCACACAAAACAGACTTAAGCAAAAACTTTAACCAATTGTGGATGCCGCCGCAGCCTGAATCACCATACCTAAGTCTCGCCTTTTGCGACATTCGTCGCAGGCGAGACAAAAATAATCAAAGTCACTCAACCGGAATATCAAGGTCAAGGTCAAAAGATGAGGATGTAACTGTGCTAAGATACTACTGGGGCATATGCATACCAAGTTTCATCAACCTAGTACTTATAGTTCTTGAGATATGGAGGTGCTCGCAAAACTTTTCCATTGCTATTATATGTATTGAAAATTGTCAAAGTCACTCAACCGAAAAATCAAGGTCAAGGTCAAAAGATGGGGATGCAACTGTATTAAGCTACTACTTGGGCATATGCATACCAAGTTTCATCAACCTAGGACCTTTAGTTCTAGAGATATGGAGGTGCTAGCAAAACTTTTCCATTGCTATTATATGTATTGAAAATTGTAAAAGTCACTCAACTGGAAAATCAAGGTCAAGGTCAAAAGGTGGGGATGCAACTGTATTAAGCTACTACTGGGGCATAAGCATACCAAGTTTCATCAACCTAGGACCTATAGTTCTTGAGATATGGAGGTGCTCGCAAAACTTTTTCATTGCTATTACATGTTATGTATTGAAAATTGTCAATCCCTCAATCGGAAAATCAAGGTCAAGGTCAAAAGATGGGGATGCAACTGTGCTAAGCTACTACTGGGGCATATGCATACCAAGTTTCATCAACCCAGGACCTATAGTTCTTGAGATATGGAGGTGCTCATAAAACTTTTCCAAAAAGTTAACACCGCCGCCGTCGCCGCCGGTAAAGTAACACCTATGTCCCGCTCTGCTTCGCAGGCGAGACAAAAATGTTTCAAGCTGCTAGGAAAGCACCTCCACCTTAAGAAGATGCTAAACTGACCTGGAAAGGGAAAGCATAGTACAACCCATCATGCTTAAGCTATGTCCCAAATTTGAAATCAATCCCTTCAGAAGAAGTCAAGACACCTGTTACGAAACTTTGTAACGAACGTATGGACAAGGTAATTGCAATATAGCATCTTCTCTTAGGAGTGGGGGTATAATATCAAGTTTACAACATAAAAATAGAAAATGTTATCCAGCATAGGAGAATCTAGGTTGTCAGGATTATGAATACACAAACATTTTGTAATGTGCTGTGTGTGTGTGTGTGTGTGTGTTAGGGTTTAATGCCCTTTTTTTCATGCAACTGGGCCATATAGGGCAGTCAGTTTTAATGGTGGAGGAAACTGGATTACCCGGACGAAACCAACAACCCTGGATAGGTAACTGACAAACCTAATCACATACAGGTGGTGAAGTCCTTTTTTGTAAATTACAAATGTGATTCGAACGGGTTTCACCTGTGATGTGCTGATAACTGCATTCATATCAAAGTCTATATAGATAGAAAAGTTATTCCTGAAAAATATTTTCTATATTATATGTATTTCATTGTAAATTAAATCTTGTTTTTGCCATGTCTCCACCTGTTTCCCCCCAAAAAAAACTCAAAGGGCCATAACTCCCACAAAAATTTGAGGATCAATATTTCCAGGTAACATGCACAACTTCTTATGGTGTCCTTCCTACAAAATGTATATACCAAGTTTCGTTGAACTCAGTTCAGTAGTTATAGAGGAGTTGCACTGACAAGATGATACATGAGGATTTTCAGCAAATTTCCAAGTTCAAAGGACCATAACTCCCACAAAAATTTGAGGATAAAAATTTCCAGGTAACATGCACAATGACATATGGTGTCCTTCCTATATACATGTACCAAGTTTCATTGAATTCAGTTCAGTAGTTTCAAAGGAGTTGTTCTGACAAGATGATAAATGAGGATTTCAGTTAATTTAAAAGTTCATAAGACCATAACTCCAACAAAAATTTGAGGATCAAAATTTCATAGTAATATGCACAACTACATATGGTGTCCTTCGTACATAATAAGTTTCATTGAATTCAGTTCAGTTGTTTCAGAGGAGTTGCCCTGACAAACTTTGTGTGGGACAGAAGGATAGACAAGACAAAAACAATATGTCTTCCCACAAAAGTGGGGGAGACATAAATATCCCTCATTATTATTCCAATAGTAAAGCAGTTGACAAGACAACTAAAAGCATATATACAATATGTGGCCTTGGGTCATCATCAGTAGCAAATCTAAATTAATTTAATCTGTATAAAAACAGGTGCAAAATTGAACACTTTCCACAGAAGGCCTCTACAATAATATATTTTTCAACTTGTCCCTTTGGACAAGCCGCTTTCTTGAATCAACTTGTCAGGATGGATTGACACTTGTCAAGACAATTTAGTATTTTATTTCAGCACAGGACAGGATACGGTTACGGCAAAATTGGGCAAAACCATAACAATAAGAAATTCTTATTGTTACGGCAAAGCAAAAATTGGAAACAGATGACGGGACAGAGGCCGAACTATTTACGACCGTAACAATTAGAATTTCCTTATTCTTACGGCACTTATCAATAAGGCAAATTGATCTTGAATAAACAGTGGCATAATATAGTTAACATTTTATTAAATTTCATAATACAAGCGGGTAAAAAATACTAAATAATCTAAATTAAACTTAAAGATATTATCATGATTATGATAACTATTGCACATGTGACACAACAAATAAGTGGTTTTCTGGTTTTGTTTTAATCCTGTGTCATTCAAGGCATCCATCACAGACAATGGTAACATTCTTGATCACCAATCAGAGCAAAATGTACGTGTACTTCTGTTTTGGGTATCCGAGTCCGGTATATGACAATAATTTTGATCCGGTACATCCATTATTCACAATTTTTTCTTAAGAACATAGGGAAGTCATAGGGGGTGTATACCGATGAGGATTTCTCGCCACCCGGGACGCTTCCTACGGCAAAAAGTTTTGTTCAACAAAGAGTAATTTAAAGAGAATGTTATCAAATATCATACAACTATCAATGGAATGAATGTATTGTTTTGTTATTGTTGTTACTTATTACTATTTTTAATTATTATTATAAGCGGAAGAAGTTAACTATGAATATCTCATTTGGGGTAAATCTCTCATGCATAATTTTATCATTGATAAATTTGTCGTAATAATAAGAAAATTCTTATTGTTACGGTCGTAAATGATTCCGTCACCGTCCTGTCATCTGTTCCTGATTTTCGTCTGCCGTAACAATAACGATATCTTTTTGTTACGGTTTTGCAGTCATCGTATCCTGTGCCTTTTATTTATGTAAATAAAGGTGTCAGGAGGAAACAATATTTAAAGAGCTGTTTCATTCAGTACATTATAACATTGTAAATCCAGTACTAGAAATGACCACAGAAAAAAAAACATACTGCTTTTGGAATAATTTGAAAGTGGCATTTAAGGTTCTTCTAAATGAAAAATGGCTGCTATGCATTGTCAATACAAAACTTTCAAAAATACACAGATTAAGCAAATGATGTATTCAAAACCTGTCTAATTAGATTAACTTACCATTACCCAGAGCAAGCTAGCATTTAAAATCCCACATTGAGTCTTAATTTGATTCTATTTACATAAACATGTAAGGTGTGTCTGATTACTATCCTACTATTCGAGCACACCATTACAAATATTCAATATTTTACCATTAAAAACAGTTTTTATATGTAATTATTTCTAGCTTGCTTTAGATAAGATTGTAAAACATTCATTTCAATATAATTTTAGCAAAAAACTTATTTCATTTAGGCTGTGTATTTTTTGAAAGTTTTGTATTGACTATGCATGGCAGCCATTTTTCATTTAGAAGAACCTTAAACGTTAAAGCACATTTAAAACAAGAGCACATGAAATGGTGCACATTTTAGGACATGTCATATCTACTACATGCACGCCTATGTGTTACGCCATATATATGGTCGTGCTCCTAATATAGAGGAGGGACATACCTAACAACTACCGTCCAAAACATGAAAATTTAAAAAAAAAACAGCAATGACAGTGATGAAGCATTTAGTTTATCTAAATTTAACAACATTTTTCCTTCATACCCCATTTAGCTTTTGCAGCTTGTTCAACTTTGTTTCTCATCGTCCAAAGACGTTCAGCATACAAATGGGCATATTGGCGAGAAAAACTTTTTGCTTTTACTCTAAAACGAGTGGAATGGTCTTCATGTTTACAACTTGGTCGTTTAAATTCTGTTGGACTGTTTTCATTAGGTTCACTCAAAAGATTTCCGACGTTCTTTTGACTGTTTTCACTTGTTAATAACATTTTATCCAAATAAGTGTGTCTAACTTTTTTTCATTCCCGCCAGTAGAAGTTTTTTTCGTTGGAGATCAATTCATTACAAAATCTGTCTTAATACCTACAAAGTATTCATAACAACAGCGCACTGACACAAACCATATTATATCAAAACAAAATAAAATTATAAATCCAATATTATTTGGAACAGATTGATATATTTATGCCCAATCTACCAAAGAAGGGGACAAATAGTGTTCAGACCCATTCGTCCATCTGTCCCAAATGTTGTGAAATGAGACATTATACGGTCCCGAAGGCAGGGCTGTCAAGTTTTTATGAGCTGCTTGCGTGAGACAGGAACATTATAAAACAAGACGGTAATGGGAGATACATATCCCCGTGTTTATTTAATGTTCCTGCGTGAGATTTGACCAAAAATTGAAAGATCAAAGGAAAAAAATTAAAGATCAAAGAAATTTGCCGCTAAATTGCCAATTAAATGTGTGAGTCTAACATGAGTTGCGTGACACATGACAGCTAGGTCTGCGAAGGGAGCGATAATGGTAGAAATGTCAATATTTTAGTTGTACTACGAGCTGAATTTTCCTTCAACGTCCTGTATAGCACGCGCTTGTTTTTCCCGAACTTTTGGCGTCTTTTTAACGTTTTTTCTTTGAAAATTTAGTCATAATTAAACGCTCACGTAACCCACAAGAAAAGCTACATGTAGTTTGTTTTTATTTTCGAAACCAAAAAAATTAAATTTGGGAGCGTAACAGGTTTTACCTGCCTCATATTATTTCTTGTTATTGTATACTCGAAGGTTATACACACCAACCTGAACCATCATATTTTTTTTTTCTACAGCAAATAATTTCAACACTGTATAATAGACCATTTGCCAATTAATATCGGATTTTTATTCCGTGATCGATTTAATTTTATCGTTTACAATACCGTTATGAAAAATCCCGTTGGTTTCCAAATGGATAGAAGTAGGACAAGCCTCGGATTTTATCGTGTACGTCTTGGATTATTCACATGAAAAATTTAAACAACTTACAGAGATTTAAATGTTTTTGACACCATATTCTAATAATATATACCACATCATTTCATACTACGATATCAAAATCATTCAAATATGCTTTGATTAGTGTATTCAAAATATCGGCATTGCATTGAGAGCAAGGGATGTTCTATTCCTTGTCCGGTGGCTGGTTACCGACGGTAACAGTAAAATCCGGTGAAATATGACTTTGTACCCAAAATAATCAAAGTGAACAACAATTGGCAAATGCACTATTATAATTAAATTGTGATATAATTATGTCTTGTAATAAGATTAATCTCAATCTTTCCACTGTCACTCTGAACCATTTGTAGTTGTTAGTAACCATTATATTTGAAGCTTTTAGTTCTTTAATATGTTAGCAATGACCATTTATTGTAAATGTGTTTTGCTAATAAATTACATCTTATTATTTTTTAGGGAGTAGTGGGGGGATTAGTTTTCAACAGCTGCATTAAATATGTAAAAGAGCTCAGTGAATAATATTTTTCTGACAATTCATGGATTTTTTTAAATAATTCCCAGCATTTTTTTGCAAGGACAATACAAAATGGCCATATTGATAACAGAAAAAGTTTCCTTATTAACAGTTAATCTGCTAGATGTAGTCAATTGAAGATTTTTTAAATATGTTTTTTACGCGCATGCTGTTTCATGTACATCTATTACATTCCAGTTTTTCTTTATTATATATTAGTCTATTTATTATATATTAGTATTTGATTTCAGTATGACTACTGAATTTGATACTTGTTTCATGGGCACACTAGTTGTTCTCTGCAACCAGAGAAAGATTTGTACAACAAACTATCTAATCAATATCAATCCTCAACATTGTACATTTTCATTTGACACAAAGTACAAAAGACCAAAGTGTAAAGGCCTAATGAACTCCCAAATTTCAGTTTTCTCTCATAAAAGAATCAGTATCAGAGCGGATCCAGAGATTCTGAAAAGAGGAGGCCCACTGACTGGCCTAAGAGGGGGCCGCTTTGGTCAAGCTTCATTGATTTCCTATATATTCAACCAAATTTTTCCGCCAAAAGGGGGGGGGGCACGGGCCCCCCCTGGATCTGCCTATGAGTATTAAATTGTTTTTAAAATGGACTGCAAGTGTTGATTTAAAATAGATTCATTTGATGTTTTTTACACCATGCAGTTGATAGATGCTTCTAAGCTGGCTGTCAGTAGCATGTTCTCAATACAAATGACAACAAAGTTCCATTTCTTCTTTTTGTCTTTGTTAGATTAGTTTTGTTGAGTTGAACTTTTAACTGTGTGTTACATGCAATATTGTGTTTTGTTAAAAGTAGGAAATTTACAATTCCTTAGCAAGTACTATTTGTTAAAATATGAATATGTTGCACTTGTTGTCCTTTTGTTAGTAGTTTTATGCCTAGAAAGCTTAAGGGTATTTTTGATTAATTAATGATTGGTTTTGAATCAGAGGTGTTATTTTTTTTATCTAGGGCTAACTGCCAAACATTGAACAGCGACCACTGGTCACATTGTCAGCCGCTGTGGAACAGCAACCACTGGTCACATTGTAAGCCGCTGTGGAACAGCAACCACTGGTCACATTGTAAGCCGCTGTGGAACAGCAACCACTGGTCAAATTGTAAGCCGCTGTGGAACAGCAACCACTGGTCACATTGTAAGCCGCTGTGGAACAGCAACCACTGGTCACATTGTAAGCCGCTGTGGAACAGCAACCACTGGTCACATTGTAAGCCGCTATGGAACAGCAACCACTGGTCACATTGTAAGCCGCTGTGGAACAGCAACCACTGGTCACATTGTAAGCCGCTGTGGAACAGCAACCACTGGTCACATTGTAAGCCTCTGTGGAACAGCAACCACTGGTCACATTGTAAGCCGCTGTGGAACAGCAACCACTGGTCACATTGTAAGCCGCTGTGGAACAGCAACCACTGGTCACATTGTAAGCCGCTGTGGAACAGCAACCACTGGTCACATTGTAAGCCGCTGTGGAACAGCAACCACTGGTCACATTGTAAGCCGCTGTGGAACAGCAACCACTGGTCACATTGTAAGCCGCTGTGGAACAGCAACCACTGGTCACATTGTAAGCCGCTGTGGAACAGCAACCACTGGTCACATTGTAAGCCGCTGTGGAACAGCAACCACTGGTCACATTGTAAGCCGCTGTGGAACAGCAACCACTGGTCACATTGTAAGCCGCTGTGGAACAGCAACCACTGGTCACATTGTAAGCCGCTGTGGAACAGCAACCACTGGTCACATTGTAAGCCGCTGTGGAACAGCAACCACTGGTCACATTGTAAGCCGCTGTGGAACAGCAACCACTAGTCACTTTGTAAGCCGCTGTGAAACAGCAACCACTGGTCACATTGTAAGCCGCTGTGGAACAGCAACCACTAGTCACTTTGTAAGCCGCTGTGGATTTTTAAAATGCAGTTGATTTATGTACATGTAGGTTGTGTCACATACACTTTATCCAAATATTATTATCATATATTTATTACTTTAAGTTGGTAAAGTGGATCATTTTTTTAAAAGGACATGTAAATGGCATCTATTTGAAAAAAGAACTAATATTTTATGGAAATTTTCTTTATTTTAGAGCTTTTTATCATTGTTTTAAAAACAAATGTACATTGCTATAGATACATTTGAGGCTTTTAAAGAAATTGTACAGATCAGATAACAGTGTTCAGTTTAATAAAAATAGTTGTCTACAGCAGAAAGTCATGAAGCAAAAACTAACAAAGGACCCATGCTTAAAATACATTGTTCTAGATTTAAAAATGGCTAGATTTCGTTAAACAGGAAGTAGGTGAGCGACATACCTGAAATTGAATCCCACATTATGGGACCCCATCCTGATGCTGTATACCAAATATTAGTGATTAGTAGTTGCTGAGAAAACTGTTACGAAAATTTCTTCCCCGCCCGCACGCCGCCCGCCCGACATTCACCATTTTATAACCCGGATTTTTCACTCCGTGAAATCCGGCAAAAAATGGTTTAATAAGTCATCAAAAATACAATGTAAACTTCCACTTTATTACTTAATACCAAATATCTAGCAGTTTATGCACAAATTTGAAATATAAATTGAAGTAATAAGGTTTAAATATGAAAACCACTTAACTTCAAAAAAGAAAGCTGTGGGAACAGTTTAATCAGACTGTAATTTCTTTACCACAAGTTCTTATTTCAGATAATATTAAAGATTAATTATGAAATTTGAATAATGTATTATGTATAATACAATTAAAATAAGCTGGCAGTATTCAAATAATGATATTGAAAAGGTTTGTGAACTGATTTTGAACACTTTTAAAAGTATAATGTCCTAAATGATATAGTCAGAGTAAAAAACTTGATATTCTGTAAATGTTTTAATATAAATGGGACAAGATAAAAAAAGATACCCCAAAAAGTAAAAATTCTATTACATATTTTGCTTTGCAATTAAAATATACCCAGAAGAGAAGGCTCAAAATTAGTTTGTGCTTAAAACACACCAACCCAAATATCACACTTTGTCAAATTGTCAGTACATGTGCATGATCAAGAATACTCAAAATCAAAAATGTAACAAACATAATTATGAATGATATATTAAATGGTATAATAGAACTTTGACTTGCAATTATCTAAGGATGATATCATGATTTAATTTAATTCTTAAGAGTCCTCTCCTATTGAAAAGGTATAAATGATTCATGAAAAATCAAACCAAATACCTTTATGGTCATAGTGTCACAACCTAATTTTTCACCAAAGCATGAAATACACGAACATATAAATAAAACTTAACCATTAACACTGGATGTATAAATGAATATAATTCATTATAATATCATGTTATATTTATATACAATGAAATTAAAAACAAAAGCAAATCATATCAACATTTATAGCATAATTTGCCACAATTCCTGGATGGTATTTTTAAAACATGTTTGAAAAAAAATACGAGTATTCTTGGCTAAAACCATTATTACTCTAAATCCAATTCTATATAAATGATACTTGTTTGGTGTGAATTATTTCAAACAAATACAGGTAATTAAAAATCAGTACACTTTTTCGAAAATATTTTCTTTATATTTCACACATAACACAAACTTACAACTATAATCCTGTTGCTGAGACTTTAATGTTGAATTGATCCTAAACCTATCATAAGTCTATAAACATGATACATCCTAAGACTAACATAAGATCTACAATAACAACTGAGTATAACAATCAACATGAGGCAGCATCATTGTTTATATTGCATCAGTAACAAAAACATAACATGCTACATAGACAAATCAATCTAAAAACGACCAGGACCAGGAACATCAGTGACATCAACATTGACCAGAAACATCAGTGACATCAACATTGACCAGAAACATCAGTGACATCAACATTGACCAGAAACATCAGTGACATCGACATTGACCAGGAACATCAGATACATCAACATTGACCATGTTTTACACTTGCCATTTCAGGTCACTGTCTACATCTAAAATCTAATCATTCAGGTAATGGTTTCATATCAAGTGAAAAAATATCAAATTACAGAAAATTTTGCATTTTCTATCAAAATTGTCCTGTTTTAATTAAATCTAAATAAATGTCACCAGAAATTATAAGATCTCATTTCCTTGTGTAATTCAGTTACAAAAACATAATCATTAATCAAACTTCACAACTTAAATATCTATTAGCATGATCAATTAGATAATCATATAAATAAATGTAATAAAAATCAAATCTTCAATTTTGTACATCATTTTGTGTCATTTGAAATCACATAAATTAAAACATTCTAGAAAATCAAACCAAAGAAACATTTATTTCATTCATGAAATTTCTTATGGAATATTTAATCACCAGAGTACATCAGATTTGCATTCAAGACAAATTACCACTTCTGTCACCTTTAACCTTTACCAATGTCAAGGATACATTTAAGATGATGGATATAATACATGGAATATAAATAATAATGCATGATGGATGAGGATGATAAGACAGGTAAAATATACATGGGTTTCTCCAGAAATAGGTTAAGCTAGAATTAAATCTTTCTTTTAATAAAGTAAATTTATACTTTACAAAATCTATTTTGATTTTTCTATTTACGGTAGATTTGTTTTTAATTTTCTTGAGTCATTGTTTGCCCATTTCTTATCCAGATTTCATACATAACGGTACATTGTACTTGGTTTGTAGTTGGATAAAACACATGTATAATTTTCTGTCTTTCATAAAGCTACACAAAACTTGGCAAGTATCACATGAAAATAACCAGATCCAATTTATTTAAAACATTTCAATAAAAGAAATCCATACTTGTTGACTAATGTGCTGCATATTAGTTTCTTCATGAATATAACCTATTATTTTAAGTCTTGTATTCTTACTTAATTCCGGAAACATTTCCGTATAATCTTATGCCATTTTCCCTCCCCCAAAATAACATGAAATCATAAGTAGAAATAATTTAAATAAGAACCAATGTATATAATTTTACACTTTATCTTAAAAGTATGCATAAATTGAATTTATAACAATACTGATTAATTTATATCTTGTCTTTTTACCACTAATCAAACAAATCAGTCTTTTTCAATATAAAACCAAACAACTACATGTTTCCGAGACAAAATCTAAACTAATCATTCATTACAACCACATTCAAAATCTGTAAGAAGTATCTTTGGAATCACAGGAATCAGAGAGAAGTCAATCATCTATCTATGTTATACTGGTATCTTGGCCCCCTGCTGAGGTGGTAGGGATGCTCCTCTGTTGATTCTCTTAACTCTGCTAAAACACACAACATATATTTGTGTTATTTAACTAAATAAAATAAGGCGTGCGTTCGGAATTAAAACCTAGGGTACCCTAGGTAGAAAAAAATTCTTGGGTTGAGAAATTAAATAGAACTCGGGTGAGCTCTGTTCACATATGACACTTTAACTATGAACTCACTCTGGGTAAATAATACTAAGGATTATTTCGTTTCGGAACTCCCGGGTTAAAATTTTCTCTATTTTTTCGTTACAAATACTTAACCCGAGGTGTATCTAGTTCGTCCCCAATTGAACCACATTTTATTAACCTAGGTAACCCTAGGTTTAAATTCCGAACGCACGCTAAGAATAAGAAAATACTGTCTGTAGAAAGTACTGAAAATTGATCGCTACATATCTGCATCAACATTGTTCCATACTTGTACATGTAATTTAAATGTAAGTAAAAGTTTATTTGAATTATTTCCTCAAACTTTTTCTCTTATCTATCGCTAGAAAGATTATACTTACTACCTAAGATCAAAATAAAATTAAAATCTACCAATAACATGGTTCTCAGAAAATCATCTTGTGCTTTTTGACATACTGAGTGTTGTAAATGTTTACAGATGACATAGCAATGATATGTGTATAAGAAAAACAATGATAGGTAAAACTCCTTTTAGTGTCAAATAGTTTGACTTTTAATTATACCTTCCTAAAAAATATACTGGAAGTAAATGTTTTGGTATGCTAAGGACATGTGCAATATTTAAAACATTAATATTATAACAAAATCTGAAAAAATTAAATTATTCATACAGTAACCTTATATAATTCTTAGTGTCATTAATTAAATCAGACTTATGAAGTTATCATGATGATATTTAAATGCTTTGAAAAGAAATAAAAAATATTAAATGTACTTTCTCGGAAGATTTTATAAAATAAATCACTTTGTAATTGTATTTGCAGGGGAAAGGCTGGTGTATGACTTCATAAGGATGGGATTCAATAGTGGTGACAGAACCTTGCTGTTCAAGAGGATTTAGAAATACCATTTTATTGGAGATACTTAAGCTGAACATAAACAGCCTGGAAATGAACTAAAATGAACACCACATGGCATTATGATGATTTATATGGAATTAGAATTTAAAAATGTTCAAAAATAACTCTACAAAAAGGTTGACAACAATTAAAATTTCTAAACAAAAATTCCTACATGCATTGAAAGACATTATATTTGATCTTAAAATTTACTTGTTTTACAAAGCAACATTCAAAACAGAATTGTTTATACGACATTAACAAGCTATATACTAAGGTGAAGGACAACAGCTATAAATAGATATTCACCTTGATCTACCTCCATGCAGAAGATCTGACCTACAGACAAGTTACAAATGTGTAAGAATAAGGTCCAGAAAAATATTATGATTTCTTTATGTTGAAATTTCTGCAGGATGGACAAAATGCATGTAATGTTCTAAGAACATTTGTTACTGCATGCGTTGTAGTAAGGCCTTAATTATTTGATATTAAAGAGTTATAGGTAAAGCTAGATTATTTATAGAAATTCTTCAAAGAAATAATAAAATTATTGTGAGCTAATACTCATGTTTGATCCTTGATAAATAAAATGCTTATGATAGAGTCAAGCTTCATCAGAAACTAAAAATAGATGATGATCTATGACATGAGCAATGACTTTTGACTATACCATAGTCCTTGAAATGAACTAGATATAAATCAGAACACAAGTGGAATAATGCACTAGAGAGTATTTATCTACATGATTTCGGCAGAGTTTAAGTTAGAATGTTCACGGTGCTTTGTCAATGGTTCATGCTGACTATAAATACAACCTTGTATTAACTGCTGCTACACCCTTTGACACTGGAAGGTCAATCATACATATAAACACTCGGGGTTATTTCAAGGGAAGCAATATTTTGGGACAAATTTACTACTTTTTTACATACATTCATAAACAATGACTGAATACAGTAAATCACTGCATGAAGATTTGTACTATATTGTGATATATTTTCATGGTTACATTAAGATGGAAGTGTGTTATTTCATTTTAAAAAATTTCAATAGAAATGTGGTTGAAAAATGTTTTAAAATCCCAATTAAACATGTTTTACTATGCAATACAGAATTGAGATAATTTTATTGGAGAAAAAACATGATAAATGTACAAACATATCCCTCTATTTCCCTCCCTTTGATAACAAACCTTGGTGAGCTGGCTGTCCCTGATTTCTTTTCTCTTGGTTGGTCTTTAACAAAATTTCTACATGATGCTAATTTAGTTTCTAAAGCCTGTAATAGAAAGCATAACTAAAATTTGGATTTCATGTCAGCATTTGTTTATATTCATCTACGTCTTTATATTCATATTATATTTGACATTTTAAACTTTTGGCCAGAACACCTCTGATGAGTCTTGAATAAAAGAAACACAAGCTAAGTGTAGCATACTTTAATGCCTGGAACTTTGTTGTAATTTTGACTGACTGAGAGTTACATTATCATATCTAAAATACTATTTATAACCTGTTAATAAAGTCACTGCCTGTCATTTATTATCAAGTTTCTTCTGTACTATAAGCTATATAACAAGTTGATGAAATAAAAAGATGTAGAAAAAGCTTTAGTCCTTTGAAGTGCAATTCTATTTATTGGGCTAGTGATAAAATTAAAATGGTGAAACAATAATTTAAAAGCTGTTATTATAACCTGTATGGTAGGATATTCATTGACTGGGGTCAAACTTGGCTATTTCATACAGCCTTGGCTAACAAACAAAATCAGGTAGATGATTTCTAAGTTGATTATCTAAACGTGTTCACAAGTCAAGTGTGACAGAAGAACCAATGAATGGAAAGTATCAAAAGGGTCACACTAGCATGTTTTTTGTTGGACAAGAATGACTCAAGAAAACTGTGGTTACCAGGTGTGCAAACAAAAAAAGCGTACTGGGTGTGCACCCCTTCCCCTGTGAAATTTAAAAAAATCCATATAAAAAACACTAAATAAATTTGATGCTTCATTTTGCTCATCGAAAAGCAAATTTTATGCCTCTCCTAAATTCAAATCCTGGAACTGCCCCTGGTTAAAGCAGTTTCAATACTTACCCCTACTTTGCGTAACAAGTCCCCTACAATGTTTAATGCTGTGATACATACCCCTACTTTGCGTAACAAGTCCCCTACAATATTTAATGCTGCAATACATACCCCTACTTTGCGTAACAAGTCCCCTACAATATTTAATGCTGCAATACTTACCCCTACTTTGCGTAACAAGTCCCCTACAATATTTAATGCTGCAATACATACCCCTACTTTGCGTAACAAGTCCCCTACAATATTTAATGCTGCAATACATACCCCTACTTTGCGTAACAAGTCCCCTACAATATTTAATGTTGCAATACATACCCCTACTTTGCGTAACAAGTCCCCTACAATATTTAATGCTGAGATTCTAGCTGATGGTGTCAAAGGTGTACTACCATTGTTTGTTGGTGGAAGACCTAAAATAAAAATAGTAGAATGGAAAGTTAAGATATAATCTAGAAAGCTCAAACAACCATTGCACAAGAAAAAAATAGTATTTCTTTAACAAGCATCTATTAGGATTTGTCTAGGAGTGAAAAGATATAGATTATTGTGGGTCGAGGAATGATATGGGACCTGATATGGAAAACCCTGTGTCAATCTCTTTATTACAATATTTCCACATAAATCTTAAAATGGTAGATTTTATTAAAGTGCATGTTTTAAAAACATGAATTCATGTATGTTAACATTATTAAATTTTCCAAAATATATATATCTTTTTAATTTGGTTTCAAATTATTTGAACAATCTAGAAATGATTATAGGTAATTTTTAAGGGCAGAGTTAATGACATTATATGTAGTCAGTACATGCAAGGCCTTGATATGGATGCCATATTGCCCACTTTGGACAGGAGAGGCTTTAATTTGATATAGATATAAGATCCATTGTTACAAATATGGCCTGGAGTCTTCCGGCTGTTTCACCCTGGCAAAATCACAAATATAAACGCTAAATGTGTGATAAATTATACTCTATAACAAGGAGTTGCCTTTAGAAAATAACAAAATGTGTGAATAAGACAGAGTTATGCTGGAGAAATATATCTTGTCTGGTTATGAGAAATGATTGACAGCCATAGTGATCTCTTCCTATCTTCCATTGTAGATTTTTTAAATTGACTCTGGTTTAAGTTGGTATGTCATGACCACTTATTCCACATCTCAGTACAAATTATATGTAACATACAGGTATTCAATGGTAATAATTTTGTGGTCATTAAAAAGAGTGATTTAACAGGTTTTTATAACAGAAAACCAAAACAAACCTTTCATTGGTGGAGTTTTAAAATTAGAGGAATTTAAGACCCCATTATCTACTAGTTTATTAGAATCTATAGTAGGTGTGGGTAAAGGTTTCCCTCCTTCTGTTGGTTTCTCTGATGCACCGAATGCTTCTTTAACATCAAGCTCTTGTTTTAAATCTGCAAATACATATTAATCGATAAATGCACAGTAAGTTGTCTTTTAATAAGAATTTAAAAGAGGTTTTTCTTTGTCATGAAAATCTTATTTGTACTTTCTTAAGCTGGTCTAAATGCCATGAATCTTATGTAGTTAAAAAGTGACTTTTGAAGACAAATATGACTGGATTCTGTAGGCTACCTTTCAGTTGAGATAAACATATACCTTTTTTTACCTTTACTTAACAATGCTTACCTTAATTTACCTGTAGATATATCTTCATCTAACTACTTTCATGTAACTTTACCTCTTGTTTCATCTTTAAGTCGTTGTACTGTTTCTGTAAGCGCTTCTTTTTCATCTACTTCACTTTGTAGAAAAGCATTTAATTCAATAGCCTGAAAGTAAAATGTATTCACATTCATTTGTTAGAGAGTATCATGAATATCAGTTTGTTAAAGATAGACGATAAAGAGATATGGAATAAGTGTACAAGGCACAACCAACATAAAGAAACGGCAATTTAAAAATTTGTTAAAGAGAATGAACCATGAATATCAATTTGTTAGAGAGAATGAATCATGAATATCAATTTGTTAAAGAGAATGAACCATGAATATCAATTTGTTAGAGAGAATGAATCATGAATATCAATTTGCTAAAGAGAATGAATCATTTATATCAATTTGTTAAAAAGAATGAATCATGAATATCAATTTGTTAGAGAGAATGAACCATGAATATCAATTTGTTAGAGATACAAATGACAACAAAGTTCCAGACAATAAATTTTGCTACGCCTGACGCGCGTTTCGTCTAATCAAGACTCATCAGAGGCGCTCTACCAAAAATATTGAAAATGCCAAACACTGTATGAATATGAAGAGCATAGAACAGTATAACCAAAAATACCAAACTGGGGAACCAAATTATTACTAAGATATGAGAATGAATCATGAATATCAATTTGTTAGAGAGAATGAACCATGAATATCAATTTGTTAAAGAGAATGAATCATTTATATCAATTTGTTAGAGAGAATGAATCATGAATATCAATTTGTTAGAGAGAATGAACCATGAATATCAATTTGTTAAAGAGAATGAATCATTTATATCAATTTGTTAGAGAGAATGAATCATGAATATCAATTTGTTAGAGAGAATGAATCATGAATATCAATTTGTTAAAGAGAATGAATCATTTATATCAATTTGTTAAAGAGAATGAATCATTTATATCAATTTGTTAAAGAGAATGAATCATTTATATCAATTTGCTAAAGAGAATGAATCATTTATATCAATTTGCTAAAGAGAATGAATCATGAATATCAATTTGTTAGAGAGAATGAATCATGAATATTAATTTGTTAAAGAGAATGAATCATGAATATTAATTTGTTAAAAAGAATGAATCATAATATCAATTTTTTAAAGAGAATAAATCATGAATATCAATTTGTTAGAGAGAATGAATCATGATATCAATTTGTTAAAGAGAATCAATGAATGTCATCCATGTCTTATAAAACTCAATTCTTCTCAATAAAACACTAAGTTATTTAATATCAATCTAAGACCAAGCACTGTAATTTATGTAAATTACTGTTGTAATAAGCCTTTGCAGACAAAGTTTTGAGAAACCATTTGTTATAGTCAATCATCATTCATGTGGTACTATTGCTCAGAGTCAAAATCTTTTACACACCTGGAGTTTTAGGGTAATCTTCCATATTTTCAAAACTTGACAAAATTTTAATTCTTTAAACATTTTTTGTTTAATCTCCAGCTAAAAAATCAAAATCTCCAGCTTTGTCATGACAGATGTGTCACAAGAACAAATCATAGTGTACACTTGAATGACTCTGTATATCTAACATAAAATTACCTGATTCAATCTCGCTTCAAAATCCTCTAGAGATACAACAGTTGCCCTGTAAAAGAATAAACTTAATGAAAATGTAAAAGATATAAAAAGAGGTATAATAATCTATGAAGCCCTGCTATATACTATTTTTACTTAGCTTGATTGAATGATCTACAAACATCAACATTAATTCCACATTTGATTGTTTTCTAAACCAGTTTGAAACCCAACTAGGTATTCCTTTGAAGATGGAATCCAATCTTTCACGGAATTTTGTGTTATAGCCTTTTTGTGACTCTATGCAGTTTTTTATATTAACATGCTGTTGCATTCAGAGAGAAAAATCATCTGACTTATGCTTTTCGGCACTTTTTTGTTGTACTGATCCATAATATTTGAACATGGTTGATTTTCTTTATATTCCTTTCGTGTCTTTTAGAGACTTAATGATCCTTATTTTAACTGTTCATTTACTTTATATGAACTTCTTACCTTTTAGCTCTTTCTAAATCATCATTGGTCTGTTCTAGCTCTCGGATATATTTTTGTAATTCATCTTTGAATGCTTTGACTTCAGCTAGTTCATCTTCTAGTTCTGTGATTCTGTTATAGCTACTGGTCTGTATCTGAGTATACTTTTCCTAAAATTGAAAAAAAAACAAATATTCAACAATAGTTAATAACTCCACCAAGGACTTGATTTTCATATTCAGAGTGGCAAAACTCCTACAAAACTTGAGACAGATACTGAATTTTTAACTTGTTTAAGGTATATATTGTAAAAATTTCAAGAAAATGAATTTAGAATTTAGGAACGCTAAGAAGACTGTGACAGACAGAAGGACGTCTGCCACTTTATGCCCATCATAATTCTTCCATGTCATGTTACATTGTAGATTTCCTTACACTGATTAGTGTTGGATCACTAACACTACTTATTTAATCTTGACTGGCTACAAAATGACAAGCAGGTCCTGTTGTTGCTAATTCAAGATTACTAATTAATGTTTTCCACTGCAGACTGTATATTTTCATAATGCAACTGTTTCAAGAATAATGTGTTTTGCATATTTATTCCACATCATTTTTTAAACAAAATTTATTCAAGGCATATCCATGCATGTTTATCGGTAGTACAATTTATGATGAAATCAGGTTTTAAATTAAGTTAAAAAAATTAAAACTTTCAATCAATTCCTTCATGAATTTGTAACATAAACTACTCATTACAAGACATGTTCCAAATTAAGACCATAAAATTGTCAATCAAGAACAACCTTAATTGGATTAGATAATTCTGTTAATTGCTTTACTTTTAAATGTACAACAAATCAATACACATCCGACAGTGAACAAATTGATCCAGAACCATATGTTGCCACATCTGATTCATGTTACTGATACCAATGTACTTTCTAATATCGTATGTTATCATTGTTTTTTTAAAGTGAAGCACGATTGAAATAATGAATGATTTTATTATTTATAAACAAGAGTTAACACTAAAGTATGTCTCGCCTGCCGGCACCATCAGAAACAATTATTCTTTCTTACTTCCACTATATTTTGAATTCACATGGATTTTCAGTTTCTGAGATCAAAAGATGTTTATAGAACTTAAACATTGCAAATATATGCAATAAAAATAACCAAAGTCACTCAACCGGAAAATCAAGGTCAAGGTCAAAAGATGGGGATGCAACTGGGCTAAGCTACTACTGGGGCATATGCATACCAAGTTTCATCAACCTAGGACCTATAGTTCTTGAGATATGGAGGTGCTCTCAAAACTTTTCCATTGCTATTATATGTATTGAATATTGTCAAAGTCACTCAACCAGAAAATCAAGGTCAAGGTCAAAAGATGGGGATGCAACTGGGCTAAGCTACTACTGGGGCATATGCATACCAAGTTTCATCAACCTAGGACCTATAGTTCTTGAGATATGGAGGTGCTCGCAAAACTTTTCCATTGCTATTATATGTATTGAAAATTGTCAAAGTCACTCAACCAGAAAATCAAGGTCAAGGTCAAAAGATGGGGATGCAACTGTGCTAAGCTACTACTGAAGCATATTAATACCAAGTTTCATCAACCTAGGACCTATAGTTCTTGAGATATGGAGGTGCTCGCAAAACTTTTCCATTGCTATTATATGTATTGAAAATTGTCAAAGTCACTCAACCATAAAATCAAGGTCAAGGTCAAAAGATGGGGATGCAACTGTGCTAAGCTACTACTGGGGCATATGCATACCAAGTTTCATCAACCTAGGACTTACAGTTCTTGAGATATGGAGGTGCTCATAAAACTTTTCCAAAAAGTTAACGCCGCCGTCGCCGCCGCCGTCGCTGCCGCCGGTAAAGTAACACCTATGTCCCGCTCTGCTTCGCAGGCGAGACAATAAATTGTAGTTTACATGTAGAGTTATTGCACATTTGTGAAAAGTGTACAACTGTGTACCTCAACATTTATCATGCTTTAGTGCCCCAATGTCCATGATGTCTAACCTAGCTAATATTACCATCAAAACTATATCAACTATAAATAGATTATATGTGATGTGTTATATTGACCTTTAGACTTTCGTTTTCACTTTGTACACATGTAGTTTGTTTATCTGACTGTTATATTCAACTTTAGATATTTGTTTTCACTCTGTAGTTTGTTTATCTGACTGTTATATTCACCTTTAGACTTTCGTTTTCACTTTGTAGTTCGTTTATCTGACTGGTATATTCACCTTTAGACTTTCGTTTTCACTTTGTAGTTTGTTTATCTGACTGCTATATTCACCTTTAGACTTTCGTTTTCACTTTGTAGTTTGTTTATCTGACTGCCTCCCTCCTTGTTCTTACTCTCCAACTGTTCTAACTGAGCTTCAAGTTCTAACTCTAATTCTCGACTACTGATCTGAAATTCTTCTAATTCTTCTTTAGTCTCCTCCAAACTGAAAAATGAGCATAAATTGTGTACATTTACATATAATATAAATAAACAGTGCTAGAACTTTACATTTATTACAAATATGTTCAAATTATAGACAAACCAAACAAGAAAATGTGTCAAACAGACACAGTGCCCGGCCTTTTTATTTATCAAACAGCTAGGTTATCTATCAATTATGAAGCTCACCTAGTTACCCATTATTGTCACTAAGCAGAAATTGACTTGAACTTTTCAAAATTTTAAGTGCTCATTCATGCAGAAAAAGAACATCACAGCCAGCATCTGAACCATATGTCTTGCTAATCATCCCTAGATGCACATACCATATCACTTTGGTTGAAGTAGTACTTGCTGAAACCAGGTATGAACCATAATCATTCTTCTGTAAATGGTCATCCAAGTGGAAAATAAAGGTCGCATCCAGTATATAAAGCATGTATTGTGCTAAGCATCATTAGGTGCACCTACCATACCAATAGTTGACATGTGCACATGTCAGCAAGCAGGAATGAAACTTTCACCATTCTTCTGTAAGAGGTCATCCATGCAGAAAATATAGGTCAAATCTAGCATCCGAAGCAAGCATTGTGCTTTGCATTAATAAGTGCACCTACCATACCAATATGGTTGGTGTGGCACTTGTCAGTAAGCGGTAATGGACTTTAACCATTTTTCTGTAAGTGGTCATCCATGCGGAAAATATAGGTCACATCCAGCATCCTAAGCATGCATTGTACTTAGCATTAATAGGTGCACCTACCATACCAATATGGTTGGTGTGGCACTTGTCAGTAAGTGGTAATTTGGAAATATGAAGATTTGGGATGGACAGAGAGACTGATGAACAGACGAACCGACCCAAACACTATATGCCCTCCACTTTTGTAGGCGGGGCATAAAAATACTGAAAGGCTACAAATGTCAACTGTCTCTGACACACAATTCATATTGAAAAGACTTATAAGAAAAGCTTTCATCAAAAGTAGTAATGGCAAAGAAAACCAAAAACTAATTCAAACTAAGTGTAGCTGATTCCTTGGAGAAGAAGAACCTTAGGATTTAGAAAGATTTGTCTCTCATATTTCTATGTCTTTGTCCGCTTTTTTAGATCCACAGGTTTTGCCCATCATTCATTCTCGAATGTTTTGTCTATGAAGCCCTACTAGTGTTTCTTTTTTGTTGTTCAAAACAAGAAAATGTGTAAGGCTTGTCCATTCTTGAAATATCATTGACCCCCAACATGTAGTACTCAAAATACATGTATTATGTAATGACCTTAACCAAGAAATTTAACAAGTCTTTCAAGCGTAAAATATATGCCCAAATAACCTTAATTGAGTCTTGAATAGACGAAACGCGCGTCAGGCGTAGCAAAATTTATTGTCTGGAACTTTGTTGTCATTTGTATTTTGAACACACGTGAAGGTTAGCACTGCTGGTGGAGTGTAAATTCCCCGAGGTTAGCCCGCTCCGGCACCAACACTTTTGAGTTGGAGAATACATCAAAGCTTTAAATTATCCGTCGAAATTTCAAAATTGTCAAAACCCTAAGGTTCTTCCTACCCCAAACATAGGTTGAATATCTTAGTAATAATTTGGTTCCCCAGTTTGGTATTTTTTGGTTATACTGTTCTATGCTCTTCATATTCATACAGTGTTTGGCATTTTCAATATTTTTGGTAGAGCGCCTCTGATGAGTCTTGAATAGACGAAACGCGCGTCAGGCGTAGCAAAATTTATTGTCTGGAACTTTGTTGTCATTTGTATTTCAAGTGGGTGGTGCCATGCTACTCAACAGACATCTAGTTGTGAAAACTCATTGACCACCCAACATGCAATGTTACAGATGGAAACAGACATACATGTACAAGGGTGTAACTAAATATCTGATCAATATATATGGGCAGGCCATAAATCATTGTCCACCAGTAAGCAGTCCATAAGTTTTATGGCCCATCTACAAAAGTAGGGGACATATAGTGATTGAATATTATATGTTTGTCCGTTCCAAATTGCAAGATTGGGCATTACATGTATGTATTTTTTTTAACTATTCTTGTTATTATATTTTATTCTCTGCCATACATGCCAGACGGTTTAAGGTGCCAATGCAGAAGTAATAAAAACACTTACATCTTAAGAAAACTTGTTCCCAATAAAATAATAAACTCTTATAAGCATAAGCATGACAATGAGCATATGGACCTACATTGTACATTTTTGCTCCTTTGGATCATTTACTGGTTTTTTTTACATAGATGCATTGAACTTTATTCATTTTTTTAAACTTTGAGATTATGGTTAACTCCCTTCTAATGATGATCTATTTGGAAACTTCAACTGTAAATTTAATGGCTTTGTACAAAATGTACATGTATCCCCTAAAATAAGTACTTTCCTTGCAAATAATTCAATTAAATAAATGTACTTTTTTAAAAGCAAAATAAATTAAACCAAATAAAAAAAATAAGAAAATTTACAATAATCAAGCATACATGCATGTGCATTCAGTATGAAATGTACTGGCAAAATTCTTCCTTAAACAATTAATATGTACAGGTACGCATGGTTTAAATGCTTATATTTTTACTGAGTGTAGTTAACTTAATTAATTACACAATCTACTTGATAACTGCTTTAATCTATTGAAAGTTCAGTTAAAGAAAATAAAGATATAGATAGTCAGACTACTGACTGTCCAATGTTCATTAGTAAGTCACTTGTATGTATTATAATTTCAAAAACAGTAAACAAATTCTTAATATGCTTCATATTTGATTTTTCTGTTAACAGTTCACCTTAGAAGATCATATTACAATACATTTAAAGCCTGAAGAGTCACTATTATCTTACTTGACATTGTAATCTTATCTTGCATTCTTTAGACATTTAAATGTTCCCTATATCATGTATATAATATTTAATATGTCAAATAGGTTAAATATTTAGACAATTCTATAAGCAATACCCACAATGAACACATAACAGTAGTTACATGTATGTACAGTTTTTATAATTGTTTACAATGACCCTGTACCAGCAGATGAAAATTATTTTATTTTACATGTATATAATGTTACTTTTTTATAATGTAGTTAGAGACAATAACCCAGGAGGCATGCATACATGTATCTATCTCACTGATGACTACAAGTCCTTAGTACATCTTGAAGAAATAACATTTATGTTATTTCGAATAGACAGAAAAAAAATTGTTGTCATTTCTTATAAATAAATTTCAATTACATTTTTTGCTATATAAAAATAAAAAAAATATAATAGAAAACAATTTTATATCAATTATCAAATTTAATTCCCCAATTGGAGCCCCATCTGATAAAAAAATGAAAAACAATATAAGTTTTCAAATTGTAAACATGTCATCTAAACGTTTTACTTCGTGTAATTATCTGTAGCAGATTTTAAGCATTCAGATTGATCTTTATCTAAATTTATTTATTTACAAATAAAATATGTTTCAAATAATGAAAATAATGGCCATAATGAAATGATTCCTTGATTCTCATTCAAATTTCTTGAAAATAATTTTTTTTTTTTTTTTTTATCCATTTTGATAAAATGTTCTGCAATTTTAAAGACAATTGATAAAATCAGAAAATAATAAGCCAAAATATCAATTTTTTTTCAGATGACTGAAAAATAGGAGCAGGAGGGAATGAGAATCTAGGATATTTTCTATATTGGCCTAAAACAGGCTTAGGTCAATTTTATGGCCCGACCAGGTGTGTGGATCGGCCATATAGTTTTACCCTTGTCTGTCCGTCCGCACGTCCGTTCGTAACACTTTGGTTAAGTTCTTGGTTAAGGTCCATAGCTTGGATACTAGATGTTGGGGGTCAATGATATTTCACCACCAGATGGGTCTTGGGTAGGGCTTCACCACCCACTAGAAATTAGGTAACTGTGACCTAAATTTTACACATGAATGACTTTGGTTGGTCCATATCTTGAATAGTTATACTACATGTTAGGGGTCAATAATATTTCACTTCTCCATGAATCTTGGCAACATGGCACCATCCACCAGAAATAAGGTGACAGCGACCTATATTTTACACATGAACACTTTTGATCAATTTCTTGGTAAAGGTCCATATCCCAGGTAATACACATTGAGGGTCAATGATATTTTAAGAAAGGGAGGGCCATCCTGTGGCTCATAGACACATTATCTAGTTTTTATAAAATCCATACAAGTGTACATGCAACTCAAACAACATACATTTGTGATTTCCATATTGGCATATATTCATAATGTAAATGTACCTAATGCAGTAATGGGCAAATTGTATGTTAAAAGTCATTACATTTACTTTCATTTAAATGTACAGGTTTGATATCTTTTACCATCTTCTTCAGCTTAGCATTAATGCTTAACAAGAGTTAACACTAAAGTAGGTCTCACCTGCCAGCACTACCGAAAAATAAATTCCTTGCAATAATTCCCACCTTTATCATCATAAATTTATACATCAAACTAATGCTATCATTTCTCAAAATACAAAGAAAATCATTAAAGACTTTCAACTGAAAACTCATGCCAATTTCAAGTTTCAAAAGTCAGGTACCTGTAACACTCTAGACCTGACACAACAACATATCAAGTTTCATTAACTTCTAGAATTTATAGTTTCTGAGATAAGAAGGACATTCATGACATTGCTTTTATTTTACATGTACATGTACACAAAATGTATATTGAAAATTGTCAGTCACTCAACCAGAAAATCAAGGTCAACATGGTCAAGGTTAAAAGATGAGAATGCATCTGTGATAAGCTACTACTAAGTATTAAAGCATGTATATACCAAGTGTCATTTAACTAGCTAGGTCGTACGACTTACAGTTGATTTTGTAAACATGGTATAACTGTAACATTGATTTCACCAGAATTTAACTGAAACACTGATAGTTAAAGATACTGCTGTTGCAGCCACAGGCAGAGAAATATGACAAGTTCTGCTTTGCAGATAAATCTGTGAACTAATGTTCACTAGCTACGATATACATGTGTACCCTATCACAAAAATATGTAGCACAAAACATAAAATTCTTTAATTGGTCCTAGTACCCATCTGTTAAAAAATAAAAAGAAACATTGCATACAAGGACATGTAATTTCTATACTTTTTGAGCAACTGATTACACAATATAAATGTGTTTAGTTTTTCATAGTTTATATTGCACAGTAATCTCTTTTGGGATCTTGGTTCGGAGATATTTTTGGTTGTGCCGCCCAAGCACACAACAAAAAATATCTCCGAACCAAGATCCAAAAAGGGATTAATTGCACAGTTACCAAATAACTTTTAAACTTTGGCAGTTAAGGACCCTGTACTGAAAAAGGTTTGGTTCAGGAATCTTTTTTATCAAGACATCTAATGAATAGTAAGAGATCTCACTGTTTCATGGAAAGTACTGTCATACATGTAGCCAGCCCTTTGCTCATACATTTGAACATGTATATCAATACTTATAGATAGATAGATAGATTTATTTCGATTAAATATCAACATACATTCTACACACATTTATACATACATGGTGTGAAACAGCACAATGAGTATATAATGTATCCATAAGTTACATTCATATAAGTATAAATAAGCCATAAACATATAATTTGTAATATAGCTACACTTAAAAAGCACATTGATACAGGTGATGTTAAAAATCAAATTTTGACCATAAGTTGATATTTAACCAAGGATATCCCATGAAAGCCTGTTGGCTTATTTCCAATGGGGTCCCCAGATGTCAAAATAACTTAAGGTTAAAAAATAAAAATAAACAAACAACCGGTTCAAGACTTAGGCAGTGCAGATATAATCTGGAATTACCAGATATGTAAAATTAAGAATTAAAATCTTAAAATCTCAAAAATGTATAATCAATTATCTAGTAAAGGCATCTTAAAATGTTTCCTTCATGTTATCAAACAAACTAGAGGCTCCCAGGAGCCTGAATCGCTCACCTGATCTCTTATGCCAAAGTTTGAATAAATTTCACAAACTTTCAAGTATACAAAGTTGCAAAACAATCCTTTCAGTGGTTTCAGAGAAGATTTTTGGAAATCAGTTTAAATTAATAGAAAAAACAGTTAAAGGGCAATAACTACTGTAAGGACCTTTTGATTTTCTTTATCTCTTATACTTTTTGAGTTGTAAGCCAAAAACAATGGTTTGACCCCCCTGTTCTATTTTTAGCAACGGCGGCCATGTTGGTTGGTTGACATGTATATAATTCACAAACTTGGTAGAGGACATCCTAAAGATCATGTATACCAAGTATCAATGCAATCCCTTCAGTGGTTTAAGAGAAGAAGATTTTTGAAAATCAGTGTAAATTAATGGAAAAAAACATTTAAAGGGGAATAACTCTTAAACGGCTGATCTGACAATTTAGACCCTGAAATTATTTTTGTAGATCTCAATGAGTTCAACAATTCTGCAATGCTAACTTTTCCTCTAGCTCTAACGGTTTTCAAGATATTGTCCAAAAACTGCAAAAATGGTCAAATTTGATGATTAAAGGGCAATAACTCCTATAAGGAGTCGTTTCACAACTTCGACTCAATGGAGAGATTTGTAGAGCTTTCAATGCTGAACAAGGTAAGTTGCTTCGGATTTTCTCTATCGCTTATACTTTTTGAGTTATAAGCCAAAAACAATGGTCTGACCCCCCTGTTCTATTTTTAGCAACGGCGGCCATGTTGGTTGGTCGACATGTATATAATTCACAAACTTGGTAGAGGACATCCTAAAGATCATGTATACCAAGTATCAATGCAATCCCTTCAGTAGTTTTAGAAAAGAAGATTTTTGAAAATCAGCGTAAATTCATGGAAAAAACAGTTAAAGGGGAATAACTATTAAATGGCTGATCTGACAATTTAGACTCTGAAATTATTTTTGTAGATCTCAATGAGCTCAACAATTCTGCAATGCTAACTTTTCCTCTAGCTCTAACGGTTTTTAAGATATAGTCCAAAAACTGCAAAAATGGTCAATTTTGATGATTAAAGGGCAATAACTCCTATAAGGAGTCGTTTCACAACTTCGACTCATTGGAGAGATTCGTAGAGCTTTTGATGCTGAACAAGGTAAGTTGCTTCGGATTTTCTCTCTCTTTAATACTTTTTGAGTTATAAGCCAAAAACAATGGTCTGACCACCTATTCTATTTTTAGCAAAGGCGGCCATGTTGGTTGGTCGACATGTATATAATTCACAAACTTGGTAGAGGACATCCTAAAGATCATGTATACCAAGTATCAATCAGTGTTCTCCCCAGGCCCTTATAGCATCTCGGGGCCGAGACGCTATCAGATTTTACCGAGATGCTATCAGTCTGTGCCGAGACGCTATCAAAATTGCTTAAAAAATCTCAGGTGAAAGATATTGAAGCCATTCAGCCCAATTGAGTAATTGACACCTTTACAACCCAAGCCAATTATCAAATAAGTGTGATCATTTGTCAATCAATGATTAACAATATCGAGTTTTAACTAATTAGGCGTGAAACATGGCTTGATAACAGCTGATTGCCGACAGCAGGCACCTGCAGCGGAGTATTAATTTGATTGGACAACCAATCAGAATTGACTAAAATAAAAACAAACAAATGCCATGTGCTCCATCCACGTGTGTTTTTGACCAAATATGAAATGAAATGGAAACAACAACCAAAAGACTAACCAAGATAAAAAATATTTTTTTTACCTGTATAAGGGAAGATTTTAATCCTTCAACATATTTATTCACGTATCTAGAGTCCAAAACATTGATTTTACACATTTTGACCTTTTTGTGACTTTTGACAGAAAATAAACAAAGTTAGATAACTGTTTTGACAAAGGGAGATAACAAATAAGGCAGTGGATATTCACAAAAATAAAATACAAATACAAATATTTATTAGCACAAACTCATAGATCAATAAAATGTACCATATATATTTGTAAATAATTCATTTAAAGCAGATCAAGAAGAAAAGATATATCATATTGGCTTCTATCATTTTGCCTTTTCTATCCCTTTTTTTCCCATTTTTGATTTAGATATAGAGTTGTGAGTCATCACATATGTAATATAAATATTTTTTCTAATCAGGCTAATCATTTTCCACAAAGGATAATCTCCTTTTTAATTGAAATAAAGCATTTCTAAATCATGTTTTTCATTTTAAAAAAGGGGAGGGGGTGTTTGTTACATACTCCATTATGTAATTGTACATACCTTTTAATTAAACCACTAAAAAAAACTTGAGCCTAATGTGGATCGACGCGACGCGACTCACTTTTTTGCAAGTAAATCTTGTTAACGCAAAATGTGATGCTATCCAAAATTTCTGGGGAGAACACTGTCAATGCAATCCCTTCAGTAGTTTTAGAGAAGAAGATTTTGGAAAATCAGTGTAAATTCATGGAAAAAAACAGTTAAAGGGGAATAACTCTTAAACGGCTGATCTGACAATTTAGACCCTGAAATTATTTTTGTAGATCTCAATGAGCTCAACAATTCTGCAATGCTAACTTTTCCTCTAGCTCAAACGGTTTTCAAGATATTGTCCAAAAACTGCAAAAATGGTCAATTTTGATGATTAAAGGGCAATAACTCCTATAAGGAGTCGTTTCACAACTTCGACTCAATGGAGAGATTCGTAGAGCTTTCGATGCTGAACAAGGAAGGTTGCTTCGGATTTTCTCTATCTTTTACACTTTTTGAGTTATAAGCCAAAAACAATGGTCTGACCCCCCTATTCTATTTTTAGCAACGGCGGCCATGTTGGTTGGTCGACATGTATATAATTCACAAACTTGGTAGAGGACATCCTAATGATCATGTATACCAAGTATCAATGCAATCCCTTCAGTAGTTTTAGAGAAGAAGATTTTGGAAAATCAGTGTAAATTCATGGAAAAAACAGTTAAAGGGGAATGACTCTTAAACGGCTGATCTGACAATTTAGACACTGAAATCATTTTTGTAGATCTCAATGAGCTCAACAATTCTGCAATGCTAACTTTTCCTCTAGCTCTAACGGTTTTCAAGATATTGTCCAAAAACTGCAAAAATGGTCAAATTTGATGATTAAAGGGCAATAACTCCTATAAGGAGTTGTTTCACAACTTCGACTCTATGGAGAGATTCGTAGAGCTTTTGATGCTGAACAAGGAAGGTTGCTTCAGATTTTCTCTATCTCTTATACTTTTTGAGTTATAAGCCAAAAACAATGGTCTGACCCCCCTGTTCTATTTTTAGCAACGGGGGCCATGTTGGTTGGTCGACATGTATATAATTCACAAACTTGGTAGAGGACATCCTAAAGATCATGTATACCAAGTATCAATGCAATCCCTTCAGTGGTTTCAGAGAAGAAGATCTTTGAAGAAAAGTTAACGGACGGACGACGGACGACGGACGCTTAACGATGACAATAGCTCACATGACCCTTCGGGTCAGGTGAGCTAAAAACATTTAACTTTATTTTTAAATTCATGTGTGCTCTTAATTTTCTTAATGTCAGAAGGGAGACTATTCCAGTCTTTGATGGCATTATAGTAAAAAGTATTTGCCGACTGCCCATTTATAGGTGGCACATAAAAATTATATTCATTATGTCTGGTGTTATAAGTAACAATATCTCTAGATTTTACAAAATTAGATTTCATATAATTTGGACATTTATTATAATATATTTTATGAGCATGGTTGAGTCTCATTTGTCTGACTCTGTTGTATACATTTAAAAAACCAACATTCTTAAATTCATTATATTCTATTCTATGTCTAAAATCTAAACCATTTACAAATCTTATAATCTTATTCTGCATAATTTGCAGTTTATTTTGTAAGGTTTTGTTTATATTATTAAACCATGCTGAGCAGGCATAATCAAAATGGCATTGAATTAAAGCCATACAAAGTGTTTTTCTTGATTGTTCAGACAAACACTTTGCATTTCTATATAAGAATTTCAGTCTTGCATTGGCTTTTTGCAAAATACCATTTACTATAATGTCACCAGATAAATACTGATCAATTTGTAGGCCTAAATATTTTACACTATTTTGAGATAAAATAGTGTGATTGTTACATGTAACACTAAACTCTTTTATTTTTTTGAGTTTTCTTTTTGTGCCAAAAAGTATGCACTCCGTTTTTCCCAAATGGAGGCTTAATTTGTTATCAACAAGCCATTTACTACAAGAATGGAGTTCATGACTTAGTTTTGCAGTTTTTACTTAAACTTACTCTTGCTTAAACTTTTCTGCAGTTTTTCTCCAATAATCTCGCTCTTCTTCAATTGTTGCAAACCTCCTACTGTCATCCATAATTATCTAATGAGTGATTTAATTAAACAAATGTGTATAAATGTCTACATTGGATAGCCTACATCCTAAGTGTCATTGAATAAAATGTAAACAAATGCAGAGTTGTGAACCTTGTAATTTTTAAACCACTATTTGAACTATCTATCTTCATTAAAATTCAACTCAATGTCAAATGGCAAAAGAAACGTTTACAATGTGATTAAGGAAACAAATGTAGCTTGATAAACTAGAAATCAAACAGAACCAATTTCCAATCTTCAATTTCTGGACCGGAAACGAGACAATTTGTGAAGGCGGTGGCTAAACGAGTAATCTCGACCCGGGCCAATATTCGAAACCCAATAAAATCTTTATTATATTTTTCCTAATATTTTTAATGAAATTTTGAAATATATCTTAAAGTATAATATCTTATTTGGTAAATAAACAATTTAGAATTTTTAAGGCAATTTTCTATTATCATCTGAGATCAGTAAACTGCAGTTTTATTTAAAAAAAAACTGCTTAACTTTATTTTCTGAGTTTTCAGTGACTAAATTGTATAACCCGATGTATAGTAGAAAAATCTGGGATTTTCATCTGTAAAAGACCATTCAGCCTTACTTGAAAATTTCAGAGGTGAAATCATATAGACATAAGATTAGGGATGACGTAATCATAATGGATTGTAATAGATTACATATTCCGCAGTAATCACATGTTATCAGTTATCATCTAATTGTATGATTACAAGTAAACATATGTAATTGATTACTGAGTGAAAAGTGAAGTAATCATGATTAATTTTAGATTACATTTTGATTACATTAGAAAAATGTATTATTATTGGATTCTTATGAAATGCCTCCCTTTTTACATATTACAAATATGATGAAAATTTAAATGCATTGATCTGTTAAATAAAATTCTAAATTAATAAATAAGTATTTACAACTAATCTTTCTGTTATTTGCAATAATTTAAGATATCTAAAGAAAGGCTTTTTTTAATTTATATTGAAATGATGCATGAGCTAAACTTTATCTCGAATTATATATACTGAGAGCTTCAAAAGTATACCCTTAACTATTACCATTCATAATAAATATCCAATTCATTTCTTTGTTTACACATAAAATAGTTTCTGTTAATAATTCTAATCAAATTATGTACATGGATTTGACCCTTGGCCGGGCAGATCTAATGTTTTAGAAAATAAATAAATTCAATATAACAACATTTTATTCTATTTATTTTAAGTTCTCTGTATTTTATTCTAATTAGTTTGAAACCATTTAAGTACAAATAATCCATCTGTCTCTTGGCTATCAAACTGACAAGCTGCTAATTGCAATAAACACGCCATGCAAATACATTTATAATTGCAAGCTAATAATTTTTTTTTAAAACTTTTCACTATCTAATTTAAACATTTGAATATATATACATATATTTAGCAATACCAACAACTTCCCAGTTGAGAGACTATTTAGCTGAGCTGGAAAGTTTTTTTAGGCATACAGACAGTTGCAAACTCGACGCTCCAAATGTTGATGATGTATACCAAAAGCAAAACATGAACTGTTGGATGTTGAAGTCAGGTTTTATGATTTTTGAAATACATATTAAAAGATATTTCTGCTTAGACGTGTATATAAATTATTTTGCTAAAATAATTTCATTCTCCAATTATGTAAACTATATTTATTTTCCTTTTTCCATGCGTGGAAAAAAAATCTGGGGTAATCGTGTGTCATCATGCTGTGATCATGATTACTCGGACAAAAGACATCGTATGTTATCGATTACTCTTGATATTTTCAGTAATCATGATGCAATCGGTTACATTATCATGATGGAATCGGTTACTTTTCAAAAACATCAACCCCGACCATGCACAAGTGACGAATAAATTATGTTTTGATCAAGGAAATTTTGATTTTAATAATTCAAATTCAGCTTAGAATATTGAATTTTAAGCTGAAATGTGTTTCATTTTCATCCCCATGCTAACAGAAGTGCCGGGATAATGTTTTGCGGTTCGCTGTACGCACGTACATAGGGTGTTAATGTCCAGAAAAATTTCTGTAACCACTGGGAGTAGAAAGATGAAACTTGGGTCATTGATTGCATTGTTGGTGGTGACTGTGCCAAAGCTAGGTTTCGGCTGAGCTGCATAGGTAGCCTATGGACACATTAGGTTATTTTGAATACAGAACTGAAATTTGGCTCATTAGTTGCATATGGATGTAGAAAGATTTTGGACTTGTGATAATGCCCATAGGGATTGTGCTAGCCTACATAGGTACCATGAAATTTGGCCCGGTAGTTGAACTATAAATGTTTCGGAATTTCGATAATGCCCCTATGGGCTGGGCTGCATAGGTAGCCTAAGGGCGCATGTTTCCTTCGTCACAAAACTCCCTCTATGTTAATTGGAATACGGAACTGAAACTGGCTCAAAATTGCACTATAGATGTAGATTTTGCCGAAGATATCGAAATTTTGAAAATGCCCCTAGGGGCTAGGCAGCATCGGTAGCCTATGGGCACATTTTCCTTCGTCACGCAACTCCTTCTAGGTTATTTGGAATACGGAGCTGAAAATTGGCTCAGTAGTTGCACTATGGATGTAAATTTTGCCGGGGGTTTCGAAAATGTGATAATGTCCGTAGGGACTGGGCTGCAAAGGTAGACCAAGGGCACAATATTCCTTCGTCATGCACACAACCCCTAAGTTATTTGGAATACAGAACTGAAACTTGGCTCATTGAACACTTCGTCTATGATGTTAGTTGTTCTATGTCCAGAATGATGTCTTTCATTGCTATTTTTTTAGGATTGGCTTATAATTTTAATCTTAGGCAAAACGACGAGAAGCGACTACGGTGCATGCATGGTTGCATTGAAGGCTGTTGGCGGTTTTTATATGTAGGTTGTGTTGTGTACTCTTATTCCACATTTCATTATCTATCTAAAAAATTCTTTCTTCGTTATCAGCCACTGGTAGAAAAAATCAATATTATGTTAGACGAAATGGTTAGTTCTTGCTTTGATTATTGTTTAGCTGGTTGATGTACTGAGATGACCACCTTATATGTCTTCACAAACCTGATGTATTTTGTGTAACTACTGGACCCAAAAATCGTAATGGAAGGGGGAGGTTTGGCGCGCCTTAAAATCTGGTTTAAACCACAATTTCTTTTGAAATGCCTGTACCAAGTCAGGACCATTGCGATCTTCAATTTTTCCGGTATGTCTTCCTTGTTTTGTCTTGTCTTATGGACATTTGAGATTGATTCTCCAAGTTCGGTAATTTTGTTATTACCTTTATTCAATATAACGGTATCCATGTCACGAACGATATTCTTTGTCTTCTTACAAAAATCTTTTGTCTTCTTACAATAAAAAGCTTCGCCGAGCGCAGCATGATACGACCGCAACATGTTGAACCCTGTACATTTTAGGCCTAATATGGATAGTCTATTGCTCTGGACACATGCAGCCCATGGTGGACTGACAAATGTTTTTGACACATGCTTCTCTGATGGACTTTCGACCCAGGGGGTAAAAATATAAATTTTGAATGTCGAATTCTACTCTTTAAAAGAATAATGTTTGGGGAAAAAATTAAAAATCGAACCAGAATTTTGTTTGAATTATGATTACAGCCCCCAAAATTTATTCTTAAATTTAGAATCGCTACCTGACAAGAATAAATTTGCAAAAAAAATTTTCAAAATCAGACCACAAATAAAAAAGCCCAATTTGGCCCCTAATTACGTAATAGGGGGGAAAAGGGGGTCGCAAAAATCAATTCTTAATTTTGTATCAGCTATTTGACAAGAACAAACATGCAAAAAAACATTTTCAAAATCGGACCAGAAATAAAAAAGTTACAATTGTGGCCCCTTTTGGTCCCTAATAGCGTAACAGTAAAAAAGGGGACACAAAAATATATCTGCTACTTGACAAGAATAAACTTGCAAAAAAAATATCAAAATCGGACAAGAATTAAAAAAGTTTCGATTTCGGCCCCTTTTGGCCCCTTATTACGTAACAGGTGAAAAAGGGGTGGGGGTCGCAAAAATAAATTCTCAAATTTGGATTCGCTACTTGACAAAAATAAATTTGCAAAAAGAAAAAATTCAAAAACAAACCAGAAATAAAAGTTTTGATTACGGCCCCTTTTGGCCCCTAATTACAAAACAAGTGAAAAAAGGGATGGTCGCAAATTTTTTTTCTCAAATTGGGATTCGCTACCTGACAAGAATAAACTTGCAAAAAAAATTTCAAAATCGGACCACAAATAAAAAAGTTTCGATTTTGGCCCCATTTGGCCCCTAATTACGTAATAGGGGAAAAAGGGGGGTCGCAAAAATTTATTCTTAATTTTGTATCCGTTCTTTGACAAGAACAAACATGCAAAAAAAATTTCAAAATCGGACCACAAATAAAAATGTTTTTATTTTGGCCCCTTTTGGTCCCTAATTGCACAACGGAGAAAAAGGGGCGCAAAAATTCATCAGGTTCATTCTTTTATTGTAAGAAACATTCTTGACAAATTTCACAGCAATAGGCCAACTAGGACCAAAGTTATGGTGGAAACAAGTAAAATATTTGATTTTTTTGCCCCTTTTGGGCCCCTAATTTCGAAACAAAAAAGGGGGACCCCCAAAATCAATCCCATTCATCCTTGTATGGTAAGGAACATCACTGTCATACTTCATAGCAATCGGATAACTAGAACTAAAGTTATTGTGGAAACAAACAACAAGAGGCTCCCAGGAGCCTGAATCGCTCACCTGGTCTTGATGTCAACCCTATGAAGATTTTTGTATAGCCAAATGAGCTGAATGTTTATAAGCATGAAAAATCTTTTCTCTGTTTGCAATTGCTTTCATTCTAAATAATCAAAAAACACTAAGGGGCTGTAACCCCTATAAGGGGTTGTCAGACAACCTTGACCCTATGGAGACTTTTGTAGAGCTAAATGAGCTGAACATTTAAGCAAGCAACAGCTTTTCTCTATCTGCAATAGTTTTCATTCTTTAAGCCAAAAACACTATTTTTGCCTTTAAGGGGCTGTAACCCCTATAAGGGGTCATCTGACAACTTTGACCCTACGAAGACTTTTGTAGAGCTTAATGAGCTGAACATTTTAGCAAGCAACAGCTTTTCTCTATCTGCAATTATTTCATTCTATAGGCCAAAAACACTATTTTTCGCCTTTAAGGGGCTGTAACCCCTATAAGGGGTCATCTGACAACTTTGACTTTATGGAGACTTTTGTAGAGCTAAATGAGCTGAACATTTAAGCAAGCAACAGCTTTTCTCTATTTACAATAGTTTTCATTCTTAAGGCCAAAAACACTATTTTTCGCCTTTAAGGGGTTGTAATCCCTATAAGGGGTTATCTGACAACTTTGACCTCATTGAGACTTTTGTAGAGCTAAATGAGCTGAATATTTAAGCAAGCAACAGCTTTTCTCTATCTACAACAGTTTTCATTCTATAGGCCAAAAACATGCAAAAACGCTATTTTTCACCTTTAAGGGGCTTTAACCCTATAAAGGGTCATCTGCCAACTTCAACCCCATGGAGACTTTTGTAGAGCTAAATGAGCTGAACATTTTAGCATGCAACAGCTTTTCTCTATCTGCAATAGTTTTCATTCTATAGGCTAAAAACACTATTTTTCGCCTTTAAGGGGCTATAACCCCTATAAGGGGTTATCTGACAACTTTGACCCTATGGAAATTTTTGTAGAGCTAAATGAGCTGAACATTTTAGCAAGCAACAGCTTTTCTTTATCTACAATAGTTTTCATTCTATAGGCCAAAAACATGCAAAAACACTATTTTTCACCTTTAAGGGGCTGTAACCCCTATTAGGGATCATCTGACAACTTTGACCTTATGGAGACTTTTGTAGAGCTAAATGAGCTGAACATTTAAGCAAGCAACAGCTTTTCTCTATTTGCAATAGTTTTCATTCTATAGGCCAAAAACACTATTTTTTGCCTTTAAGGGGCTGTAACCCCAAAAAGGGGTCATCTGACAACTTCGACCCTGTGGAGACTTTTGTAGAGCTAAATGAGCTGAACATTTAAGCAAGCAACAGCTTTTCTCTATTTACAATAGTTTTCATTCTATAGGCCAAAAACATGCAAAAACGCTATTTTTCACCTTTAAGGGGCTGTAACTCCTATAAGGGATCATCTGACAACTTCGACCAAATGGAGACTTTTGTAGAACTTTTGATGCTGAAGCAGTAACGTGGCATCAGATTTCATCTATCTCTTATACTTTTTGATTTACAAGCCAAAATCAGTAGTCTGACCCCCCTGGTCTATTTTTAGTAACGGTGGCCATGTTTTTTGACGGATCAAAAATTGAAACACAAGTTTGGTGCAGGACACCCTAAGGATCATTCATACCAAGTTTCATTAAATTCTGTTCAGTAGTTTCAGAGGAGAAGATTTTTGAAAAATTGTTAACAGACGACGACGACAGACGACGACGACAGACGACGACGACGGACGCCAAGTGATGGTAATAGCTCACATGGACCTTCGGTCCAGGTGAGATAAAAAAGTAGTATTTTGGCCCCTAATTTCTAAACGAAAAATGGGAGGACTCCCAAAATCAATCCCATTCATCCTTTTATGGTAAGGAACATCATTGTAAAGTTTCATAGCAATCGGATAACTGGAACTAAAGTTATTGTGGAAACACTAAAAAGTTAACAGACACCGACGACGACGACAGCATCATACCATAATACGTCCGCAATTTTTTTGCGGTCGTATAAAAATTGGATTAAGGCAGGTATGAAGGTTATAAAAATTCGGTTTCACATGACTTGTGAAAGATCACATTTACGATTCTTTTTGACTCGCACAGGAATAATTTCCATTAACACTTGACTAACAAAGTTGGAACGATTTCCAGCTCCCTATTAACTCAGTCCTGTTCCTACGTATGAGGTATTTTCTTCTAGATATAAACAGGGATACATGATCCCTGCATCTTAATTTTCAACGCAAAAACTTTTTCCAACTTCTAACATAACTATTTGTTGGAACTTCTGACATATATTCCAAACCTCCTTTCCTTTAATACTTCTTTGACCTTCAATTTAAGCACAAGGGCTTGCTCCTCCCTCGCTATCAATATTTTGTTAGAGTATATATGCCATTGTCGTATGGCACAAGTGACATTGACTTTAACAAAATATTGATAGAGGGGAGGAGGTCCCTGTGCTAAAAGCTAGAAACGGACTTCCAAATCAATCATCTGCAGGGGAGGGGGACTTTTTTGTGACATTCTATAAACTTTCAAATATTTGGTTTTTAAAAGGCATGCAATAAAAACTTTTATGATAATTGGTTTTTTTTTGTCAAGTAGAGGGTCTTTCATTGGCACTGGAGGATTGGGTTTGAGACATTTATAGTTTATTTAAATCCAGATCAAATTGCAAAACAGCTAGCAGCGACCGCTGGTCACATTGAAGGCTGCTGGCTGTTTTCCGTTTTGGATTTTTTTAAAATATCGTTTACATTGTAAGTTGTGTCGCGTACTCTTATTCCACATCTCATTATCTTCTATTATATTTTGAATTGAATAAAAACACTATACCCAAGATATCATGTATAGTCCTGTTTGTAAAAGTTTTTCAAATGTTATTTCGTTTAAGAAATTGCAAATATAAAAGTGGTAAAACAAAATTAAAACATCTAATTTGTAAAAACCCATTGAACTTTAACAAAATATGTTTATTGTTTATCACTAGGACAGAATCTTAAATCGGTTGTTGAACGTTTATAAAACTCTGTCCATGAACCATCGTATACAGGAACTTCTGCATCACACATATATGCTGCAAAGGCCGTGCAGCATGCGGAAACACCTGAAAAAAGAAACACTTCACTGTTATATACTCAGTATTCCTGGTAACCAAATACCTGGTACACTAAATTGGTCGATGGCAACGTTACAGGTGTGTTTCAATACACAAGAACTGCTTACTTTCCCGGAGCACATGAATATTCACTATTCGATTTGCTGATTTGGGTTTGCCATTTTTATGTCTTCTGATTTTGTCTTGGATTCATCGAACTGACGATATTCGGTTCTTCGTTGTTTCTAGAATCACTAATCACAGTTTAGAATTGAAGAAAACAAAGCAGAACAAAAAAATTGTTATAACAAAGGATACAAAAAAAGTAAAGATTTAACTCGGAAGCAAAGCCATGCTATTAATATTCCTATTGAAAAATATACTTTTTAATCTAAAAAATTGTATGGAAAGTTTATGAGCTTGATTCATGCTTATCATTAGAAAATTCTAATTAGCATCCTCATTCTTTCATTCCTTGACTAGTATAAAAATGTATTACTAGTATCTAGCATACATGGTATATGATAAACTGGTAACATCAGAAACAACATGTACCAGGTGTACTCATTACAAACCACAAAAAATCTCCCAATCCTTGCGTGGATCTGTTGAGTCTGAAACCTCACCTGATCCACAGGATGCTACCAAAGGTTTCGTCAGATCTACTCCAGCCTCTTCAAAAACTTTCTGTAAAGATGGTTTGTCAAGTAAAACACCCTCTTCTTTGTCCACTATGTTTTTATACGGCAAGTTTTTGGCACCCAAAATATGACCAGGTTCGATCCCTATAAGATATATAACTTCGTGTAGATTAAGTCAAAACATTGAAAATCATGTCTATCGATTACAAAGCTCACCTCGTTTATGTATTCCTTATCGAATGGTGGTCATCCATGCAGAAAATATAGTTCACAGCCAGCATCCAGTAGCATAACTAGGTGCACTTAAAATACCAATATGTGTCGGTAAGTGGGAATTCACCTTAACCATTCTAGCTTCTAAAAGACATTTTAGTGGCCATTCATGTGAAAAATTAAGGTCACAAATCAGCATCCGTAGCAAACATTGTGATTGGCATCACTAATTGTACATACCATACGATTATGGTTGATGTGGCACATGTCATTAAGCTAGAATGGACTTTAATCATTCTTCGGTAAGTGGTCATCTAAGCGGAAAATATAGATCACAGCCAGCATCTGAAGCATGGAATGTTCTAAGCATCACCAGGTGCATACATACATGTATCATACCAATATTATTGATGTGGCCCTTATCTTTTTGATGAATGGGAATGGACTTAAATCTTACGCAGACGCTCGAGGTATCACATAAGCCCGAACAATTTTTGATGGCATGCAAATCTGTGATCTTGGTGGATCAGTTAAAAGATCTAGAATGGTCCCTCGCCTAAATCGGAGTACCCCAAATTGGTCACTTTAATACATAATCTTTGTTTAACATATCCATGGGCCGTAGCATGATATTGCTATGTTTGTACACTACAACCAGCATTCACTACACAATAAATTAGACGTTACGTGTTCTATTCATTTTATTGGTACTGATTAAGTATATTCACCTTCCCTGGGTTCCGGTTCTTTTCCTGAAAATCTCCCTTTCCCTCGGGCATCCATAACTTCAAACGACTTGTTTGTTATATTGTCTACCATATCCTCAAAAGACTTGACTAGATGAGGTTGGTATAAACCATGGAATAAAGTCTTTGTAGGCGTTTCCACCTCAGAGGAGGTCGGGTAACCCTCTTTGCACCATTTTGGAAAGCCCCCGTCTAGTATAGAGACCGATTCGTGACCGAAGACACGAAACATCCACCATACACGTGGTGCTGAGAAAAAGCCAAAGTTTTGACAATTATCATAAACTATAACATGTGTTCCCGCGTCCACACCCATGTCACCGACGTATCGTTCAAACTCTTTAGTCTGTGGCAGCATGTGTCCATAAGGGGAAGTTTTATCACAGCATTCGTCTATGTCGAAATAGGCAGCGCCGGGAATATGTTTCTCTTTATACTCGTCACGCCCACTTCGTTTGGTGTCTGGCATGTGCCAGGAGCAATCAAGAACACGAAGCGATTTGGGTGCAACATCTGATGATAAAACGGAATGTAGCCATTTAGTACCTACGAGAGGTGTAACCTTTCGCAACATTCTGAAAGAAAAAAAAAGTAGTTTTAAAATTTCATGATTAGTAGAAGTAAAATGTCCATTGTTGATGATATATGTTGTTTCGTGACTCATGTTCATATTTATTCCACAGGGAAATGCCAAAATAAATATTTTTTAAAAACCAATGTACCATTTACGCAAAAAAAAAGGCACAGGATACGATTACGGCAAAGCCTTAACAATAAGAAATTCTTATTGTTACGGCAAAGACAAAAATCGCGAACGGATGACGAGACAGAGACCGAATCATTCACGACCGTAACAATAGATATAGAATAGAATAGAAATGGATGAACTTTTACAAAGTTCCAGGCAATGTTGTTACCACTTTCAAAATATTGATAGACTGGATCAAGTCCCTGTTTAATAAATATATAAAAGAACACAATGTGAATATATATATATATATATATATATTCACATTGTGTTCTTTAAAAAAAATAATTGCACAAAAAAAAAACCCATATATCGCAAATACACAAAACTTTTCAATTATTCTGTTCAATGTATCGTTCGTTTGACAGCTTTTTATGTTTAACCAGAAATTCACACCTTCACATGATGATACGAAAAACAGTTGTATGAAATGAAAACAATTTAATTACGGTTACATCCGATGTATGACTTCCCCGTTTTCTATCAGTGATTGATATCCTTCAGTTGAAAGTTCAAACTAAGCGACAAGTGAACAGACCGTGAAAATAAAAACGTACATGTAATTAAAATTATGAACCAGATTCTTCAACAGTTAGCCTAGTTGCTTTATTATGTGAGCTTATTCCCGATGATCACTATGCGTCCGTTAACAATCTCAAAAATAGGGCAAAAAAAATCTTCTCGTCTGAAACCACTGAACTAATTTAACTGAAAATTTGCAGGAATTATATATACGATGCTCATTGAGTCATCGATAAAAAAAAAACCATGGCCACTGTTACTATAAAAAAACCCAGTTTTTTTTTAGATTAAACTATTGCAGATAGAGAAATGCTGTTACTTGCTAGCCTTAAAGGTAAACCTTCAGCTAATTTTAAGCTCTACAAAAGTCTCTACTGATTTTAATAAAATTGCCAGATGACCCTATATTGAAGAGAGCTATTTCTATTTCTATTACCTCAGGCTCAAGGACTTGCTGAGCGATTCAGGCTCTTGGGAGCTTCTTATTTTTATCAACAATGAGATAGCCAATGTAACATTTTTCATAGTGATATAGTCTATGAAATAGCAAATGTAACATTTTTTTTCAAATTCTAATGCAAAATACTAGTCTAGTGCCAGTGGTCTACAAATGTTTGCACCAACATAACATTTGTTGATTGGACAGGTCTCTAATTAATGCTTAAGGACAAACTGTGATGAAAATAATCCACAGGTGACATTTAAATAATTTAATTGTATCCCCGATTGTATCTTATCAATTATTTATTAGGATAACACATCAATGTCATTTGACAGTCTTTGTTTACCTGACAGAGTTTGCTCCCCTTTGTTTACAAAACAACATTGATAAAAAAAATAAATGTCGAAAGTTTGTTTGTACCACGTTTATAAAATTTTATCCAAAAAATATTACAGACTAAAGCATTTGCTAACTTATATTGAATATTTTGACCTAAAGTTAAGTGTAAAGTAATCTTAATAGGTCAAGTTTTTGATATTGCTATTTGCGTAAGCGACAGTTTTGGTTCTTTGTGAAATGTCGTCCGATGACGAATCGGATGAAATTTCTGTTGATAAGAAGATAAATGCTGAACCAGATGTCCCTTCCTCACGACAGGCAAAGAAAGTTGCTCGACTAAAGCAAATTCTCTATCAAAATGAGCATAGAGATAGGATTAAAAAAGTATGCAAACTCGAAAGTACAGCCGACAGGAAAAATAATTTCATGTTTTCACAGGCACTGATTTTCAGAAAAAAAATGTCTTTTACTTTTTACATGCATTGAACATGTACATTCATTCTATATGGTATTCAAAGTCATCAGAAACACTTAATTATCAGTACATCATTTAATAAAGAGAAAAAAATTACATAGAATAAAAATCATAATTCTGCTACTCACCCTACTGACTAACTGAGTACTGGAGTATAAGGTAGAGCGTGGCACTTGGGTCCAAAATTAATTTGTCAATAAATTTTCTTCAAAATTGACATAAATGTCTAAAATGATGTACTCTTTCATGATTTGATTCAAAATTCATGGGTTTCTTGTGCATCATTGCTTGCCGATTTGTTTCTTTATTCATATGAAGCAGACTTCTTACAATCACTTCTAGACAAAAAGGACTGCAAACTTGCTTTATCCTTCAATCTCACATTTCGTTATATTTATGATGTCCTTTCACTGAACAATCCTCGATTTTGTGACTATTTACATCTCATATATCCGAAGGAACTTGAGATAAAGGACACTACAAATTCTAGGAGGTCCGCTTCATTTTTGGATCTATTTCTCAAAATTGACACACAAGGAAGGCTTTGTACAAAGCTCTATGACTTCCCTACTTTTTGAGTTATATCAAGTTAAAGCTTGAATTATATAGGAAAAGCTGTAAAAACACACAAAAATGTTCCATTACTTTTTTTCCTGTCAATAGATTTCCCTCATTTTTGACATTTCATAGATCTTGCAACAATTCATCATCTTTTAATCAATTAAAAGTGGGGTTTCTTCCCTTGATCTTTACGTACAAGCAAAGAAAGGAGCCAAAAACGATGATTTTTCATGATTTTTGCAAAATTATCTCCCTTGAACATACTTAAGCTAAGAATTTATACTACTTATAGAATACAAATTTTAATCATATTGATAAAATGTGCCTAAACTAGGTATAAAGATTCTAAAAACACAAAAATCTCAAAATATTTTTCAAATTTCATTTTATTTTGGGCAAGTCACATGACCACTGTTCTTCTCCACCTTAAATTTCCATTTTAAGACATTTTAATCATAAATTTACATATTAAGCATCTTTATACCTTTGTAATATGGGTATCATGTGTTTGGACAAGCCAGACAAATATGCTTTGTCAGTCCACCATAAGATGCAAGTGTCAAAAACTATTGACTGTCCATATTGTGCCTAGAACATAAGGGTTCAACGTTTTGCCATGCAACACATGAGCATGGCCAGAAATCAATTGGTCTTGTTTTAGAAAGTGTGACCCTATTGTCCAAGTACCAGCAATCTATTTGCCATCAACTCTCAAATTCATTATTTTCATTATTATATCCAGGAGGGTCCAAAATGCGCCCGCCCAAGGATAAAGAGCTGGATAGAATTGTTTAGACAATTTCAGGAAATTATCTGTTACAAAATATAAAACCTCAGACATTTCACTGATGAAATAAAACAATAACTGCTCATTAAATCATAAAACTGACTGTTAATTGTATGTATTTTTTGCATGTATCAAAAAAATCCAACACAAAAAATAGGGTCTTAACTCTGCCCACCCTCTTCAAAAATTATGAAGATGACATGCAATGTCAACTAAACTTTAACTGAAAGTTGTATTGGGGAAACTTGCATAACATAACCAAAAAGCAAATTAAAAACACTTTTAATTATTCTGGAAATAGACCATTTATTTTTTAGGAATAGTGAAAATGACCGTTTTCAGTATTTACCTATTTAAATTCTATGGAAAAATATTTTTTGACATTTTTGCAATCAAACATAAAATTTCCATGGGGGAGCACTTAGAATCTTAGCCTTAATAATGTCTATTTCCTTTAAATAAGTCGAAAAAGGTGGATGGTCATAGTTAGGGCACAAGTGCAGTTAGGACCTCCAAAGATATATGACCTGAAAATGAGTAATATGTTGAACTAACAATAAAATATTTTGTATTTAAGGTATCCAGTATTTTGAAGAAAAAAGAGAATGAAATAACAAATGAGGAGAAAGAAATCCTGAGACAGTCACCAGAAATTACTAATAGGTTGTCCAAGTTGAAAGAAAGAAGGGGCACATTAAAACAAAGACAGTTAGAGGTAATGAATTCCACATTTAGCTGATAAGGGTTTTGATGTTGCTACAAAGATACCACACACACACATATATATTCATGAAATAAAAAGGGTGTAAAGAAAAGCAGAAAACTCTTACTAAACCTTCAAGAAGCAGACTGGATTTAAAACAATGAAAAGTTATTAAAAAAATACAACAAAGTCTGAAAATAACACAACAGTAAGTGATAAGATGTTAATACTGGGAGAATCTTGCCACAGGGGATTTTCAAGCACTTGTGAGGGGGTATATATACATCATTGAAACACATAGAATTAAGCAAGGCTGGAGATGAACATGACGTCCCCCACAGGAAAAAAAATGAATTTGAAATGGTTATGTTGATTAGTAAAAGGTAAAAAAAGTACGTACTAGTTTTAGCTTGTAAATCATTAAATTAACCTAATAATATTATCAAATATAAAAGTCAAAACTCAAAAGCAAAGCTAAGTTAAAGTTGTATTAAAATGATAGACTTATGCTTATATTCAATTTGAATCATAAGTAGTGTTTTCATTATTAGTTAAACTGTGACAATTAGTACTAACAAACTGTGAAAATAACTTTAAAGTATTCTTAAAAAAAAAACACTTTATTATCCTGAAAATTCAAAATATGTTTTGTCATATTTATAGATAGAAGACCCATTAGAGGAATTGGAAGCAAAATGCCAAGATCTTGCCAATGCGATTCGACATTCCAATCGAGTAGTGGTTTATACAGGAGCTGGTATAAGTACAGTATGTCATCTGAATTAAGTACACATGTAACATCAAAATAACTTATAGATTTCTCATGTTCTCCTATTTACAGCTAAAAAATCCTAACACTTATAACTTTCTCCAGTGTTATTACAATATTTAAGTACAATTCCACATAAGGATCAGGCAGGGGGTGGCACATCGATAATTTCCAATTTCAGATTTTGGGGTATAGATGCATTCATTTTACCATAAAAACAAACTCAATGCAGTTTTTAAATCTCAATATTTATGTGGTGCCTAGATATTTTTTGACTGGTTATATAGGAAAAAAATATGGCGGGAAATTTTCCTGTACTTTTCACTATACAATGTAACTAAATTTTGACTGATAATATCTCCTAAACACAAGATAGACTGAAAAATTTAGTGGTCAAAACAATGTTTACTGGGGTTGCTTTACCTAATTCTGTTGAAATTTTTCTGTGTATTTATTATCGATGTGCCACCCTATTAATGGTATCTGCCTGATTCTTAGAAAAAGTAGTACTTAATATTTTTCAATGTTCCCTAAATTGTTTATAACAATCTTTAAAGTTTGAAATCTATAACATTTTGATATTTTAACATATACAAGGATAAATCATATATTATTTTAAAAGAAAAAAAAACTATTTAGATTCAAGAAAATAAGGAAAAAAAGTGAACTTCCTTAAGTTCTGAAATTTATGAATTTTACAGGCAGCTTCAATACCTGACTACAGGGGACCCAATGGTGTCTGGACTCTCTTACAGAAAGGACAGCAGCCAAAGTAAGTCTGATTCTATCTGTGGCACTACAAAAAAGGGTCCAAGAAGCAAAGAAGTACCAATTGGGCTTTTTAATATCAATTGGCAAAATAAAAACTAGATAACACAAAAGACAACACAAAACACTCATTTACAACAACTAAAATGCAATCAGCAATGTGAACCAACCTTGAATAGCTTACTATAGCAATGCAAACTCCAGGATCCTCGACCGTCCTCTATCACAAGTTTGATCCAATTCAACACCTTATTTCCTGATCTTCTTTGATAATCATATTTGAAGTCATCCTCTGACGCAAACTTTCATACACATTTATATACTACAATTGTGGGGGGTGTCACAGTCCCCGCCCCCGGAATACCGAATACCATTTTAAAAAGGACAGAATACCGTTACAAAGACTGGAATACAGAATACTCTAAAGATCACAGTGTATGTGTACCAAAAGCCTAAAAATTCGGAATATCGCGTACCGCATACCACACCCTGGCGTATTGAATACCCTTTAAAAAGCATGGAATACCACGTACCAAAAGGGCTGCGACACCCTCATTGTGGTCCTAGTAACAGATTTTTTCATTTACATTTTAGAGCCCAAGATTTATGTGATGCCAAACCAACACTGACACATATGAGTATAAAGAAACTCCAAGATGAAGGACATGTATGTTTTGTTTTTACTTTTTGTATTTTATATAAGGAAAAGAAATATATATGTGTTCATATTTATCATACAAAGTTTTTTTCTTATTTCATTTTATTTTAAAAACATCAACTCTATTTTGTCAAATGTTCTAGTCATTTATAAAAAGGAACCATAATTGATCCTTGTTGTATCCAGGTTACACATGTAGTGTCCCAGAATTGTGACGGGTTACACATGAGAAGTGGACTGAACAGAAGACAACTATCAGAGGTTCATGGAAATATGTATATTGAGGTGAGTAAGGGATTTAGTATAATTCTTCCTGAAGCTATTGGACTTTGGACACATACATTTTTGGCTGCACTTTACAGAGTGAAAAATCCAGGTTATAAAATGGTATGCAGCATCAGCATGGGGTCCATACCATGGAGATTGATTTCAGGTCTGTCACTCACCTACTTCTTGTTTAACAAAATCTGGCCATTTTTCACTTAAAGACAAAAATTTTTAAAGCATATGAATTAAGTTTTCCAATAAAAAGTTCTTTAAGTTAGCAGCATAAAACTTGAGAAACTAAAAAAGAAAGAATTGTCTATTATAAGATGAAACCTGTATATTTTTTATACAAGAGCAAAAAAATTACAGGTGTATATTGGTATATTGCTGTCGTAGTCATCTGCATCATTGTCTGTTAACTTTAGTGTTATCACTATAACTTAGTTTTAGTTATCTGATTGCTTTGAAATTTGACAATGATGTTCCTTACCATAAAAGGATGGATGGGATTAGTTTTGGGGTTCCCCCTTTTTATACGACCGCAAAAAATTTGCGGACGTATTATGGTATGATGCTGTCGTTGTGGGGGTCCCCCCATTTTTCGTTTACAAATTAGGGGCCAAAAAAGGGCCAAAAATACTACTTTTTGGTTTGTTTCCACAATAACTTAAGTTCTAGTCATCCGATTGCTAAGAAATTTGACAGTGATGTTCCTTACCATACAAGGATGAATGGGATTGATTTTGGGGGTCCTCCATGTTTTTGTTTCAAAATTAGGGGCCCAAAAGGGGCAAAAAAATTCAAATATTTTACTTGTTTCCACCATAACTTTGGTCCTAGTTGGCCTATTGCTGTGAAATTTGTCAAGAATGTTTCTTACAATAAAAGAATAAATGTGATGAATTTTTGCGCCCCCTTTTTCTCCGTTGTGTAATTAGGGGCCAAAAGGGGCCAAAATAAAAACTTTTTTATTTGTGGTCCGATTTGAAAATTTTTTTTGCATGTTTGTTCTTGTCAAATAGCGGATACTAAATTAAGAATTAATTTTTGCGACCCCCCCTTTTTTCCCCTATTACGTAATTAGGGACCAAATGGGGCCAAAATCGAAACCTTTTTATTAGTGGTCCGATTTAAAAAAAATTTTTGCAAGTTTATTCTTGTCAGGTAGGGAATCCCAATTTGAGAATTAATTTTTGCGACCATCCCTTTTTTCACTTGTTTTGTAATTAGGGGCCAAAAGGGGCCGTAATCAAAACTTTTTTATTTCTGGTTTGTTTTTGAAAATTTTTTTTGCAAGTTTATTTTTGTCAAGTAGCGAATCCAAATTAGAGAATTTATTTTTGCGACCCCCACCGCTTTTTCACCTGTTACGTAATAAGGGGCTAAAAGGGGCCGAAATCGAAACTTTTTAAATTCTTGTCCGATTTTGATAATTTTTTTGCAAGTTTATTCTTGTTAAGTAGCAGATATATTTTCGTGTCCCCTTATTTTACTGTTACGTTATTAGGGACCAAAAGGGGCCAAAATTGTAACTTTTTTATTTCTGGTCCAATTTTGAATTTTTTTTTTTTGCATGCTTGTTCTTGTCAAATAGCGGATATAAAATTAAGAATTAATTTTTGCGACCCCCCCTTTTTCCCCCTATTAGGTAATAAGGGGCCAAATGGGGCTTTTTTATTTGTGGTCCGATTTTGAAAATTTTTTTTTGCAAATTTATTCTTGTCAGGTAGCGATTCTAAATTTAAGAATAAATTTTTGGGGCTGTAATCATAATTTTTAAAAAAATTCTGGTTTGATTTTTAATTTTTTCCCCAAACATTATTCTTTTAAAGAGTAGAATACAACATTCAAAATTTATATTTTTACCCCCTGGGTCGAAACTCCATCAGAGAAGCATGTGTCAAAAACCTTTGTCAGTCCACCATGGGCTGCATGTGTCCAGAGCAATAGACTATCCATATTAGGCCTAAAACGTACAGGGTTCAACATGTTCCGGTCGTATCATGCTGCGCTCGGCGAAGCTTTTTATTTCGTTTAGAAATGAGGGGCCAAATAAGTTACTTTCTTGTTCATAAAATGGAATGGGTGCATGATTTGACCATATACATGTATGATTTGTTTTTACTTTATAGATATGCTATAACTGTAGACCTCATCAGGAATACATACGTTTATTTGATGTGACTGAGAAAACAGGTGTAAGACGTCACCAGACAGACAGGAACTGTCACACATGTAAGGAGCCACTGAAGGACACTATTGTACACTTTGGGGAGAAAGGAGGAATGAAATGTCCATACAGATGGAAGGAGGCTGCAAAAGCTGCTGACAAATGTGATATAATACTCTGTCTAGGGTCTAGTCTTAAGGTGAATATCTAAAGCTGGTGACAAATGTGATATAATACTCTGTCTAGTGTCTCGTCTTAAGGTGAATATCTAAAGCTGCTGACAAATGTGATATAATACTCTGTCTAGGGTCTAGTCTTAAGGTGAATATCTAAAGCTGCTGACAATTGTGATATAATACTCTGTCTAGGGTCTAGTCTTAAGGTGAATATCTAAAGCTGTTGACAAATGTGATATAATACTCTGTCTAGGGTCTAGTCTTAAGGTGAATATCTAAAGCTGTTGACAAATGTGATATAATACTCTGTCTAGGGTCTAGTCTTAAGGTGAATATCTAAAGCTGCTGACAAATGTGATATAATACTCTGTCTAGGGTCTAGTCTTAAGGTGAATATCTAAAGCTGGTGACAAATGTGATATAATACTCTGTCTAGGGTCCAGTCTTAAGGTGAATATCTAAAGCTGCTGACAAATGTGATATAATACTCTGTCTAGGGTCTAGTCTTAAGGTGAATATCTAAAGCTGCTGACAATTGTGATATAATACTCTGTCTAGTGTCTCGTCTTAAGATGAATATCTAAAGCTGCTGACAAATGTGATATAATACTCTGTCTAGGGTCTAGTCTTAAGGTGAATATCTAAAGCTGTTGACAAATGTGATATAATACTCTGTCTAGGGTCTAGTCTTAAGGTGAATATCTAAAGCTGTTGACAAATGTGATATAATACTCTGTCTAGTGTCTAGTCTTAAGGTGAATATCTAAAGCTGCTGACAAATGTGATATAATACTCTGTCTAGGGTCTAGTCTTAAGGTGAATATCTAAAGCTGTTGACAAATGTGATATAATACTCTGTCTAGTGTTTAGTCTTAAGGTGAATATCTAAAGCTGTTGACAAATGTGATATAATACTCTGTCTAGTGTTTAGTCTTAAGGTGAATATCTAAAGCTGTTGACAAATGTGATATAATACTCTGTCTAGGGTCCAGTCTTAAGGTGAATATCTAAAGCTGTTGACAAATGAGATATAATACTCTGTCTAGGGTCCAGTCTTAAGGTGAATATCTAAAGCTGCTGACAAATGTGATATAATACTCTGTCTAGGGTCTAGTCTTAAGGTGAATATCTAAAGCTGTTGACAAATGTGATATAATACTCTGTCTAGGGTCCAGTCTTAAGGTGAATATCTAAAGCTGTTGACAAATGAGATATAATACTCTGTCTAGGGTCCAGTCTTAAGGTGAATATCTAAAGCTGCTGACAAATGTGATATAATACTCTGTCTAGGGTCTAGTCTTAAGGTGAATATCTAAAGCTGCTGACAAATGTGATATAATACTCTGTCTAGGGTCTAGTCTTAAGATGAATATCTAAAGCTGTTGACAAATGTGATATAATACTCTGTCTAGGGTCTAGTCTTAAGGTGAATATCTAAAGCTGTTGATAAATGTGATATAATACTCTGTCTAGGGTCCAGTCTTAATGTGAATATCTAAAGCTGGTGACAAATGTGATATAATACTCTGTCTAGGGTCCAGTCTTAAGGTGAATATCTAAAGCTGCTGACAATTGTGATATAATACTCTGTCTAGTGTCTCGTCTTAAGATGAATATCTAAAGCTGTTGATAAATTTGATATTATACTCTGTCAAGGGTCTAGTCTTAAGGTGAATATCTAAAGCTGGTGACAATTGTGATATAATACTCTGTCTAGGGTCTAGTCTTAAGGTGAATATCTAAAGCTGTTGACAAATGTGATATAATACTCTGTCTAGGGTGTAGTCTTAAGGTGAATATCTAAAGCTGTTGATAAATGTGATATAATACTCTGTCTAGGGTCAAGGTTTAAGGTGAATATCTAAAGCTGGTGACAAATGTGATATAATACTCTGTCTAGGGTCTAGTCTTAAGGTGAATATCTAAAGCTGTTGACAAATGTGATATAATACTCTGTCTAGGGTCTAGTCTTAAGGTGAATATCTAAAGCTGGTGACAAATGAGATATAATACTCTGTCTAGGGTCCAGTCTTAATGTGAATATCTAAAGCTGGTGACAAATGTGATATAATACTCTGTCTAGGGTCTAGTCTTAAGGTGAATATCTAAAGCTGCTGACAATTGTGATATAATACTCTGTCTAGGGTCTAGTCTTAAGGTGAATATCTAAAGCTGCTGACAAATGTGATATAATACTCTGTCTAGTGTCTCGTCTTAAGATGAATATCTAAAGCTGGTGACAAATATGATATAATACTCTGTCTAGGGTCTAGTCTTAAGGTGAATATCTAAAGCTGCTGACAATTGTGATATAATACTCTGTCTAGTGTCTCGTCTTAAGATGAATATCTAAAGCTGCTGACAAATGTGATATAACACTCTGTCTAGGGTCCAGTCTTAAGATGAATATCTAAAGCTGCTGACAAATGTGATATAATACTCTGTCTAGTGTCTCGTCTTAAGATGAATATCTAAAGCTGCTGACAAATGTGATATAATACTCTGTCTAGGGTCTAGTCTTAAGATGAATATCTAAAGCTGTTGACAAATGTGATATAATACTCTGTCTAGGGTCTAGTCTTAAGGTGAATATCTAAAGCTGTTGACAAATGTGATATAATACTCTGTCTAGTGTTTAGTCTTAAGGTGAATATCTAAAGCTGTTGACAAATGTGATATAATACTCTGTCTAGGGTCTAGTCTTAAGGTGAATATCTAAAGCTGCTGACAAATGTGATATAATACTCTGTCTAGGGTCTAGTCTTAAGGTGAATATCTAAAGCTGTTGACAAATGTGATTTTATACTCTGTCTAGGGTCTAGTCTTAAGGTGAATATCTAAAGCTGTTGACAAATGTGATATAATACTCTGTCTAGGGTCTAGTCTTAAGGTGAATATCTAAAGCTGCTGACAATTGTGATATAATACTCTGTCTAGTGTCTCGTCTTAAGATGAATATCTAAAGCTGCTGACAAATGTGATATAATACTCTGTCTAGGGTCTAGTCTTAAGGTGAATATCTAAAGCTGTTGACAAATGTGATATAATACTCTGTCTAGTGTTTAGTCTTAAGGTGAATATCTAAAGCTGTTGACAAATGTGATATAATACTCTGTCTAGGGTCTAGTCTTAAGGTGAATATCTAAAGCTGTTGACAAATGTGATATAATACTCTGTCTAGGGTCTAGTCTTAAGGTGAATATCTAAAGCTGTTGACAAATGTGATATAATACTCTGTCTAGTGTCTAGTCTTAAGATGAATATCTAAAGCTGCTGACAAATGTGATTTTATACTCTGTCTAGGGTCTAGTCTTAAGGTGAATATCTAAAGCTGTTGACAAATGTGATATAATACTCTGCCTAGTGTTTAGTCTTAAGGTGAATATCTAAAGCTGGTGACAAATGTGATATAATACTCTGTCTAGGGTCTAGTCTTAAGGTGAATATCTAAAGCTGTTGACAAATGTGATATAATACTCTGTCTAGGGTCCAGTCTTAAGGTGAATATCTAAAGCTGTTGACAAATGTGATATAATACTCTGTCTAGGGTCTAGTCTTTAGGTGAATATCTAAAGCTGGTGACAAATGTGATATAATACTCTGTCTAGGGTCTAGTCTTAAGGTGAATATCTAAAGCTGTTGACAAATGTGATATAATACTCTGTCTAGGGTCTAGTCTTAAGGTGAATATCTAAAGCTGTTGACAAATGTGATATAATACTCTGTCTAGGGTCCAGTCTTAAGATGAATATCTAAAGCTGGTGACAATTGTGATATAATACTCTGTCTAGGGTCTAGTCTTAAGATGAATATCTAAAGCTGTTGACAAATGTGATATAATACTCTGTCTAGGGTCTAGTCTTAAGGTGAATATCTAAAGCTGTTGACAAATGTGATATAATACTCTGTCTAGGGTCTAGTCTTAAGGTGAATATCTAAAGCTGTTGACAAATGTGATATAATACTCTGTCTAGGGTCTAGTCTTAAGGTGAATATCTAAAGCTGTTGACAAATGTGATATAATACTCTGTCAAGGGTCTAGACTTAAGGTGAATATCTAAAGATGTTGACAAATGTGATATAATACTCTGTCTAGGGTCTAATCTTAAGATGAATATCTAAAGCTGCTGACAATTGTGATATAATACTCTGTCTAGGGGCTAGTCTTAAGATGAATATCTAAAGCTGTTGATAAATGTGATATAATACTCTGTCTAGTGTCTAGTCTTAAGGTGAATATCTAAAACTGTTGACAAATGTGATATAATACTCTGTCTAGGGTCTAGTCTTAAGATGAATATCTAAAGCTGCTGACAAATGTGATATAATACTCTGTCTAGGGGCTAGTCTTAAGATGAATATCTAAAGCTGTTGATAAATGTGATATAATACTCTGTCTAGGGGCTAGTCTTAAGGTGAATATCTAAAGCCGCTGACAATTGTGATATAATACTCTGTCTAGGGGCTAGTCTTAAGGTACATAATTTATAAAGCTTTACACTCTAGAAAATGTACTGCATTTTAAAATATCATGGCATCAAATTGATATATCATAACAGCAAATTGAGTTTGCAAAATGTATTGCATCTACAATATGTATTGCTTCAACATTTCTCTTTTCAGCATTTGTCCGAGTATACAATATGTCATGTGTTTTGTAATTCTTATACCCTGTTCTATTCAATCATTTAGATCAAATTTAGACTCAGAGTTAAATTATTTGATAAAGGTGATTTTAGATTGACATAAACAGAAAAGAGATATTTGTTTTAAAAACATCACAATAAAAGTTAGCCAAGATATGTATTCATACCTTCCAAATTAAAAGAATCACATTAAATTGATATTTGTCTAGTCGTTTAATTCTGTAAATAAAAAGTCAAGTAAGCTTATTCATTTAGAATTTCTATTGAATTCCTCCAGATTCTGAAGAAATACTCATGTTTGTGGTGCATGGATAGAAGGATGAAAGATCGACCAAAGTTGTACATAGTTAATCTACAGTGGACACCCAGAGATGATGCTGCAACTGTCAAAATAAATGGTTTGTCACCTATTAAGCTAAAAAAGGGAATTAAATTTTCATAAGATTTTAGGTATTGACTTAAAAAGAGAAAATGATGATAGCCATCAAACATTCTTAGGTATTGATTTGTTCATGAATGAGATTCATATAGTTTGATTGCCCATGAAAAAAATTGACATACAGGGAACTTGTAAGCAATTACCAAAAAATCTGAAAAAAAAACTAGACACTCTAAATAAGCAAAACAGTTATTCAATGCTGACATCATGTAGTTAGTTGTAATTAATCAGCATTTTTTTTTTTGGGGGGGGGTCTTTTGCAATGTAAACTTTTGTTTTGTTTATTTATAGGTAGATGTGATGCTGTGATGAAATATGTGATGAGAGACCTTGGTTATGAGATACCTATCTATCTGGAGTAAGTCACACTAAAATATTGGTCCGAGACAATGAAATCAAAATCATAATTTAAACATGAATAATTCAGACAAAGTAAATATGATTTGCATTAACTATTTCTTTTTTTGGATGGATTTCACTGAGTGAAAAATCTGGTTTATAAAATGGTGAATGTCGGGCAGGTGTGCAGGCGGAGAAGAAATTTTCATAACAGTTTTCTCAGCAACAACTAATCACAGCCACTTGATATTTGGTATACAGCATGAGGGTGGAGTCCCATAAAGTGGGATTCAATTTCAGGTGTGTCCCTAACCTATTTCCTGTTTAATGTAATCTGGCTATTATACCCCCACTCGTAAGAGAGGGGGCTATATTGCAATCACCTTGTCGGTCCGTCTGTCTGTCTGTCCGTCCAGTTCAATTTCTCTTATACCCCCACTCGTAAGAGAGGGGGCTATATTGCAATCACCTTGTCCATCCGTCTGTCTGTCCAGTTCAATTTCTCTGCTTCTACTGGATGGATTGGTTTCAAATTTGGTACACAACTTCAGCATGATGAGTTATACTGTGCCTCCCCTTTCCAGGTCATTCCATCATCTACTTCCTGTTTTCTGAGCCGACTTAGACTTTTTAGGGTAAAAAATTTGAAATGTGAAATTTTTTGTAACATATTTCTCGGCTTCTACTGGATGGAATGGTTTCAAATTTGGTACACAGCTTCAGCATGATTAGTTATACCGTGCCTCCCCTTTCCAGGTCAGTCCATCATCTACTTCCTGTTTTCCAAGCCAACTTAGACTTTTAATGGGTCAAAAATAGACAATTTTTTGTAACAGATTTCTCAGCTTCTACAGAAGGGATTGATTTCAAATTTGGTATACTGTTTTAGCATGATGAGTTGTATCGTGCCTTCCCTGTCCAGGTCGGTCATCTACATCCTGTTTTCTGAATGGTTGAGTGGGGGTATGCTTAGCACGACTTAGTGCAACCCCTTGTTTTTGACTCTGACTGATTTTATGTTACCTTATCAAATTGATTGATCTTACTGAAACTTTTCTTTTGCACTTGAAAGATAATCTACTGTGAGGTATATTGGCAAGTCTGACATTAACTTAGGGTTGGCTTTGCTGATCGATATTGATAATGACCTTTATGCCTTTGATTTTACATTTGTCAGATTAATAGCTCATAGATTAATGTGCATACCATGCATAAAAAAGATAAAATCTTTTTATTGCAACAAAAAAATATTTAAAAACTAATTTATATGGTATTTATTAATTTCTTCAGGGGAGATAATCAAAGAAGCAACGATCCATGGTTTTATTTTCATTTATATTCTATTTTCAGGGAAGAAGATCCTATATTTTCATTGGCTACCCATTTGCTGAAAGATGAAACAGAAACAACAACAAAGAAAATAATGGAAAAGCCTGATCCAAGCACTAAAATGGAAAGAATTAAACTCCGTAAAGCAATTGTGGCAATTACCTCCCCTAAGAGACCAACCTTTAAATCTAACATTGAGCCTATTTCAGTGAATGACAATAAAGCATTTAATCATGTGATCAAATCTGAACCTCAAAACTTTAATCATGTAGTTACTGTTCCAAAAACAGATCAAAAGATCAAAACAGAACCTCAAACAATGGACGCTAAAATGCATAATCATGTTGCTATGGGGTGTAATCCAACCATAAACCACCATCCTCTGGTACCTAACCATACATTAGTAAATCCATTTTTGTTTAATCCAAATGATGCCATCAGATCAGTTCTAGAGAATAAACATTCCTTGGATTTTACTAGATTGAATGGACTTTTGTCAACACCTCCAGTTTTTCCATACCATCCATTCTCTTCTTTGCCTCTTGGAATTCCAGCTTTTACACCTCCAGCTAAATTTGGTGAGGTGTCTTTTCCAAAGTACATTGACAGAGAGGGAAACCATGCAGTAGATTTGAAACACGAACAAAATAGAAGAAATTTTAACAAAGTTGATCAAAATCTGGGTTTAAAAGCAACCCACCAAATATCGCATGCAAACATGACCTGTATGAGTTCCCGAAATTCTGTGACTGTTAAAACAGAACAATCAGTAGTGAGAAGTACTCAATCATCAGTGAGCACAGTACAAACCTCTACCTCATCAGCATTATCTGGTCATATCAAAACAGAGACAAACTCTCAAAACGAGAACAAGAACGTATCTCCTTCAAACTGTAGTGTTAGGAGTAGAAGAGTTAGAAAATCATTCTGTCCTCATTGTCATGGAGTAAGTGGTAGCTGTCCATGTACATTGTTAGAATCTTCTAAGAAGAAACCACAATTGTGCAAAGCTTGTCACAAGAATCCATGTGTATGTTCCACACAATTGTGTAAAACTTGTCACAAGAATCCATGTGTGTGTTCTACAATGTTGTGTCTCACCTGTAGAAAGTCCTCAAATAAATGTGACTGTTCACAGTCTAAGTGTGTTAAGTGTAGAATGGATAAATGTGTGTGTACGTGTAGCCAATCAATCAAACAATCAGTTTGCCAGATGTGTAAACACATGTCTGATAAATGTACTTGTGTGGCCAAAGGACATTGTTCTATTTGTAAAGTTACAAAATCTTTGTGCAAATGTGTTTCCAGTAATACCTCCTCTATATCTCAGGTTGGAACTGTGCCAAATAATTCTGCTGTAGCTAATGGGCAGATGATTCCTAGGATGTCAATAATGGACTATGCAAGGATTCCAATGAACCATTATTCACCTTTTTACATGCCACAAGTCTTTCAAAATACTCATATGAATTGTTTTTTACCTGGCATCCGACCAATGTTGCCAAGCAATAATCTAGGATTACTAACAAATAATCAGGTTTCACCAAATAAACATGTGATGAATGGATTATTGCCTGGTAATTCTTTTCAACAATCTTTGAAAGTTGAGCCAATTTTGCAGGATCATTCATATCTGGATAAGGACCAAATGAAATCACTATCGCCAAACTGTGATAATTCAAACCAAAGATCTCCTAAAGACACTAGCCCTGTCAGTAAGCTGGGGAGGAAGAGAAGTTACAGCTATGTTGATGACATTCAACCAGCAGATGAAGACCAGCCATCCAATCAAAAAATCTTCCGCTCCAAGTCAAATGAATATGAAAACTCATCTGCTTCATCTAGTGTTGTTGTTTCATCTCCTGTAAAAGTGAACTCATGCAGTAAAGATGTCTCCCCTTCAAAAGTATTGGATTTATCCAAGACAAACACTGTTTTACCCTCAACAGAAATAGATCCATCCAAGACAAACACTACTTTACCTTCAATTAGAGTGGAATCATCCAGTCCCATAATTGTGGATGAAGAGGACCAATCAGATGAAAAGGTGAAGGACAATCAAGAGAAACCCAAACTATTAAGAAGTGTTTCAGTTCCTGGATGGTTTGGGAAAGGCTTGAATCTGAAAAAGAGACGCAGATAGTATGAAAGTTTATTATTATGTTAATAATAACAGTTAATACATGTTTAAATCCAATACATAACCTTAATATACATGTAGTTTAAAGTCATTTTTCAGGTTTGAAATATTAAATGATTTGGTTAAAATGCTCTTTGATATACATGTATTTAAGCGGGTACTAAACACTTTCTTAATGTATATTTATTTCAGTCAAAATCTACTGTGATCAAATGATTTATACATACTTGTATTTGTTCCATTATCTTGTAAACCTTTTGATTTGTGATACTTTTTTTCTTCATAGAATTTAGATACATGACATAAGATAATATGGGAATAAGTCATTTATTGAAGTAATGTAATTAAACAATAAATAATACATTTGTTTGATTATGATATTTTTCAAATTTCTTACTGTAGTAGTAAATTATTTGAAGAAGATGAAAACAACAGGTAATCTTTATAGTAGTGTGTTATTTATTGGTCTCTTTTAAGAAGGCTGGGGGTTCTAAAGTGGAGCGTCTTTTTCGGTCATCTTTCAAATTTTTACCCTATATTTTAGTTTAAAAGACTTGTTACAGCATAAACAATGTAAAATTAATTTCTTTTTAATATCTTATTAATAAACAAATTACAAGATAAACACTTTAAAAGATATTAAGTTTTTCTTAAAAAATCTCATTTCAGGGGAGATAATTGGTGGGAAAATGTAACACTAATTTTCACAATTATATGTATTAGAAAATTTGTTTTCATTAAATATCTATAAAGAAGTACCGTGACCCCATGTTTTTATTATAGAAATCAAAAGTAGATCCCATTTTTGTTATTTTTCACAAATTTGTTCAAATTTCTATGTTAGGTTTTAAAAATAAAAAATATATGCATTTTTTTTGGATTTTTCTTATATATTAATCTATACAAATTTCTTAAAGATTGAAACCCATTATCTATGAAATAAGCATTGTTTTTATTGTATATTTTCAATGCTCATACAGATGTTAATTTACTATAAAATTTTGAAAAAAGATCATATGTCAAATTTTTAGACCCCCCAGCCTCCTTAAAGTTCTGCTTGATTTCTCCAAAGTAATATCATGACCCTGCAGATCAATCTATTTACAAAACTTGTATTCTGAATTGTTTATTTGAAGTTCACAAATATTGACAAGAATCAGCATATAATACACACCAATTAAGAATGTGAAATGATATATAAAGAAACAAATTTATCCCCAAAAAAAACTAATGCACAATTAACTATGGAAGCTTACTATTCAGATGTTAATGTTGGAAAAGGTTTTTAAATATCGTTCGAGTGCAGATATGAAGTGGATCCACTTTTCATGCAGATTTTCATCAATAGAAAATAATGAGATGTGGGGTGTATGTGACACAACTCACATAACAAGCCGTAATTCATGGAAAACCACCAGTAGCCTTGGCTTCAGTACACTTAGATTCAGGTAACTGGTTGGAATGCCCACTTTCAAAAATTTCTGAATCCGACCTTGTGTTCTCTTCTTTGAATTGAAATTCTTTTTATCTATTTTTTCCACTAAGTGGCTACTATTCCCTTTGCTATTTCTAATTAATACAGCATAGCTAATATTTTATGGTTTAAATTTCAATAAGGAAAGTGGTATCAAGAGTGTTTTCCAATCTTTTTCTGAATTTTCTATTTATAAATACTTTTTCTTTTGTATGCATTATAAACATATCTCTGTTTTTATAACAACAATGGGAAAAAAACTTAATCCATGTATACTTTATATTTATCTGATCTGTTTTGTTAGATTTAGATATTCTTTTTTTCTTTTATTGTATTATTTTGTATACTTACATGTTTGTAGAAATCACACATGTGCAATTTTCAGGGAATTTTGTTGTAATTTATATTAATTGTATGAAATTGTCATTTAGTATGACTAATTGGTATTTACGTGTAGGATTTAATGTGCCAGTATAAATGTATTTATATTTGGAAAGTTTAAGTAGAAACCAAAGCAATTCAAGAACTCATGTAAGAAACTTACTTCAATATGCTCTGATATGACAAGCAGAGGACAACAGCTATTTTGAGTTGTTTAGGTTATGTCAAATTGTCTCCCTTTTAAAAATTTGAGTGTTAAAAGTTTGACAAATTGTACACCCTTACAAAATAATTTTGGAGGTTTCATTAAAATTAATTTGAATTCATAATTTTTATCTATTATAAAGAATTTATGATTAACAAAATAGATAAGCATTTGATGTTCCTCATTACATAACATTTTTACTATGAGAGTTTGTTTGTGAATGGTGTGGAGTTCAGAAGTGTTTTATATGCATTATCTTTTGTCATAGATTTTTTTTCTATCTTATGCAGCATTTTTTTTAAAATAAAACTAAGAAAAATCCTTTTCTTATTTATATATAACTATCGATGACCTTTTGTTAACTTTTAAACTTTTAAATGGTCTAGGTAAATATTTGAAATAGAACATCATTTTTTTGTCTCGCTTGCGAAGCAGAGAGGGACATAGGTGTTACTTTACCGGCGACGGCGGTGTTAACTTTTTGGAAAAATATCCCCATCTTTTGACCTTGACCTTGATTTTCCGGTTGAGGGACTTTGACAATTTTCAATACATATAATAGCAATGGAAAAGTTTTGCGAGCTGATAAACCTCTATTTCTCAAGAACTATAGGTCCTAGGTTGATGAAACTTGGTATGCATATGCCCCAGTAGTAGCTTAGTACAGTTGCATCCCCATCTTTTGACCTTGACCTTGATTTTTGGGTTGAGTGACTTTGACAATTTTCAATACATATAATAGCAATGGAAAAGTTTTGCGGGCACCTCCATATCTCAAGAACTATAGGTCCTAGGTTGATGAAACTTGGTATGCATATGCCCCAGTAGTAGCTTAGCACAGTTACATCCTCATCTTTTGACCTTGACCTTCATTTTCCGGTTGAGTGACTTTGATTATTTTAATTGCATTTATTTGCAATGTTTAAACTGAAAATCCATGTAAATTCAAAATATAGTGGAAGTAAGAAAGAGTAATTGTTTCTGATGGTGCCGGCAGGCGAGACATACTTTAGTGTAAGCTCTTGTTTTACAGTCCCCTTACTTTAAACATTGTAAACAAAATATATTTTCTGTGGAGTTGCACAATGAGGTAAATGTGTGGTGAGTGTCAATAGTAGAAAAGTTTCCTAACAGTTCTCTCAGTTAGTAATAATTACAGTCTCTAGATATTTGTGATACATTTAGTCCCATATTGTGGAATTTGGTTCCATGTCTGTCCCTGAATCATCTACTTCTTGTTTGATTAAAGAATATTTTATTACAGTTTGTTTTCTATATAAGGACTTAGAGATACCTTAAGCCTTTTATATTGTCTAGTAACTACCTTTTTTTGGACTTATAAACAAAACAAATCGTACATTTACATTGTGTTATGGTGCTGTCATCTGTGTTGTCTGTTAGCTTTAACTTGAGATCTATTACTAGTATAGATCTAATTGCAATGAAATTTGACAATGTTGTTCAAGGCTCTGGAAAAACAGTCAATTCATTTCAGTCATTTTGCTAAATTTTTTAAGAAAAGGGAAAAATAACCAGTTTCCTTTTGGAATATTGCATCCAAAATATAAGAAACAAGACGTAAATGACTGATTGTGACTTTTTCCAATCAGTCATTTGGGTCATTATTTAGGTCATGACTGGCAAATATGACTGTTTCCAGGGCCTTGATGATGTTCATTAGAATCAAAAATGAAAAGGATTGATTTTGGGGTCACCTCTTTTTTACAATTAAAGTTGGATCCAAAAGGAGAATAAATGCAACTTATTTGCTCCAAAAGCAAATACCTATCATAAAAGGATGGTTGGGATTGATTCAGGGATCACCTTTTCTGTTGAGATAAGAGCCCAAAAGGATGGATATAAGAATTTTCATTTGTTTACACAATACCTTAAGTTCTACATAAAATTTAACAATGATGTTCCATATAATAGAATGATCATGCTTGGTCGATGATGTGGCCCCTTTTTTGTTGCTCATATTGTTGAAGGTCAGCCAAAAAATCATTATGCATCCCTTGCCAGTCAGCTGCGTCGCCCTTGAAAATATTAAATGTTATTTTCCTTTGTAACAACTGAGCCATAAAGAAGGATATATGTTGGCAACAAAGTATTCACAATTTAAATGGATCAGATGCTGTAACTAAAACAAGAGGCACCCAGAAGTTTGAATTGCCTGGTCCTTAAGTCGTAAGGTTCTCCTCTATGAACTACCGGTATCATCTGACAGTTTCGATCCAATAAAGAAGCAGCAGCTTTTTTCTGTCTGCAATAATTTTCCATAGGGCAGAAACATAAAAAACACCCTTTTTGCCATAACTCATATTCGACCCAATTGATTCTTTATTTAGACCATGGGCCAATTGCAGAACCGCGAGCAGTGCCAAATGGCCTCGTTGAAGGCTGCTGGTGGTTGTCCATTGTGGGTATTCTAAATTGCCGTTTAATTGTGGGTTGTGTCGCGTACACTTATTCCACATCTCATTATTTTCTATAATTTATGTACATCTTTTGATTTTGAATACCATAAAGACCTTCCGATTTTTCCTGTCTGAAAGTTGCTGATCTGTTATTCGGAGCAGTATGCTGACCAATGCTAGAGAATAACTGCACAAGACATGAACAAGCTCTCCAGCTTTCACAATGGATGCTTGAGAAAGATCCTCAAGATATTTGGCATAGTATTGCTAAGCTATGTCTGTTATGTACTGTTTTAAATCATAAATGTTAATTGTCATTGCCTGCAAAGGTCCTTGATTGGCTGAAATAGAATAATGTCTAATGTCTAATATCACCAACAAACAGCTACACGAAAAAGCAGGATCATTCAGAATACATGAGAATGGATGGAAATGGGGAAAAAAGGAAGACCAAAAATTTCTTGGAGGCATACTATAAAGGCAGAAGTGGAAGAATTTGGAACTACCTGGGACGAAAAAGACGGGAAAAGGCACAGAACAGAGAAGATCACTAGTCCTTGCCCTTTGTGCCTACGGGCATAACAAGGAATAGGTAGGTATAAGTAAAGGTTGCTGAATTGTTATCCTTTTTACGTGATTTTAACTTATGTTCTTGAAACAATGACAATATTTTTATTGTGTCCCTACCAAATGAGGATCGTTTGTTACCAACATTTTATTTACCATGCCTGCAAATGTTTAGTCAAACGAGTTCAGTGGTGTCTGAGGACATTTGAACTTGTTTACGGACGACGGACACTTATAGCAACTACATGAATGACAGAAAGGAAAAATCAGAAGGATCTTAGGCTTTTCATATTCAACGACATCGAAAAGTCCCCATTAGGTCGAAGCTGTCAGATGATCCAAATGTGGGGTACATGTATAAGATCAAAAGTAGATATTTCATGTGTTAGTCCTGTAAAATGAAAACTTTCAGATTGAGAAAGGTGTTGTTTGGCAAGACGCTAGTACGTAAGATATCTTATGTTCAATTGTAATTTATTAGTTTCTTTATAAGATATCTTATTGTATACTTTTCAAAGTTATTAAGAAATGTAAAGACATCTATATCATTTTAAAGGTCAAGAATTTTCTATATTTTTCACCTTTCTGGGTTACTTTTTTATTACTTATAAATAATTTGTGTTGTGTCATAATTGCCCTGACACTGAGTCACTTTGTAATTAACGTAATTTGACCCGTGAGCTAATTAAATCAACGGAACAATACAATAATGTCAACAAATTAATATTTCTAGGGGATAATCCTTTATAATTTACACAATTATTTTGTTTCTTCGCAACATAAAAAGACAATTAAAATCTATGTACAGATAAAAGAAATATTAGTTATATATATTTTATATTTTCCCATTGATCCATACCTTTAGGGTTTAAATACCTTATTCATTCACGGGTGGCTGTTATAAGTCACCTGGAACCGTTTGAAGATTGACAATATATATATTCCAGTACCTAGAAAGATTATTGATCAGACCAGGATGTATTGAAACATGGATCTACTGTTTTTAACGTGTTTTTGTCTGGGATTTACCTCTGTGTTAACGGAATGTAAGTAATGTCTTTAATTGGTAGAAAACAGGAAATGTGTCCCGATTTTTTTTTTTAGATAACTTTATCATGTAAATATACTTGATAAATTCTCAGCAAATTTTGTTTTATTTATCAAACTTATAAATAAGTTACAACCCATGCTTTGATATCGAGTAACAAAACATGCCGAACTATTTGAGAATAAAATGTCTTGGCTATTATAGAAGTGATAATAATTTATTATGAAAACGTATTTATTTTTATTTTTCAATTCACTTTTCCAAAATGACAAAAAATTACAATGACTGTAAGTCAGTACTAAAGTGTTGTTGAATTGCTATTTCTATTTGAGGTTCGATGTACTTAAGATATTATTTTAGGTTTAACTTTCTCCTTTATAAAATGTTGCCTGAAAAATTAAACTCTCGGCGACAAAAATCAAGAGCATGTAGACCTATCGTAATCTACATCATACAGTGAACACCCTTACAGTTTATCAAGTCCGTATGTCTGTTCTGTCTTTGTTTTTTTTTTTTGTGTCTTCATTTATTTTTTGACTCGAAATAAGCCCATTTTGATACATTTAACATGGCTGTCGGTTGACAATTCTGTTTTAACTCAAACTGTTGTCAACTCTTTGGGCATGTCTGCTTTTTCTAAAGAGATAGGACTTGAATGTACCGAGTTGACTTGGAATTTCCAGCCCAAGTCAACAACACCACATTACTTTATTGATAAGCTTTATAATTCACTGGGGTGAGAAATAACATATACGTTTCGTCATCATTATTCAGCTGATATTTCGCTTTTGTCAATCATATCAAAGAAACCACAGGGATAAAAGTTTAAGTTTTTTATCAATATTCAAAATAGAACAAAACAGCTAGAACTTCCAAAAATTATAATTTAGAAATTAACCAACACAGTGGAATTACAGAAGAGTTACCAAAAGAGTGGCCTTAATGGTCAGGTGAAAAAAAAAATCAATCGGTCAACGGTGGTATCTTGTGTTATTTTGTTTTCTATTTCTGTCAAGTTTATATGTACATATTTCTATAAAAAAAAACATCGCTTATTTTCTCATAAAATAAATGAAATTACTTCCCAATTTATCATTCATTTATCTAGAATTTTTAACCATGCAACGCATCAGGTTTTCAGGTCATTATATATTTTGTTGATAATTGCCATATATTTGTTACAAAACATTAGATAAGATTGAGATTTTTAAAGTTTTTAAGTTTTTATTCTTTTGTGTTTTACTTAGTACTCTCTGTAATCGTTGTATAAAGTTCTTGGAATAAGTATTAAACTGTCCAGATTTTTAAATAAATTCATTTCCTTCATTCCCCCTCCCTGGTACTTGTTCTAGGACATCTAGCTTGGCCAAGTTCCATTTCACAGCGATAAATGAAAAGACTAACTGCAAGGGCGGATCCAGAAATTTTCGAAAGTGGGGTTCCATACCAAACTTGCCGAAAATCTTAAGGAAACTTACAAAATTTTCAGGGCAAATGATGTTCTAACCAATGGTACACCCCCTCTGGACCCGCTAAAGTAAAAGATACCATTGAAAGTCCACACATAATGGGTGATTTTGTATGCACGTACAACCTTTTTTTAATCTAAAAAACTTGGGACTAAGACATGTCTTATCTTAAGGCATCTTTGTAAGCCGGTTCCAGGATCCCCTACCGAATCACCTGGCTCCTAGAATTTCTTTGAGTGCACCCAACAACATGATAGGATCTATCAATCTTGATATAGAGTTATCATGTTTTTTAACCGACTTTGAAGTCTTGATCAGGATGAATGTGAGATTATTTGGGAAGTACACGTGTACATCGGAGAATGAAAGTTAAAGCAATTCAACAATGATCCAGTATCGACTTTCTGTCTTTTGGGGATATATACTACATCTATCTCAAGTGGAAAGTTTGAAGTCTCTTTAAACTCAATTCAAATTATCAACAGTGCTCCAAATATGAAACCAATCGTTTAGAACCACGTCGACTTTAAATTTTATCGCATTTTTAACAAGGAAAATATTTACCTTTAATTTATAAATAAAAAAACCTCATTGTATTGTTCAGCCAAACTAATGGATTTTTCTTTAGTTTCTAATTGGCAACTTTATACAATCTTAAGAATAATTTCCAAGTGTCAGTAATTGTTAATAAGTAAATGCCATGTAGTTTTATATTACTTACAGAAGTTTTACAAATTTTGTCTTTAAATAAGTTTTGTCATTTGTTTAAAGAACAACATGTGAAGCCTTGAAAAAGATAAGTGAGGGGACGGACGACTTAAAAGGGATGTTGTAGAAGAGGTAGTTGGGGGTGGGAGGGGAGGGGAGGAGTGGAAGGTGGAAGAGGGTGGACGCAAGGTGGGACATGGGATATGGTATCCTCTGTCCACAACCTAATAAGTAAAGTGTCATGTCTTTTAATTCAGATCTGCTCAGCATGTAATGGTTAGATTGGTTTTTGAGGCTAAAAGCGTAAAAAGACATCTAAAGTGCCATATTTGGCCCCAGTTATATCAATTGGGTCAAAATTTGAAACTTGTTTCACTTGAACAGTTTTTTGGCTAAAAGGGGTATACAATTATTATATTTTAATTATACTTATCCTTGTTAATATTTTTCATAAATGTTGACCATTATATGCATGGGCTCTCAAAAATGGTAATTTAGCAAAATTTTAAGAAAAATTGTAAAAATCTACCAATTTTTACACTTTTGGTTGTGGAGCACCCTGATACAAGAAAAGGTTATCATCTGATTTGATCTAATACTTTTAAATGAATATATTTCAAGTAAAAAAATTGTTGGCTAGACGATGCTCCATCTCTATATCACAAAAACTATGCCCCAAATCCCCAAATTGGCCAATTCTGATGATTGTGCTAAACGACTACTTTTCGTGACCCCAATAAAACGCAACATTATTAATTGTTTTGAAAAAGGAAACAAATTTTTAAGATATGATTAATTTAAATTTACTTTTATCATCAAATTGTTCAAGTAAAGCAATTTTTAAATTTTGCCGAAATTTAGGGCCAAATATGGTACGTAGTGAAGTATGTCCTTTTGACATTGGTTAAAATGAAAAAAAAATACTTTCAAAATTAAGGTTAGTGAGGACACCTGTCATGTGACCAAAAACAGCTAAAAATGCAAAAAACAAGTGCAAATGTCACAAATACCTTGAAACTTGTGTTGAATAGTTTCATTTAATAAAACTTAATCAAAATAAATTAATTTTAATACAAATAAAAAAACTATTCCTTATAAATAAAATTTTCAAATAAAACAAGGGAGATAATCCATTTGAAAAATGGCAAAAAAATTACAAAGATTTGTATTGTAGAAAGAAAAGTAAGCTGGTGACCCCCAGTTTTTATTGTTTTATTTCAAAATATATTGTATTTCATTGATTTTTATCAAATAAAAATAAAATTTAAATTCGTGGATTTTTTCTGTGACAAGATTTTATGCTAATTATTTGGCCTTTCCTATAAAATCTATAGTAATTTGGGAAAACTTTGAGCCTTAATTTTGGGAAAACAAGCCTGGAAAGGGGGTCCAATATTTTTACACAAGATAAAGAATATACCTAATATTAATATATTAAACAATTGGACATTTTAAATTCGCCACTATTTTTGGGGTTAGGTGTCCTCACTAACCTTAACTTTATAAATTATCAGTACTGAAGTTTTGCAATATTACAGATAAAACAAACGGTCAATCAATTCAGGTCGGATGGTTCAAATGACTAATGAAGGGAAACAGTAGTACCAACTTCCAACCTCGAATCAAAACAAATAAAAACACAAATAGGCCCAATAGATATTAGTAATCACATAAGTTAACATAAACACAGGTACAGTAAAGGTAGAAGACAAGAAGCAGGCATTAAAACGAGAATCGACCCAGGTTCTCGAGGAGGAAATGTTGTCCCAATCAACTTGAATATCACTTATGAAATATCAAAGAAAATGTAGTTACAGCTTTAAACAGTTTTTTATCTGTTTTCTACTGCTCTTGGGACTCACTGTTTAATTATTCAATACAATTTGTGACTTTGAAATCTTTTTTTTCTTCTTCAAAATATGATCGATGTTTATTATTGTTTGCTATTTTAAGCATATATTATTCCTTTTCCAAACTACCTCAAAGAAGTACAAAATTTACAACAATATAAAAAGTATAATCACTTAAAAATGCAAGATGTGTGTAGGGCGTCTTCAAGCTTACTCCAAACCACCACTTCTATATTTGAATGCTTGTTCTTTGCTTTGGCTTCGTGTTTTAATTTAGATATAAAACTACTGTACTCTACTTATTGTTAAAAATATTAGCTCACATTCCTTACTGATGTTTATTTTTTTTATAATCAAAGCTCTCTTTCACGCCACTGAAGATTGAGCGAACCGTTAACTTTTTTTCGTTACTTTAATAATATGATATTTGCACCAAGCAACAGTAAATGTGTTTTTAAAAAAATAATGATATCCATTTACTTAAGATTTAAATAAGTTTTCCTACTAACTTTAACAAAATCAGCGAGTGCTGGTAAAACAGACTGGTCAACATGTCATTGCCTGATTTGTATAGCTAACAAACTGTATTCCAAAATGCTTTAAGGCCTTCTATTTTCCAGCTATAACCTTTGTCACCAAGCTGACTTTGCTATGTTCTATTCTCCAGTTTTAGCCTTTCAATCTGACATTTTAATGCTTTCCATTTTCCATCTATAACCTTTGACTCCAAGCTGACAATTGTATATCTTCTATTTTCAAGCTTTAATTTTTAACCTTTGACATCAATCTGACCTTTATACATCTTTTATTTTCCAGCTATAACCTCGATCACACAGATCTTGAACTTTGCAAGTCTTTAATTTTCCATCTATAACCTTTGACACAAAGGTAACGTTTGAACATCTTTCACATATTGTCGACCTTTCTTTGTGTTCTATTTTCCAGCTATAACCTTTGACACGTAGTTGACTTTTGTGCGTCTTCTATTTTTAGCTATAACCTTTGACACGCAGGTTACCTTGACAGTGGTAGATCCTGATCTATTGGGAAGTGATAAAGTCAAACATGAAGATCCCAAAGACACAGGTGAGATAGACAAATAAGTTAGAAAATCTGAAAGGTGGAATTATTACAGTACATGGATATATAAATTTCATTACAGTTGATGGTCTCGACGGTGAATTACCTCCATGCGTTTAAATAGAAATGTTTTGTGCCATAAATTGAAACCAAGTTTAACTTACTAGTACATGCCTATGATATGACAGAACCATTTTGACAAGTTTGTCAATTAGGTTTTTCTTTTGTTATTTACTTTATAACTTTGTTTTTAGGAAGTTACCTGTTCAAAGCCAACAGTGACCCAGACACCAGAGCACTGACTCTGAACATTCTCATCCGAGATTTCAAGTCTCCAAGCTCACTCTATTTCCGAGCACACCCAACCTTTCTTAAATGTATCCAGGCGGCCATGTCACAGCTAAGGAATGATGGGACCCAGGTATGGTAAAGATTCTTCCGAGTCATCAATATTTTAGGCTGGCATTTCCGGCCTCAACTGCAATTGGACAAGCGTGGGAAAATCAGGGGCGGTAACACAAGTCTGTCGATGTTTCATCTGGGTATCTATCACTGGCTTTAGTTTACCGCTGACAAACTGAAGACGGTCCAAAATAATTAACGGTGTGTGATTTTTGACAAAGAAAAGAACAATATGAGAAAAATGTAGACAGCAGATTAGGATTAGACCGCTGTCTACCTTTCTTTGTTTTGTCCTTTTCTTTGTTAAAAGTCAATAACAGATTGATTTGTTAAACGTAGCCGGAAATACCCCTTGATTTAGCAAGTAAAAAACAAACACAGGTTTTTTGGGGGGAAATGTTATTTTGCGGTTATTCATAATGTATGAAAACTGAAAAAAATGTTAAAAGTGAGAGGTATATTTGTACATTTTGTACTTGCATATATAATTGATTCGCTTATTTAGTGTATTAATTCCATGAATTCCCCGGTAACATGCAACGTAAGTAAATTCTATGCCTTGAATTAGGTTGTGGTAAAATCAATGGTAAATGAAAAGCAGGTTTTAGTTCAATTTCATCTATAAAGGTACGAGTGTGCACATTTAATTACTATCATTAAAAAAGGTACAAATGGTTTGTAAAGAATAGAATCGAAGAAAAAGAGCTATCTGTCAGTAACAGCGAGTCCTCTATGTCTCACTTTTACTTGTTTTGTGTCTTTAGGTTTCTCTGTGTTTTATTTTCGTGCTTTGTTTGGGTTACAAATCTATTATAACTGTGCCACATTTTAAGTATCAACATCAATGTTTGTTCTTATTCATCTTAACTGTTAACTGAATGGGACTTTTTCATCGATAACTGATATTGAAATAGGTTTGCAGCCATTTGCACCTCAATTGTCATCTAGGCCCTAACTGTAAAACATAAAAACAAGGTAAAATGAATATATACTTAAAATTAATTTGTTTAGTGCAATTCCACGGATTCCAATTCCAAGGTACCTTGCAAGGTAAGTAGACTCTCAGAGAGACATGAAACTGTTATTAATCATTAATAAATGAAACCTAATGAGCAGCTTAATAATTGGTATTATTTGTATTTTTTCCAGTTTTGCTTTATTATCATTACTCAATTTTCTCATGAAAGCAGAGCAATGACGAAAGCGATTTTCGACCATCAAAAAAACATATACTGAAAGTTATTACATATTTGATGTGTTACAAAGGATCTTCAAGATTTATTTACTACTAATGGACCGACCATTTTACTTGAGGGGGCTTGGGGTTTTGGGTTTTTTTTGGGGGGGGGGGATTTGGCCAAAAAAAAATTCCGGAAAGCGTCACGACAGAATATTTTTTTTCATTATTGGCATTTTTTCTTATGACAGATATCTTCCCTCAGAATATTTTTTCTCTCAACCTCTGCTGCCAGAATGTATTTTTCATTACAAATTATTATCAAAATATTTTTAGGATAAAACCAAGCCCCCTACACCCTTCAAGTTAAATGGGCGGTCCATAACTTGATGCGTAAAAAAAGAAAGAAATGAACTTACTCATCAAGTTTTATGGCAATGTTGCTTATTTAGCTGACGGCCACTAGCTAGTCAAGAATATTAATTATTTTTGTCAAAGATTAGGTCCCTATGTTCAAATATAACGAGTATATGATCGAATCTGTTAAACTTCTACGTTTTTGTAGAAATACACAGTGATTTGATATTTTCTTTACAATACCAATTCTTCTTTTTTGCCTTGTGTTAATTTGAAGCATCTTATAGTGATCAAGTGTTTTGGTACTTGTACGTTGCTGAATGACTTAACTGTTTGAAGTGTTGTGTCGTCGGTCTTTGATTGAATTTAATACATCATTAGACATATGCCACTTAGCAAGCTGACAATAACAACCAATAACAATTATTTCTATAAAGAATTCCTCTGTGTCTAAATTTTAACATTATTATACGAAGTAAAAATCCGAGATCTAAATTGGTGAAGTTTTGCGTTTTCTAACAGTTAAACACAGTTTGCTCAGCAATAATTAATCATAGTTTATTGAAATTTTGTATGCAGCATCAACATTGGATCTGTTTTTCTATCGATTTTAAATCTTTGAGAATCTTTTTTGTAACTTTGTGTACTTGATCGTTAGAGTATTCCACATCCTAACTATTTTCCCGAATGCTTCTGACCAGGTATATGTAGACCATTTTGCAGTCTAGTAAAGAAGCTGTAATGATTAGGTGAGCGATCCAGGACCCGGGGAGCTTCTTGTTTTTGTGATTTTGTAAAAATCAGTGGACAAAAATAGTTTAACCACGCCACATCTCAAGAATCTTCCTCAAAGCTTATTTTTGTTGTTGTCTTAAATTTCTTTGCTAACAATTCTATGTCCAAAAGGGTATCTTTTTTATATTCTAAGATATATATTAAGTCAATTGCATTTTCGTTTTCAACTGGGGACAATGAAGGATACTTAAAAAACAAAATGAACTTGCTAAATGATATATATTATACCAAAAGGAAAAGAGACTAAAAGCCTTTATAAAACCAGAAATTGTACTTTGAAATTAAAATTGTTTTCAGGTTGTAGTAACAAAGGGGTTCCAGACAGCTGATGATATCGGAGGTAGTACGGACGAAAATGATTTGTACTACAGGAGCGGTGCTGGTGTAGAATTGAAGTTTGCCAGCGGCGTCACTGGTAGTGTGGATGATATCGTGACAGCGGTTCTAAACCACTGCCCTGTCCCCATGATGGCAAGTACCGTAAATCGATTATAGTCTTACTGTTACTCCCATTTGCTCTAAATCTGTCTGAAAATGCATTCTTTTTAAGCTGTTTTTGTTTTTGTTTTGTTTTTTTAATTTTCGGTGTGTAGTTTGGGGGAAGATGGAGGTGTTGTGAAGTCTGTTCAAGTAATGATTAGATCACATTTGACTTTGGTATGATTTATTCTACGCATTAACTAAGTTATAGTCTGTTTTCTTTTGTTTCATCCTGTCATCTTTATATTCAAATGTTCAATTTTGGTCCTTCAGAATCTAAAATAACAAATCAATGCCTTGAGTGTTACACCTATCTTATTATCACTGCATATAGTTTATCAACACTATTTATTTCTTGTAGAAATTGGAACGAGACATTGGAATTGAAAAGTTATCTGACGGGGTTCATGTTCATATGAAAGGTCCAAGTGATTCAGACGGTCCGACGTTTAACGGGTTTTCTGTGGGCTTTGACCCCTATGCGCATATTGGTGCAGGACTGGGTAAGACTAAGTTTATAATAAGTTGTAAATATCGATGCTCGCTGAAAAATATCTAACTAACACCGATTTTACAAATAACATTTAAAATTTTAAATGGAACCTTCTTTATTTCTTCAATAGACCCCCAGAAGATACCTGATTGTTCCAGTGTAGACAGTGTGGCAAATGGTGCCTACTATCCTGATGGTTATTCTGACCCCCAGGCCATAGTGGGCGTGGTAGACGAACCTATTGACAGATCCATGGATGTCGACTTCAGCAGGTAAACAACCTCACGATGTCAGGGGACCAGTTTCCGTGTTCAGATTCTTTTGTATGCAGCCAAAAAAACAATCGTACGTTACAGGCTAGACGTTAAAGCACATTTTTGATTAGAGGTCAGCTTCTGTTGTCACATATTCAATTGGAAGATTATGTACAAGTACTCCAAAGTTCATTGATGAGTTTGTGCTTATTTTAGTAGCAATTTATTTGCTTTAATGTTTAAAGTTATGGAAGATTACATATATTGTTTCTCTTTTTTTTCAGAATGGTGCAGTACCTTGGAAGCAACATTCAATTTGACAGCTGTTCAAACTATGTAGGCAACGATAATGCCACGAGGTTAGTTTTGGGTTTTTCAATCAGCAATTGGGGTTGACGAGTTTACTGATGTATGTTCTGTCAATGATATTGCAGCTATAATCAGGACATTTATATCTAAATAAAAGTTTAATATGAAAATAACAAAGTCAAAGACCGTGTATAAAACGAACAAGAGGCTCCCAGGAGCCTGAATCGCTCACCTGACATATGTGCCTGAAGTAAAGGTTATTAGGCAATCTATTTGACATTGAAAGGGTCATAAGTTTAATAAGGGGGTCATCTGACAATATGGTTTAACTTAATGTAGTAATGATTGTACAGAGTAATATTCTTTTAATAATTTTCTTTCCTTCAACATTCTAAGAGGAATAACCTCTTAAAAGAACAGTATTACAATCTTGACCTTATTTTATATTTTGTACATCATAATGTGCTTAACAATTTGCAATTCACATTTCTTAAATATCTCATATAGATTTTAAGATTGAGCTTAAAAGATTTTTGTAAGTGCAAACTTCATAAAAAAATTAAAATAAAAGAGCAATAACTCTTTCATGGGTTGTTGGATCATCTTCAAAATTTCAGAGCTGGTGAATCTTAAGGTGCTGATCAAAATTTTAAAATCTGTCACCCTTTTTGAGTTACTAGCAAAAATGCAGTTTACCCCAATGTTCTATTTTTTTAGCCACAGCGGCCATGTTTTACAACCAATCAAAAATCCACACATCAGTTCTATACACCTAATGCTAATAAACAACTATACCAAGTTTGGTTCCAATATTGGACTTATAGTGTCAGATGAGTTAACGTTTTTAATGTAATGAGGAAAAGCTGTTAAAATGCTCAATTTTGACGTTCTAATGGCAATAACTCCAAAAAGAAAAGGTCCTACAACGTTGAACCTATTACATATTTTGTAGATCTTGATGTGCTTAACAATATGCAATTTAAATTTCTTAAATATCTAGTATAGTTTTCAAGATATTGAGCTAAACAGGTGAAAAAATTTGCAAAAAATCCAAAAAAGGGCAATAACTCCTACATGGGTTGTTGGATTTTCTTCGAAATTTCGGGATAGGTACATCTTAAGATGCTGATCACTTTTAACCTATGCCAGAATTTTGATATCTGTAGCCGTTTTTGAGTTATTTGCAAAAAACTGCATTTTACCCTTATGTTATATTTTTTAGCCACGGCGGCCATGTTTTACGACGAATCAAAAATCATTACATCATTTCTAAGCACCGAATGCTAATGAACAACCATACCAAGTTTGGTTGCAATTGGACTTATGGTGTCAGAGGAGTTAACGTTTTAAAAAGTTTACGGATGGACGGACGGACGACGGACGCCAAGTGATGACAATAGCTCACATGACCCTTTGGGTAAGGTGAGCTAAATATGATGTCGAACCGAAGTAGAAAATTCCTCTGTGAATGATAAACTGGGTTGAGCATTTAGGTTATATTTTTAAATTTGGTATCTTTTGGTCTTTAAAATGTTAATTTACCTTTCGACCATTGTTTTATTTTTAAGCATTACAGCGATCAAGTATGTTGGTTTTGTGTGAAGATATAACACTAAGTCATTATGATTATTGTTTATTTGTTCTGGATTTGTAATGCTTAACCATGTTTTATACTATTGTTTTAGCAAGTTTCATACCATTTACTTTAAGTTTCATACTATTTGATTTAAGTTTCATACTATTTGATATAAGTTTCATACCATTTACTTTAAGTTTCATACTGTTTGATATAAGTTAAATAGCTTAAAAAGGTACAGAGTTGAACATTTTTGTTAAATCTTTAAATTTTGTATCTTTTGGTCGAATCATTAACTTTAAAATGTTTATCTGTCGAGCATTGTTTTATTTTTAAGCATTACAGCGATCAAGTATGTTGGTTTTGTGTGAAGATATAACACTAAGTCATTATGATTATTGTTTATTTGTTCTGGATTTGTACTGCTTAACCATGTTTAATACTATTGTTTTAGCAAGTTTCATGCCATTTCCTTTAAGTTTCATACCATTTTATTTAAGTTTCATACTATTTACTTTAAGTTTCACACTATTTGATATAAGTTTCATACCATTTACTTTAAGTTTCACACTATTTGATTTAAGTTTCATACCATTTGCTTTAAGTTTCATACTATTTGATATAAGCTTCATATCATTTGCTTTAAGTTTCATACCAATTATAAATTTCATACCATTTATAAATTTCATACGATTTGCTTCAAGTTTCTTACCATTTTGAATTAAACTGCCATAATAAATTCGCGATGTTTGGTCAGACCATAGAAGTAATCTCAATATTACTTCCATGGTCAGACACAGTTATAACGTGATGATATTGGAGAAAGTCCAATGAAGGTTGTTCCAGTCGGCATTTCTAACTGATATCCAAGTGTTTGAGTCAAAGTTCCTCTTTAACGCTATAAAACGAACATTGCAGTTCAATAAATCGATAGATAAAAGTCTTCTGAAGGCTCTTCAACAACCCGTTTTGCAATAACTTCTTTTATTTTGTTAAATATTGACTCATTTTGTCTCTATTTGGCTTGAACACAAAACAAAATGCTCTAAAATGTATAAACTGTATAGAATCATTACTTTAAGCCTTGGAAATTGAGTTTGAAGTGTTATTGCAAATCGCGTTCAAAATGACAATCCGTTTTGCAATAAAAAATGCAATTTGATAACGGGTTTGCCATAAAAAGGATAGTTTAATCTATAATTTGATCTTTGTTGCTTCCACAAAATGTAATTGGTATATATGGATGAAAAGACTAAAGCTCTCCAAGTATACCACCTGCTGTCTCTGTTGTAGAGTAGACAATATATTTGATAAAAACCTTATACTGTATGTAGAGACTGTGAAGATATAAAATGATGTTACTTTGTCTGGTTTTACTCGTGTCTTATATGAATTGACCGAAGTACAAATAACGGCTTTGAGGTATAAATGTGCCAAAAATCATTAAAATCCTACAACAGTACTTAACACTTAAAGAGTCTGGTACACCCATTCTACAAACAAACAAACAAAAAAGACTCAAAAACAGAAAAATCGTTTAAATTGAAATGATACGGAATATGGGTGGTTTTCGTTTGAACCACTGCAGTCTTTTTGCATCTGATAAACCGTGCATTTATACAATGTTTTATATAAGGCTTAATGCTAGGATGTGACATGAAATTCGTGGCAATTGATTGGCCATTCAAGCTGATAACTTTAAGATAACCTTTTGACCATTGCGTTAGTTTTCAACATTACAGCGATCAAATATGTTGGTTTTGTGTAATGATATAACACTTTCTTTAATTGTTTGAAGTGTTGTGTCGAATTTATAATGGATATCTTTAATTTTTTGTTACATCAGTCGATAGATGCTTCTTAGCTAGCTGCCAGAGTAAACATCGGGTATTCTCGTGCCCGTTCGTTTAGTTTTTATTGTAGTGGCGATCTTTATGTTTCAGGCTCTCTATTGTTAAATTGAACTTTAATTTTACTGCGAGTTATTTTTGTGCTTTGTTAAAGATTATCAATAGGGGAAAGATTGGGACCGAAAACTAACTAAACATCTTTATATGTTAATTGTTCTGTGTCCAGATAATTTTGGGATTGGCTTTAAATTTTTTGTATCATATTTTAATCTTGACAAATGTAATATGGCGAGCAGCGACCACTGGTCACATTGAAGGTTGTTTTCCATTGTGGATTTGTAGCTTACCTCACGAAGTGAGAGGGGACCACGACAGTCGACCTCGGCGACAGAATGGTTAAGGTCCATACCTTGATACTGACAAATGCCAAATCAATTAAATTGGTATGGTAGGTGCAGCTAGTGTTAATAAGTGCAACGCATCTTTGGATATTGGCTGTAAACTACATTGTCTGCATGAAAGGCCACTAACAAAAGCATCAATGAAAAATAAAATTATATTTGGAGCACATCTTTCTCTTTGGTTTACACATATGACTCTTTTGCAACTCGGTGTTGCTCTTACGCAGCCCATCTTGCTCTTTTGCTTGCCCATCTTGTTTTCTCAACTATTTTGGTTCCTCGAGCAGCAGCAGAAGCCATTTTACCCCCCATTTCCTATTGGTCGCTCGATAAACTTCGTTATTTACAGGTCTTTATATCTTCAACGAAATGTATAACCCCTACCCTCACTGATCTATGGAATTGGTCATTATATGGTCGTCCTGACTATCCGTTGACCATCACGAACCTAAAAAAAACCCATCAGAATCTGCAATAAGACCTCTTAAGCTATCTAACGATATACAACAACACTATATTGAGCTTAATTTTAATATTAGAAACTCTGGTAAGGCATTGCCAAACTAAAACAGCATATCAAACTGGAAGAAAACCGATCAAGGAAGTACTCGGGGTTATCAAGTGCAAAGTGGTCTATAGTGACCCTATATACACAGGAAAAATAGCTACGGATGTATTACGGATGGTCCTCAATCCATCCGTAAATCATCCGTTTTTTCATCCGTAAAACGGTTATTTCATGCACGTCTGAATTTTATCCGTAATGAACTATCCGTAAAACGGATGAACATTTACGGATGAATATCATTCTATCCATTTTTCATCCGTAGCTCAAACCATCCGTAAAACGTCCGTTTTTTATGGCACGCCGCTCTCGTCAAAAGTATGATTTAAAATATCATCACAAATTACACACTCAAAATTAAAATATACACTCAAAATTTTAAATGTCGCACTCAAAATTTTAAACGTCGCACTCAAAATTCAAAACATGCACTCAAAATTTTATGCTTCGCACTCAAAAGGGTAGATTGAAAATACACACTCAAAACGGAAAAAAATCGCACTCAAAATTGTGCGCATTATTTTCGCGCAAAACTCATAAATATTCATAAAGATATAAATAGATAAATTTTATCTTGGTGGTTTTTGCGTTTTTGAAACGAATATATTAATATAGATAAGTCTTATCATTTTCCATGAAAAATATATATCTGATGTTTTTGGACATCTTGTAAAAACAAATATTTAATAGAAGATAATGAGATGTGGAAAAAATGTACGACGTAACGTGGCATAACCTACAATCTAAACAATATTTTTTTTAATCCACAACAGAAAACATATATATTAAACACGTATACTATATTTTTTCTTCTTGAATCAAATGCTTCTTTAAGTAGAGGGACCTTGATGGATAAACGCGCATACCTTGCTTTGTTTTTTGTGTTAAATGATTTTGAAGCATTCTTTCAGTTGACTAATTGTTGGACATCTCTTTGTTGCTACAAATGCACATATCCTTGAATAGGAGCAAACGCTACAGGTACTTGTTTCTATCAATGTGCGGATCGACTATCCATATAAAAGAAAGAATATGGATAGTCGACCCGAACATTGATAGAAACAAGTGCCTGTGGCTAAAGCCTTTCTAATTCTACATTACTTATTTTCATGTTTTTCTTTTTTAACAATTATTGTTTGGCTTTATGCTTTACAAATTTTTGTTTGGTTTCGTTTCTGGTTCGTTTTTTGTTTTACATGGACACTTCAAGCTTCAGAAAAACCGGGATTGAAATATTCAAATAAATCTAATGCATATTTATAAGTCATGTGCAAAAAAGGTGCGCACAATTTTGAGTGCGTATTTTTCGGTTTTGAGTGCTTAGTTTTCATTTTTTAGTATGAAAATTAAAATTTTTAGTGTGTAATTTCGATTTACCTTTTTGAGTGCGAAATTAACAATTTTGAGTGCGACGCTTAAAATTTTGAGTGCGACATTTAAAATTTTGAGTGTATATTTTAACTTTGAGTGTGTAATTTGTGATGATATTTTAAATCATACTTTTGACGAGAACGGCGTGCCATAGTTTTTCATCCGTATCATGAAAATACCATTTTCACAGAAAAACTTCCTGAAACCCCTCTAAAATTAATGCTTAAGACCTCGATCATTTGGAAACAAAAATACAGGGTATTTTAAGTGCTACGGATGAATTCCATCCGTAAACCACCCGTACTACGGATGATTCTATACGGATGAAAAACGTCCGTGTGCTCGATTTTTCCGTTTCATCCGTTCATTTACGGATGAATTACGGATGGTTTACGGATGAAAACATCCGTAGCTATTTTTCCTGTGTACTACTTAAATGGATAAAGTTTGTTTGAGAGAACATCTCAGTATAATGTGCAAACTTTCACTTCTAATAAGTTAATATTCCAAATCTAACAAATTTCTACAAATGATAAAATGCCGTAAGAATTTAGTGAAAGAACATGGACGATAATTTCCATTTAATGCGCATTAAAACAAATCTCCACTGAAGAGAAAGCCAACATGGACCAATCAAGGATGAACTAATTTTCAGTTGTCCTCATTTTAATGACAATGTTCTTTCATTTCAGATGTGATAAAAGAACCATGACAACTCGGATGTACAATGTTGTTCGTTACCTCCAGAAGATGGTCAGAGACGAAATGTCAGGTAGACTTAATTCTTGTGGATATATATTTTCAACACATCTTGTTTTGATAGTAAAAATCATATGAAATAATGTAAATGATTTGAAACATTAAATATCCTACAATTAATACTTTTCATGGAATATCATATAATGATAAAATGAAAGGCAGTGGCTATTTTGCCGGCTCCGGCAAAATAGCCTCCTAGTGACTATTTTGCCGGCTCCGGCAAAATAGCCTCCTTGGGTCTATTTTGCCGGCTCCGGCATAATAGCGATTTGTATGGCATTTAGCTATTTTGCCGGCTGTTATATATTAATTGTTGAATTATTTGATTGAATAAATATATACCGTAAAAACTTAAAATTAGTACAAAATTACTAACTTTATTAATTTAACAAAGGTATTTATTGAAGAGAGACATAACGGTCTTCAAATGTAATATGTTAAATAAATCTTACATGTATAAAAAGAGAATTCCCGGAGAGAATTAAATATTTTATAAGTGTTAGCACTCCATCACGAAAGCGAAAACTATCCCAAAGTGAAAAATACCGACAAACTAAATTACTTACCCAGCAAATAGCAACTTTAGTTTCTGAGGCAACTGGTGTTGATTATCAACAAAAAGTTGAAACTTTGCAAAATGTCATTCAACATTGGAACGATGGGAAACGTTACATGTGGTTGTTGAAGTTTTGGAAATCGATGAAGCGAACAAAGAAGCAAACGAGGAAAGGATCAATTCCGATTTTGTTGCGACTGGTAATAGCGGTAACATTGAAAGTACCGCTTTAGTTGATGAACACGTAGGAGATAGCAAGGAGGTAGAACTTTGTGAAAGAGATAGTTTTAATGTAGAGAGTGAAGCAATTACTTCTATTGCTTCAATTTCAGACATAGTTTTGCCACCTGCGATTAAAAAGCGCGGAAGACCTAAAGGTATGACACAAACTGTAATTGGACTGCCAAAGAAGCGCGCTCGAAAATCAAAATGTTTTCCGTTTGTCCAAAAGCCATCTAATGAAACGGACATGATAATTTTGGAATGGTTTGTGGGAAAAGAAATTGCCAAGTCTGCACTTTCTGACAGTCTACTGGTAGAGGAACAACACATAGAAACTCGCCCTGAGATGGTTTCTAGCTCCTGTTTAGATAAACTTGTAAACATAATTAAGTTTGATTAAAAAGTACTGTACGGAGGACGCATGGAAGGCTATTCAAAATATTTATTCTATATCCAAACTTCAAAACACTATCTATTTTTGTAATATTTGTAACGAAGATGCAGATGTATCGAACGGTGATCAAACACAAAGCATTATGTGCAGTTCGTGTTTACAGTGGATACATCTGTCGTGTGCTAGGCTGAAAACTTCACCGAAAGCAAAGCACTGGTTTTGTAACTTTTGTAAATTGGGTTAATATGTTCCATAGAGTAGCTCTAAAATGTTGAATTATCATGTATTGTATATGTACAATTTGGCAATTTTCATTCTTTTTTTTTTATCTTGGTATGATAAAATTTCATGAAAAGACATGTTTCAACATTTATATGATAGGCACAGGATACGGTTACGGCAAATTTAAGCAAAACCGTAACAATAAGAAATTCTTATTGTTACGGCAAAGACGAAAATCGGGAACGCTTGACGGGACGGAGACCGAATCATTTACGACAGTAACAATAAGAATTTTCTTATTGTTACGGCACTTATTATTACGGAAAATCGATATTGTAACAATATGGAATAAAGAGTTGCATAACATTTTATTAATTTATATAAAAGGAGGCAAAAATACTAATAATCTAAATTTAACTCGAATTATTTTGATAACTTATACAACCAAAAAGTGGTTTTCGTTTTTTGTTTTAGTCTTACGCATTTCTGGTGAAACTATCACAGACGATGGTAACGATTTTATGATCACCAATAAGAACAAGTTGTATGTCTAACATTTGTTTTGAGTAGCGAAGCTCTGTATATGATTTAAATTTTTCTCTCAAACAACAATTTTGATCCGGTTCGTGCATTGTTCGAAATTCTATAAGTGTTAGGCAATTCTTAATAATATAGGGGGTGTATACAGAAGAGGAGTTCTCTTTGGACGGGGCGCTACCTACGACGAAAAAAGTTTTAATCAACAAAGAGTAGAGAGAATGTTTTCCATTATCGACTACCGATGAGATTAATTAATTTTATTCTTTAATTAATTAATGTTTAACATTATCATTGATAAAATCGGCTCCGAAGAACATCTTGTCTTAGGTAAATCTCACATGCATATCGTCATTAAATTTGCCGTAATGATAAGTGCCGTAATAATAAGGAAATTCTTATTGTTACGGTCGTAAACAATTCGGTCTCCGTCCCGTCATCCGTTCCCGGTTTTCGTCTTTGACGTAACAATAAGAATTTCTTATTGTTACGGTTTTGCCGTAATCGTATCCTGTGCCTATATGATATTCTATCTTTTTAATCTCAAACTTAATTTTAATTTCTGCTTTCATGTATTCAGTTTTTATTATAATCATGTTTTATCTGAGTGTATATATAGCACTAATAAATTCTATATGTAATTATCAATTGTATATATAAACTTAACTAAAATCTATGCAAACAACACAAGCATTAAACAAACAAAAATCAAAAACAGAAAACAAAACAGAACCGACAAAATAGCTAAATGCCACACAAATCGCTATTATGCCGGAGCCGGCAAAATAGACCCAATGAGGCTATTTTGCCGGAGCCGGCAAAATAGTCCCTAGGAGGCTATTTTGCCGGAGCCGGCAAAATAGCCACTGCCAAAATGAAAATGTTTTATAGGTAATAAGCTGAAAATAACAGAAGCCTGGGTAGAAAATCCTACAGATCCAACCTCCCTTCATACCGAAGGCCGAGCAGTTAAGGTAGAGCTTAACTCTGGAAACACAGCTAACAACTTAGTGACACTGTCTCAATATGCTGTATGTGCTGGTGCTGACTATGTGGCACATAAAGGTAACTAGAATATGCATTGCACTAGTTTGAGATTAGGTTTAGATATATCTGTTATTCACTATAAAAAAAGGTAAAAAATATGACTTGAACTTAAACTTTGCATTCAGTTAAATGTAAGGTACCAAAAGAATAGAGTATGAAAAAAACCTGATTGATCTACATCATTGCTTTCCACGCAAGAAACACTTTTAGCATAGGTTTGTATCCAAGTCTTCCCTGTGCAAATAGAACGATCCAATACAATTGTTTGTTTCAGTTTGTTGTATATTTGTCGGTTCTGTTTCAAGCAAGGACTTGTTTTTTACTGGCTGTTATATGTGATTTTGTTCTGTAAGTTTTCTATATCATTACAGGGGACCATCTTTTACTGGCTGTGAAGAAGATGAAAGGGGACATCGCCAACATGATTCAGTTCAAGAATGTACAGCTGATGGGTGTAGAACCCCCACATTCCCGGGAGAGTGATTACAAACTTCCTGACGGGTTCAAACAGGAGGAGATTGACGCCAAGTACGCCCTGTTTGACAGCAGTGGAAGAGTGAGTATTTAACACCCTTTTATCAACTTGTTGCTCATTCAATGCAATCTGCACTACAACTCAATCACCATGTTAAAAAAAAACAAACAATTAAGTTTTGCCATCATCTATAGCTGTAGTAAATAAAGATAAGTAGTGTGTGTGTTTTTTAAGGAATAGTGTTGTACCTTTTTCTGGTTTTCTTATTGATCTTACTTCTTTGTCATCAATGAATTCATAGTACTTTTTTTACACAGGAAGACATTCTGTTAGGTGACAATGCCACTGTCAGCATGTTCATGTCCAGAGACTTGGATTTCAGATACTTCCGGTTAGACCCCAGACTGGTAAACTGTTACTCTGCCATCGTGTACAATGAAAACAAGAATAGCGATGAAGGTTAGTATAGGATATCTACGACTGCTTGAGTTAGCATTCATGGGGATATGAAACGATTGAACGAACTTAAAATATATAGAAATTCTCTTAACCCTTGGACTTATAAAAATTTCATGATTCCTGTGAAAGTTTGGTTCATTAATGAGGCTACGTTTTTTTCTGGTGCAAGGGCCATAATTTTGAACACATCTTTAAGATAACAATCCAAACAACCTAACACAATCGTTAGAGACAACCTGGCACCAGACTTTAAAGTTCTAAAACTCTATTGTAATTTTGAATATTTGGTGAGTTATAGAGAAAATGTATATTGGTTTCTCTTTTGAAAAATAAAAGAAATAAAGCCTCTAGTCATCAATATCTTTACTTTGTAGATGTGGAAATTGAGGTAGTCCACGCTTTCCTTTCCAATCCTGAACAGAACAACATCATGGACATACTTGATGAGAGATATGACACCCATACTCTCGGTGTAGCTATGCAGATCCGGTATAAGAACGGAACAGTTGGTCCCGAGTACACGCCCCAGCGACTTGCCACAAAGGCCGTGGAACAGTGTTCTCCGATATTCAACTACTCGTCAAGTGACTCAGAAGCTGTTGGAATAGGATTATACGAGGACAGTATTTTCGTTGATATCAGAGACCAGTTTACCTTGTGGGTACATAAAGATGAATACATCCCATCTGGGTTTAGCACTTTGTTAGAGTACCAAGATTACATGGAAGAGAAAGCACAGCTTGCAAACAGTAAGTATTTTTACTGTCAATGTTCACCAGTGTATATCATTTTCTAAGTGTAACATAGAAGTAAACCATTTGTCATTGATTCCAATTTTATGAAACCCTCACATTTTACAAGCAAATCAGATTATCTATGAATTATATTTGCTTTTTGAACAATCAAGAACATAACATACCTCAATACAAATTTTTTTTTTTTTAGAGTACCGTATTGTTGACCCCGACGACCTTGTTGAGGCCTGCAGCTTGGCACACCCTCCTGCAAAACAGTCCTTAACCTATGAATATGAAGAACCAGAAGTGTCCAAGAGAAAGAAAAGAAGGCGAAGGCGTGCCACCGGAAATGAATGTGTCCCGGCATACAACACCGCTCACTGTACAATGATTGCCGATCATTTGGGGGAAGAGGTGAACGAGATATGGACAGAAACCAAACGGAAGTGGATATACCGCAATGAATCTGAAGTGAAGGATGCACTTGACAACTGTTTTGGTATCTGTGGAACGTGTTTGGAAGGTAATACATTTGTCAAAGAGTTCATTTCACTATCCTTAAATATTATTGTACCACCTTAAATCAACTACATTTATATCAAAGATATATGTTTCTTGTTATTTTGTCGATTAGGTTTGATGCATAAATGTAGCTTTAAAAATGCTTAGAATAAAAGAATCAAATGTTATGTATATAAACACCTTGACAAACTTCGGCTGATCATTCTTGTAACGTTTTTAGGTGATATTTACGAGAGAAAACTGAAACACTGTAACAACTTATTACATTGGCTTCCATTTGAGATGATGAATACTGAACCAGACGTTACCAACTTCTTCCCACGTGACAACCTGCTTGCTAGGAGTTATGCCTGTAATGGTGCCACAAACCATCACTGTCTGGAGAAGGCACCTTTGTTCTCTATTCTAAGTAAGTTTTGAAACATTTTAATGTCAGGAGACATCGTCGGTAACCCCCGGCTGATTCCGTGATGGGGAGAGATAACGAAGCAGAATCAGCCGGGGAACTCGGAAGCCGGCGTCACTGTTTTCTATCCAAGGTAACTTCCCAAACCGTGATTGTCGTCAGAAGTCATGAACTGCAAGTTCTGAAAATTTGCTTTGTTATATCTCTGGAGAAGGAACAGTTTTTCTCCATTCTGCAAAAGTTTTCAAACTTTGATGGTTAAAATGTCTTGGGCATGAATGTAGATTTTATATCCATTCCTTCTGCTATACCGTTATATGATCGTATAAATATATGGCTTAGCTTAGAATTCTTTATGCTTTAAAACTCTTGAAGGGCCATCCGTAAGATCTTGTTTGAGAACGTAGTTCACTATGATTTACCTCTATCTTTAATAGTGCCATCTATCAAGAGACTTTTCCGTCCTATCCCCACCAAGAGTGTGAAGGAAGAGATCTACTCTTCTGAAGAGAACCCCACACCGGTGGTGCAGATATTGGATGAAATCTATGGGATCAATGCCAAGGGTGTGGTCAACTTCTGGGTAAACGATGAAACAGACATTGTCTCCATGAAGAGAGCTCTACAGGTAATATTGTCTAAGAAATGAGGCTTAAGAATGTAAATTTCATAAATCATTAGAAAATGTATTACTAAATTCTTATTTAAAGACCTGTTCCAGAGCACTAGAGATGGACCATTACTTTTCGGTAATTTTCTTGATTTTTTTAGATAGATTAAATTGAAACTTTCTAATTATGAAGAACCCGTTATTCTTGATACCCTAATTCCATGGTAACTTCTTTCTCGAAGTCCTGTCAAGACGCTTTGTTGTATTTGGCATATTTAAGATCTGTATTTTATATTTGATAGGTTGTGATGTTGTATAAGATCTGTATTTTATATTTGACAGGTTGTGATGTTGTATAAGATCTGTATTTTATATTTGATAGGTTGTGATGTTGTATAAGATCTGTATTTTATATTTGACAGGTTGTGATGTTGTATAAGATCTGTATTTTATATTTGACAGGTTGTGATGTTGTATAAGATCTGTATTTTATATTTGATAGGTTGTGATGTTGTATAAGATCTGTATTTTATATTTGACAGGTTGTGATGTTGTATAAGATCTGTTTTTTATATTTGACAGGTTGTGATCTTGTATAAGATCTGTATTTTATATTTGATAGGTTGTGATGTTGTATAAGATATGTATTTTATATTTGACAGGTTGTGATGTTGTATAAGATCTGTATTTTATATTTGACAGGTTGTGATGTTGTATAAGATCTGTATTTTATATTTGATAGGTTGTGATGTTGTATAAGATCTGTATTTTATATTTGACAGGTTGTGATGGTGTATAAGATCTGTATTTTATATTTGATAGGTTGTGATGTTGTACAAGATCTGTATTTTATATTTGACAGGTTGTGATGGTGTATAAGATCTGTATTTTATATTTGATAGGTTGTGATGGTGTATAAGATCTGTATTTTATATTTGACAGGTTGTGATGTTGTATAAGATCTGTATTTTATATTTGACAGGTTGTGATGGTGTATAAGATCTGTATTTTATATTTGACAGGTTGTGATGTTGTATAAGATCTGTATTTTATATTTGATAGGTTGTGATGTTGTACAACAAGGATGTGACAAAGGTCCATATCTATGTTCTGAACCCACAAAGTAAGGAACCAGTCGGCGGCGTTGTAGAAGGCTTCATCAAAGAGTTCTCCACGACTGGGTGTCCTAAATACACCAGGGAGGTAGTTGCTGACTTTGAAATCTTTGATCCCCCACATCGTAAGTGTTATGTTGTGATTATTGGTACCTTATGCTTAAAAGTAATTAAAAGGATATTATAGCGAGCACAGCTCGCAAGCGGGCACGAAGTGTCCGCTCGAGCGGATCGCTCTACGGTATTTGTTCCCGCGAAAAATTTGCCTAATGCTGATATTGATTTTTCATGGTCCGGAAAGGCTCTCAATTTTTTACAGGAACGGAGTGAATTTGAAAATAATTATCCATTTTGCTAGTCGCATTCCAAAAATTATCTATTTAAAAATGTAAAAAGAGAAAAATATTCTGATGACGACGAGTTGCTACATTTTTGTAGTAACCAAATTTTAATCGATTTTTTTCTAACTTTTATATTCAACGTTCAATCGCCCCTAGGATCTCGTCCCAAATTGAACATTCTAGAAAATTAACCAAAACAAAAATAACTACGATGGTTTCAGATCTTATTTGACTGCATCGATTCGAAATCATTTTTTTTATTGAACAGAATTATGCTGTGCTCGCATTTAGGCACTGCCTATTTCATAATAGTCTTAAACTATTTTTCTAATGTAAAACCTGGAGTTTAAAATTAGGATGGACAATCTCTGTGGTGAAAGTATACTGTATATCAAATTGATTAACATGTAGCAACGTTTAAAGAACACGTTTTGTAACAAAACTTAATGCTGTTCCTGATTTTGGTTCAGTGTTTGTATTTGGAACCATTGAGAAACCGTTGTTGTTGTCCCTAAGAGCATATCAATAGCCCAGTCTTAAGACTTGCAGACACGAATATAAACAATACCATATTTCAGAAATTTATAAATTGTCTAAAATCAAAACCGTTTAGAACCCAGGTTTCTTCCCTTGTACTGCACATGGGCGTCATTCTGGTGCTTGGTTTGACTTTCCCTTTCAAACTTTTGGGGTTAGAGTTCATTTCTTTATGTCGCTTGTAACGTGTTGCAAAGCGACATATAAGGGTTACTTAGACACTATCCGTCGTCTTGCGTCGTCGTCCTGCGGCGTCACAAAAGTGATATTTGGCATGTAGCTTCCTTCTATAGTACTATAAGTTGTAAAGCGATTTCTTGTCCGTAGTTCATCTTCTTTCTGTTTACCGAATACTAGTATTTTAATACACAGGCGACATAGGTCTTCCACGGAAGACCGCCATTCTAGTTTTGATTCAAATGCTGCTAATAGGAGGTTACTCACTGATTGTATATTCAACATCGCCATGGTAAAGATTATTAAATACCCACTTTGGTACATTGTAATTTGGTATTGTAACATCATGTTTTATTGCAGATGTGAAAAAGAGAAGTGCTCATCCAAGGCACGACATCAAGAACAAATTGATTGAAGAGACCTTTCAGTGGGAGTTCAGAAATGTGTATTTGCCATGAGATAACCTTTTTTATTTAATATATATATCATGTGTGTATTTTTTCTTTCTAGAAAAGTAATTTACCTTGCTTTTATTATTAACTTTTAAACACAAAAATCATTTATATATATATTTATTAAGAACTTAATTGAATCACGATTCGTGTAATTATTTGATACTTGCATTTTGTACTGTAGAGTTTTAGTTCTCTTTCTATATATATGTACATGTATACGCATTTTTCTTAAACCTTTCTTGCTTTAAATGTGTTGAAATTGTTTTAAAAAATAGCTTTATTTACCAAAACTCTGTTACCGTTTTAAAGATTTTAGTGTGATTTTTTTAAAAGCCGTCCAAGAATTGTGATAATTAAACTGTCAGTATTATGGTTATATCAAATCTGTTTCTAATAAAATGATATCTGTTCCTTTAAAATGCTTGTCTTTGAAGCAGTCCTAGAAAGACTAGGAAAGTTTGGTTGTCCATGAAATACAACTACAACTGACCTCATATGGCCTCATAGTATTGCCGCCCTTTGTCTTTACAGGAAAATCTGTTGGCAAGAGGCTGATTGCAGTTCGGTTTGTTTTAGTGAATGTTGATTAATTATTGTTTTTTTAATACGTTTTCTCAGCCATATAAAGACACTAAAATCAAATTCAACATTTTAACAAAAACTCAAGAAGTTCATTTTCTAAAAGATGATTTTTATTGATATCCTTTCAACCATCTCCCAGAATTTTAATAATCAAAATATATTTTGCCGTGTGAAATTGTTTCCTATTTTGCATCTTCACATTTATTCACATATACAAATATGATAATACACATTGAAACTAACACGTTCTAAAAATAACATTCCCCGAAAGCTATTAAGGAAAATCGGGACTATAACGAAAAAGAGAAGAAAAAAAAACTAATTAACTTGCACATGTCTTGCTCTGGTCACTGTCTCCCTCCTTAACTTTTTACAGTATAAAAACAAATTCGTTTTCCTTAACACATTTCATATATATATGTAGCATTTCCAATTAGTTCAATAAATAAATATGAATAAATATATAAATACGAAAAATGATCACAGAACTGATAAGCTTCAAATCCAATTGCACGTTTCCCATGTCTCCACTATACTATTTTTTATTTAAAAGAAATCGTGGCCTATTACGTCACTTCTTTTACGTCATTCAAAAGTCTGAAATCCCGTAAGCATCTTCCTGTGTTGGCTGACCGGTCTGGTATGTCCTAGATGAATAGGTTTGGGTAGTGACAGGAGATTGTCCCGGGTAAGTCTGTGTTTCCCGCTTTGTCTCCTCTTTCACCATTTTGTACACGTAGGACTGGTTCCAGTCTCTGTCACCAGGTTGTTGCTGCTGCTGTTTTGACACAGTTGAAGACGTCCTACATGAAAAAAAAAGTTTTATGGTCGAATCTAATTTTATTGATAACATACATGATGAGGATGACAACGACAATGACGATTTATATACGAGCTGGCCTGCATGATTCTTAATGAAAACCTAACAACTTATTTATGAAATTTCACTACTTTTGTTCCTTATGAAAATTGAATTACAACAAAAGTCTTGGAAACAATTGTAAACTGCGTCCGAGGCGGTTTTCAGTTATAAAAGACTCGGCAAAGGATCTCTAGCCATAAGTTGTTGTATATTTTTTCAGTGATCTAAATGTATTGTTTTTAAATAGTGATCTCTTATCTAACAAGGCAATTCAAATACCGAAAGAAATTCAGAACAATCAATATTGTAAAGTGTTAAACATTGACTTACTTTGTTACCTTAAACTCTGTATCAAGATAATGGTGCAAGCAAACAGTGGCAAGTAATGGTGAATGGATGGTGAACATGCAGAGGTGAGGTGTATGGTAAAATGAAATGAAATGAATAAAGTAAATCTTAACTAATATTATTTCTACATTACTAAGCATGTTTTAACTTTAAAATAAGTATCTATCAGAATATCCTTGTGGTATACACACTTGTATCATGGTTCTACAAATCGGGTGTTTAATCCGTAAGGAGTGACTGGGATGTAGTGTTCAATTTATTAGCTAACCAATTTTTCACATGAAACATTTCCATAATTAACCAAATTACCAATTAATTACCAAATTTATTCGCACAAGTTACGCCCAATGAAGGTCCAAAGGCTACAGACAATAAATTGACAAAAATACAACAAACAAGTACAAATGGTATTTTCAACCTTAGGAACATTCGTCGGAGGCACTCAAAGTATAAGTGGACCAAATTTGTATTTTTTTAATTTATATTATTTGTTTTTTGAATGCTGAATCCTATTCTCGTTATAATAGTCATCGGGTAAATCATCTTGCCCCACGTGTTAGGTTTATCAGTTTACGTGATCGTATTTGACTTTTTGTAAAATTTAACCATAATTAATCTATCTTGAAGTTGTTCTTTGGAAAAGGGATCGAAGGGAATCAGGACCTTTAAAACCGGGAGGCCAAGTGACATGCGCAAGGCATCTACTTCTAAAACATGCGCATATCACAACTTACTCCTCCTGGTCACCATGTATTTGGGCTTGGTAGGACTGGTCTATGTTGTCTTTAGAATAAAGACCCATAGGTGAATTATATTGCAAATGAACAGCCTTGGACCCGTCCTCGTTCGGTTCATTAGAGACAGACCTGACGCTTATCTGTCGAGCAGGAGGTGCTTGATTGGCTGGTGCCACTGCAACCTTGATCTGTTGGGTCTTCCCCTTTGGTTTGGGAGAGACAGCAGGTGGTTGTCTCTGTTGTCTCGTGGGTTGTCTTGACTGGCGTTGTTCTTTCATTGCCTCTAGCTGAGATGGCATAATATATTCTTGATCCTCTACTTCCCAGGGCTTCAAAGTACCAGTACTCTCGCTTCTCAATGTACCTGTCCATGGCTTGGGTCCGTCCATCATATCAACTGGTGATGGTGCTCTGTTGACTGGTGGTGGTACTGGATGGGGGCGTGGCTGGAATCTTGGTTGTTCCGGTTCCTGTTGCCTCGGTTTGGAATAGTCAGTTCCAAAGGATTGATAACCTTCTGCTACTGGTGGCACAAACTTTTTCTTTCCTCTTTTGATTTCTGATAAAATAAACGTAAGTGCAAATGTATAATGTCGTTTGTTTTGTAATTTCAAAAGATTTTTATGACAAAATATTTTTAGGATGCAAAATTGAAAAAAAAGACTTATAAAGGCGATGTTCTATGTACGACTTCGGTTCATTCACTTCTTCGAGGTGAAACGATGACATAAGCTATCATTTCTTGATTTATGTGCAAATAACTTTAATGTCCTTTGAAATATCTTGGAAAAAAACAGCTTTTTCACTTTTTAAAGTTCGTTATGTTGTAAAAATAGATTCGAATTTAGGTTCAAGAAATAGATGTGCATTTGTAGGTGTAAGTGTGTTTGGAGAAAAACAAGTGATGTAAAACATCATATCTAGTAATATCATAAAGTTGATAACAGCAAATTACTAATGCAATGACTAAGGAGCGAAATAGAACATGGTTCATTCAGAAAATATATATATACTATCTAGCAGATACTAGTATTGAATAAACCATATTATATAAGTATAGTTTCTATCAAAAAGTCATGAATGCCTTTTCAAAATACCTGCTATTGACAGAGACATGCAACTACATGTACATAGAAAACTGGTACTACAACATTTATTTGACAACTTTCCAGTATTATACTAGTGTATGCAGTTCTATTGTTAGATATATTTGCCCTTCTGCCATTTATCTCATGCTTTATGTTGCTTCTCTTATTGTGGTTTGAATATTATAACCTTAAAGTTTATTGTTCTAATCTAGTTTAGCTGTTAATTTCAGTTGCATTCGCTGGGTTTATAGGACTTCAATTCTATTTGAACACGATTGCACTATATGGACTATAATTTTACAACGACCATGCGGGTCAGGGCGCTTGTCACCTTTGGGCATGAATAATTTACGACGCTCCCATACTGCACAATGTGGATAATCATCCTCTGCATGGCCATTCACTACGAAAACCAAAGATGCAAATTGCAGAAAACTGTTGAAGTTATTATAAGTATTAAACAACAACCAACCACATCTATAAACAAACTTATGGTGAATTATTTCAGCTGTATATTTTAAACAAGAAACAAACATTCTCTCATTAGCAAATAATATTATGAAATCACTTAGTACATCAACAAAACAGCCTCCATATCCCATACAATCAAAATCAAATATTTGTTTAAATCAGCTAACACGGACTGTTACTTACGTGGGGGCTGTGACTTGACGCTACCAAACTGTTTCTTCCTGTCGGTTACTGAGGTATACTCATAATCCTCCTCCGGGACAGGGTCCTCGGCTCTGACATAGTCCGGCTGTAAGTCTCCAATCGACTGATATGTGGGTTGGTAAGACTGCTGTTGTGGGGGTTGATATTGTTGAGGGGGTGGCTGATATTGCTGGGGAGGAGGCTGATATTGCTGAGGAGGTGGTTGGTATTGTTGAGGAGGTGGTTGATATTGCTGGGGAGGTGGTTGGTATTGTTGTTGCTGGTATTGTTGTTGGGGTGGTGGTCTATATTGCTGTGGCTGCTGATAATACCCTTGTGGCGGACTTGTTGGTGACAGAGCACTATCTAGACTGTCCTGGACTCGGTTCATCATCCCAGCAGATGGACCGGAGACGGGCTGCCATGTGGTTGAGGATTGTTTCGGCTTAAATGATTGTCCGAATGAAGTTGTTCCTCCTCCAAATTTGTTCATGGTTACCTTCCTGGGTTTGTGTCCGGCAATTGGTGGCGCGGGCATCTTTGATTGTGTTGTATCGGAGGCTCGTCGCTGAAAATAAAATAAAGTAGACAATCATTTACAAATGACTGTGTGTAATATTTTAAAATTCTGAAAAGCAATAACCACGACCAGAAAAGATATTCAACGACGAATAGCATAAATATGCATATAAATATATAACTGCCGAAGCTATTTGTTTGATATGCTATGTATTGTTCCTATATTCTCTGGCATTATCATTGGGCTGTGCTGCTTATTTGGTATTTGAAAAATGATTTCACGGAATTTGTTCATAAGCTCACACACCAGTATTAAAGTTGTTTTAACCGGACCAGTCTGTTTTGAAAACTTTCCCTGTCGTCCCCCTTTTTTTTAATCATTTTTTTTTTTTTTTTTTTGTGGTAAAGGTTACAAAAAGTTAATAGACTAAATAGAAACTGAAGTTTTTGTTTTAAGCTTACAATAAAGAGGTTAGATGGTGCTTTAGTTGGACTCGACGGCGTCAGTGGCTGAATGTGAACACTTCCCGGGGCAGGCCTACAAGTAAAAATAGAATACAAATTAAACGGGCCAAACAAAACAGTATTCATTACAAATGTTCAGATGCTTATGTTTGACACAAATAAACACAAAAACATACCTTAAATGTTTCCCACATCGTTTATTGAACATCATATTTGCAGCCTCATATTTATTTATGAGAAATCTTCTTAATCATCACTTTTGACAAACCGATCAATCAAATTATACTATATTACAAATACCAACTTATACATCTATGATATCAATATTTTGGTTTCAATAGACGATTATTTAATTCATATAAATAGAAACAGAATACCAAACTTTATTTTTACTTGTTTCCTCTTTTCTTAACTGGACAAAACACAATCCATTTACGCAATCCATTGCTTGCTAAAACCAACTAAACTTGAATTCTATGTACGTTTTGGTCATGGTGAGCTTACCAAGTTTGGTGGTCTAGAAAATAATATACGAGAAGATATACAAGATAAATTACCTCTGTATATTTAGTTCGATCTGTCCACCAGAAAATTTGATGGCGTCTTGTGCCTGTTTGTGGGTGAAACTTCCGGCGTCTCGTCCGTTTATCGAGAGGATTATGTCTCCCCTCTGAAGTTCCCCCTCCGCAGGACTGTTCGAAAATACCTTAAAATAAAACAGAATCATCGTTAACTTTGAAGATTTCGTAATAGACTTGTTTTGCACTACTTTTCATTGAACACACCCCCCCCCCCCCAATAAAAAACAACAAACAAACAAACCAAAAAGACAAAAAAAGACAGGCCGTGTTTACACCAACATGAATATGACATTTATCAACAGCACTGCTCAAATGTCGATAGTCTCGAACCCAAACTCATACTACCAAGGTACCTAGTGAGACTCTTATCATCTATTGATAAGCGTCTGGGTGATCGAGACTAAAATGTCGATAGTCAATCAAGAAAAGACATCTGCTGTAACATACAACACAACCTAACGACAACTAACGTCGGAAAGCGACTAATCACAGGTGCTCCGGAAGGTCAGCTGTTTCTGCTTCTTGCATCACAATTCGGACATGTATATCTAAAAAAAACGGACTAATTACATTTTCACTTCTTTTCAAATCATGCTTAATTAACACCAAAACAGATAATTGTATTGCTTAGTGACATAAAAAATTAACATGTAGATAAAACCGTATTGAAAATAATTTGAAGAATGGTGAATGGTTAGCCCTATAACTGAGCCTCAAAGTGAATGAAGTACGAAGGGAGGGGGTCCACGTAATGTCGTTAATCCCTAAAGAGGCCAAGGCAAAATTGTTTGACATAAAAATATCACACACACGCAAAACAAAATGCACAACACACAAAAACATGTATTACAACAACACCACAAGCAACAACGTGAATAAGTTTAAACCAGGGTGAACTCAGGTCCTTCGGAAGGGTAGGCAGAAACCAGGGTGAACTCAGGTGCTTCGGAAGGGTAGGTTGTCCAAACCAGGGTGAACTCAGGTCCTTCGGAAGGGTAGGTTGTCCAAACCAGGGTGAACTCAGGTCCTTCGGAAGGGTAGGTTGTCAGGTCCTCCGGAAGGGGAGGTTGTCTAAACAAGGGGTGAACTCAGGTCCTTCGGAAGGGTAGGCATAAACCAGGGGTAAACTCATGTGCTCCGGAAGGGTAGGCAGTTACTTGGTAAAGCACATCCGTCACATAAAACCAGGTTCAGTTGTAAAATGGGTCTCCTAGATGAGCATATCATCATGATTATAAAACAAAGCTAAGAAGGAAGCTAAAACTTTGAAAAACGGTTTTATATTTATTTATATTGTTCGTCTTTGGACTTTTTTCAAGGAGAAATCCGTGCCAATGTCCTTCTACCTATAAACAACCAATAACTAAATAACTAATTAACCCGGTGAAAATCTATCTGAAAAACAACACACTCCTCATTGAAGGTCACATAACTCGCTTATTCTGCTTTTTTCCTCCGTGGGATACAGAAGACATAAAGTTATACATTTATAAGAAACAATGCAGTTATCTGTAGATATACTGTGCATTATATATAGATAATGATGGCATGGAGCCAGGTACAGAGAGATGAAAGTGATGAAACTATCTAATTCTTTATCTTTGAGGATCAGGGAGAATCAAAGTTATCCATTCTATATTTCTATTTAATTATAAAATCATAAAACTTATGTCAAATGACAAACTCTTCTCAAACATTACTTTTCCATCTTGAAGACGATAAGCTAATGGGATTTCTTTGAAAAAAATATCGAAAAGATTGATTGATTGGTTGACATCGTAACACCTGTTATCTTCAGTTAAACCGACTAGAATAGAATCAAGAAGAAAAAAATAGAAACCACAAGATTTAGATATTTTACCTAAGAGTACATTAACAGCGGTTTAAAGATGTGATGCCGTTAAGATATTTATCGGTTTAACAGGAAGTTTGTTTAAATTACGCAACAAGAACTCAGTGCTTATAGTTTTTTTTTCCATGTTCTTAGATAACCAATAAAGACAGAGAAACAAGTTGCCTTACCCTGATATCGACGGGTTCACTCCCAGCCCTAGTAAACAGTCTGATCAGAGCCATCCCAGAATCCTTTGTACCACCATGGCTGCTGGGAGGCTAGTACCTGATTCTCGTCAACAATAATTATAGAAAACATGCTAAACGCCTTCATTCTTAATACTTCAAGACAATAAGTAGGAATCAACAGGTTATCGCAATAAAGAACGGCATTTTTACCCTGAAGTAAGGCAATGCTGCAAGAGTGGGCAGAATCGGCTCAAAATCCGAGCACCGTTGATATTATAGTTAAGTAGTTACAAACGAGATTGCAACACATGTTTCAAATTCGAACTCAAACCAGTCAAACTAAAACAGCAATTACACCAACAATTGAGAGAGATACCAAAAGTTGCAGATGTTAAGAATACGAACGTTAGAAGTAGTTGACATATTAAAACTTACGGACAAATGTAGTTTGATGATAGTACTAAGTGATACGTCATGAGACAGTTCAAGATGTTTCGGCACCCCAAAAAGACTATTTGAAATAGAAATGTTCATTTTTTAAACAAAGCCAAAATGTGGTTTATGGACAAAAGTCTAGTCAGGTTTTTTTAAGATGTACAAACTGTTTCAACATAGACTGACAGAAAACAGAAGATGACCTTCTGTTAAAAACTTCCCGCTCCTCCAAAAAACAAAAAGACCAAATTTTGAAATACAAAGTGCACATCTACAATGTAAAACCGTCAAGGCGTTTAGAGGAAGGGAGCGGACACAAACAGTGTTTCGGACAGAAGGAACATCACCAACGCATATTAAGCGAAGGTATACAATTGAAACTTAAAGTTGATGGAGTTTCAATATCACTTTCACAAATATACACTCATAAAAGTCATAGATATACTAATCATATATTTTCCTAAATTCGACTTTGTGAGTTTTACTGGAGCGCATTGTTTGCTTGGAACTTTGATGCATACATGTAATTGGATTTGATATGCAATGAAAATTGAATACATCGATATTAATGAAGTTTGAAAACTTGCAACATGCAAATTCAGAGATTATATACTTCACACAATAGCACATATGATAACTGGTTCTAATGAGTGCAATATGCAATTAGAAACAAAAATGTAATGAACACTTGAGACTTAGAGTAGGTGTTCCAGTGTTATTACCAGATAAAAGGAAAGAGTCCCCCAACAAAAGGCGAATTAATTAAGCTGGGGGATAACAATAATTGCCAATTATATATTTAGTGTATTTCGGCAATTCTCAAAGTCAATAATTGATAAATATTCTTCCTCTGTTATTATTCAATACGTTGAAGCTCATTTATTTAGACAACATCCCCCATTGATGATGTTCTGAGGTATTTGGCAGCTAAATGCAGTAATGAAGCACAGATGTCAAATAGAACTTCTGTTATAATTAACATGAAAGAAGTATTTAATCTGAAATAATCAATATAAGATATAGATTCTATTTCTGTTCTTCAAATATATCCTAAAAGCGAACATAACTAGATTTTGCCGGGTAGATCCATGAGAGTAAATGATTTTAAACTACATGTCTGTAATCTTTTACTTTTTTGTGTGTTTTTTTTTTTTTTTCATTTCAAAATATAACTATATTTAATCTCTCTTATGAATCACATAGCTTTTAAGTTTTTGTTTGTGTGTCCTTTTTCTTAAAATATAAGCATTTGTCCTTTGTGATCCAGTATTGCATATAACGACGACAAGATTGAATACACACATGTATAGATTTGGCTAACTTCCACTTCCAGTAATGCATGTTGGCAGAATGATATGTTGCACAAAACGCTGGTAACTTGGAACAATTACAAAACATATACATTGAAAACCAATAAATTTCAATTTTGTAAATAAGACGCAAAAGTATGAAAATGTTTGATTTAAGATTGAAATCCTCAACTTAATGACAACACAAGGCTTCAATAAAACAATACTTAAGTATAAAAAGCAAATCCCAACATAGCAAAAAATAAGATAGTTTAATTATTGTTCGTCTGTTTGGCGATATAAAAAAAAACCGACAGAATTTATAAACACCCAAGACAAAATAAATAAAGATAAAAATATTTGTTCTAAAACATGTAAAAAAAATCAATAAGAATAAAATCGTTAAAAGTTGTGACCAATACCACGCCGGTACATTTTTAGTATGGTCAAGGACAATGGTCCGTCGTGACAAAAAAAATATGCAACACCCTGTGGGGATCCCCATTTACCTGTTTCCGTAAACAGAGGTGCACGAGACAGATGTTTTGTTTCTTGAATTAAGATAATAAAACTTCAAGCAGGCATGCTAGGTTTATTGCTTAATAAACATTTGTTAATAGGCTTTTAACAATTCAACTTAAAAGTAAAACACGAAAGCCCCGGGGCGAAAGCTAAGGTGATAAAAGGTGACCTTCAAAGCCAAAGCAAGACAAACATGCGACGAAAATGGTACTCACCCTAGCCGCACCAAGGAAGTGGTAGGGAGGACGAGAAAGAGGCTCACGTTATGTTTAATTATAAACGTTAGTGTAATTTGTAATCAACGACAAACTGAAAACGGAAGCCGTCAGTTACTTTCACCTGGTCTTACCCACGTATCGACTTCACCTGCCGACTATATTTGGTAAAGCCATGCTCAAGAATAACTTTAATGACTTACCCGCTGTACGACTAAGGTCTGATTTAAATCCTTTCCACCCTGCAGACGGAATCCCCAGGGGGTATCGAACGAGTCCCGGTACAGCCTGACGAACATTTTGGTTGTCAAATTCTAGGCACCATCCTGAAATTAAACAATCGGATCAGCTTTCACCTTACCTTCGAAACGAGGCACGGTGTAGATAGTGGAATGTATGCATTAGCGAATGCCAGGATGAGAGAAAACATACATAAAACATAAAAACAAAGTGATACATTGATAACGGGCATTAGATAATCAGTGCTAACATGTAGACTTGTTACCGAGATGGATAATCTTTGATAAATAATCAAATTTATGTCTAACCATGCTCCATATTAATTTTTATGGAATCGTGCTTACTTTATCTGGTTAATTTCAACATTGAAGATATATATAAAAAAAATAGAGATTTTAAGTCTTGTACTTTTTAATATAGTTAATTTCTACACGTAATTCATGCCAGTGTCTTGGGGCGGATGTGAACGAAAGGGAAAACAAATGATTTCATTTAAGTATTTGACAAATGACAAATTAAAGAAGGTTTAATACAAGGTGGGGGTTAAACAAATGTCACGTCCTTACCCTGACTATCTCCTCCTCCCACTTGGCACTGCTCTGCTTGTTTCCTCACAGACTATCATCTGTATTACCCCAAGTTATATCATTAATGGGTACCACATGATGGCGGGGCAGTACATGTGTAAATCTATCATTTACAATGATACTTTACATTAGTTACACGATGTAATAAGTTGTATCTCTATTCAAGTATTCACAGATTTACTTGCACATTTTGGAGAAGTAATTCTCAAATAATGACCTTAAATGTTTTTTTGTTTTGTTTTGATTTTTTATTTGCTTTGTTTTTTTGTTTTGTTTTTGCTTGTTTTTGTTTCTTGCCAACAAGTTGTTTTTGTACATCTTTAATAACTAATTTTAATTCATATACAGCACGATCACTGGCGCTTGGGTCCAGGATTTTATTTTATTATAAATAACGTGTATATAAAAATTTTCCATTCGTCTCTATACTATGTGGAAATAGTATTATAGCGAGGGTCAGATTTTTTATTTAAACACAGTAAATAAAAATAAAATCCTGGCCCCATACGCCTGTGAGCACGATCATGAGCAAATATCGCATCCGATCGCAAGTCGAGTGCTTCAGATATAATGATTATTTGCTATATTCACCACTGTTTACAATTTATTTTGTTGGTCTTAAACATTTGACAAATTTTAACTTTATATTTTTTTTTCTGTTATTCCATTTCAAATGCCGGGTGACTACTGATTTCTGCAGAATTTTTTTGAAATATGTATTAACAACTTTTTAACCTCAACATTGTTAGAAAATAGTACTGTACGAATGTAAAGAATGCTAATAATGGATAAAAAAATTAAAACAAATACCAAACAAAACAAAGCACCAGCAAAACATTATTTTAAGTATGCATCGTTACAATAGGTACTTTCTCTGGTTTCAAATGTCTCGACAAATGTCGCTTTATTTTAGAATATCCGGCACTGTGGCTTTTTAAAGGTTCATACTTTGGAGAGAAAGAAAAACTAGTAAAACCGCCATCTGTGTTGATTTTTTTTCTAATACCGGCTTTTGTTAACGCTGGAAAAAAGAAAAATGTTACAAAAATGACATGATGCTAAAACTGTTGTCGACAACTTTCTCCCGTTTTACTTCCCTTTGTTAAAATCATACAACATTAATTCCTTTTTGACTATTGTATTGTTTCAAAGCATTACAGCGACCAAATATGTCGGTTTTGTATGATGATATAATACCAAATCATTTGTTGTTTGAAGTGTAAAGTTGGATTTTAGAATCGATATGTTTGATTTTTTTACATCTCTTAGCTAGCTGTCAGTAACTGCGAGTGTTCTCAAGGGAGTTCCTTTACGTTTCGTTGTTCTCGTATAGTACTCTTGTCTCAGGTTCTCTCTTGGTGAATTGAACTTTTATCGACTTGATTTTTAAAGTGAGTTATTTTTTTGTGCTTTGTACAAGATAAAAAATAGGGGGAAGGTTGGACCCAAAAAAACTAGTTTAACCCCACCGCATATTTAATATGTGCCTGTCCTAAGTCAGGAATCTTTGACAAAGCCATTGTTTGTTCTATGTTTTAGTGTGTGTTAGTCTGCTTTGATTGAGATAGTCAATAGGGGGAAGGTTTGGGCCCACAAAACTAGTTTAACCCCGCCACATTTTATATGTGCATGTCCTAAGCCAGGAATCCTTGTCAAAGCTTTTGTTTGTCCTTGTCTACTATCTGTTTTTTTTTGTGTTTTATGTCCAGAAATGGGTCTTTCTTTGATATTCTAGGGATTTGTTTGAATCTAATGTATTGTATTTTTAGTGTTGGGCCAATGCATGACGGCGAGCAGTGACCTCTGGTCATGTTGAAGACTGCTGGCTGTTTTCCATCGTGATTTTTTAAATTGCCGTTTCTTTAATGTTGGTTGTGTCGCGTACACTTATTCCACATCTCTTTATCGTCTATTATGGACTGTTTTCAGATTTTTTCGATTTGAGAAAATATTCTCTGTTTGTTTCTATTGTGTTCATATCTGGAATGGTAGGTGAAAGAGGAATTGGTCAAGATAGTCTTTGTGTGGAATGATTGTTAAAGCTAGTCTTTTATGAAGTAATAGTTTAATTTTTAATTGTTGTTAATCTTTTGTAGAATAAGTATTAAAGCTTTTTAGCTCACCTGGCCCCTAAAATAACCTTTTTCATGTTTTGGTCTATAGAATGAAAACTATAGCAGAAAGAGAAAAGCTGTTGCTTGCTTAAATATTCAGTCTATTTAGCTCTACAAAAGTCTCAATAGGATTGAAATTGTCAGATGACCCTTACTAGGGTTTACAGCCCCTAAAATAACCTTTTTCATGTTTTTGGCCTTTAGAATGAAAACTATAGCAGATAGAGAAAAGCTGTTGCTTGCTTAAATGTTCAGCGCATAAAGCTCTACAACTGTCTCCAAAAGGGTTGAAGTTCTCAGATGACCCCTTCTAGGTGTTATGGCCCTTAAAATAACGGTTTTTCGTGTTTTTGGCCTATAGAATGAAAACTAAAGTAGATAAAGAAAAAACTGTTGCTTGCTTAAATGTTCAGCTCATTTAGCTCTTCAAAATATAGGGTTGACATCAAGAACAGGTGAGCGATTTAGGCTCCTGGGAGCCTCTTGTTATTGAACAGTTTTTGAACCTAGCCTTAATGTGGGATTATTGTTAAAGCCAGCCTTTTTTGTGAAAATTGTTGAAGCTAATCTTTTTGTGAAATAATGGTTAAAGCTAGTCTTGTTGGAATTGTTAAAACTAGTCTTTGGCGGAATGATTGTTTAAGCTAGATTTTTGTGTGGAATAATGTTTAAAGCTAGTCTTTTGTGGAGTAATTGTTGAAGCTATTCTTTATGTGGAATAATTGTCAAAGCTAGTCTCTATGTGGAATAATTGTTAAAGATAGCCTTTTTGTTAAATAATTGTTTTTTAGGTGGAATAAATGTGAAGCTTTTCTTTTTGAGGAATAATTGTTAAAGTGTTTATGTGGTAATATGTTCAAAATTGGTCTTTTGAAGAATATTTGTCATAGATAGTCTTTTAATAGAAGAATTTTTTTGTTTCAAAAATTGTTAAAGCAAGTCTTTTGCAGAATAATTGTTAATAAAGCAAGTATTTTGTGGAATACTTGTTGAAGCTAAAAGCTAATCTTTTAATCAAATATTGTTGGATAAGTATAAATGGGGAAAAATGTTAAAGCTTAGTCTTTATACATTGTAGTTAGAATTATTGATGGAATTGTTAAATCTCGTCTTTTGAGGAATGATTGTTAAAGCTAGTCTTTATGTGGAATAATTGTTAAAGCTAGTCTTTATGTGGAAAAATTGTTAAAGCTAGTCTTCATGTGGAATAATTGCTAAAGTTCATTTTAGTGTGTAGAATAATGGACAATAATTGTAAAAAGCTAGTCTTTTTGTGACAAATCATCAGATTTATTCTTTTTATGGAAAAGTTGTTCAATCTTATTTCATGTAGGATAATTGTACAAGCTAGTCGTTTGATATTTAGTTTTTGTGGAATAATTGTTAAAGCTATTCTTTTTGTGTGAAAAATGACCAAGCTAGACTTTGTGTGAAGCAATGGTTGAAAACTAGTCTTGTTGTGGAATAATGATTAAAGCTAGTCTTGTTGTGGAATAATGATTAAAGCTAAATGTCTTGTTGTGGAATAATGATTAAAGCTAGTCTTGTTGTGAATAATGGTTAAAGCTATTATTTTGCAGAATAATCGTTGAAGCAAGTCTTTAATTTGAATAATTAATGCATTTATAAAAGCAAATCTTTTTGTGAAATAATTGTTAAAGATAGTCTTTCAGATGGAATAATTGTAAAAGCTAGTCTTTATGTGGAATAATTGTTGAAGGTCGTCTTTATGTGGAATATTTGTTGAAGTTCGTCTTTATGTGGAATAATTGTTGAAGGTCGTCTTTATGTGGAATATTTGTTGAAGTTCGTCTTTATGTGGAATAATTTGTTGAATATCGTCTTTTAACGGAATAATCGTTAAAGCTTCATTTTTTAACGCAAGTCTTTTTGTGGAACAATTGTTAAAGCTATTCGTTTGGTAAAAAATCGTACATTTTTTATCGAAAAGTTAATGAAGCTAGTCTTCAATTGTGGATTTTTTGTAAATGCCTATTCATTTAGATTGCGCGCCGCTTACACCTATTCAACATCACATACTCGTCTTTTATGTGTAATAATTGTTAAAGCTAGTCTTTGATAGTTTCTTTTTGTAAGAAAATGTTAAAGTTTTTTCTACGAGCAATAATTGTAGTCTTTTCGTGGAATGATTGTTATAGCATGTCTTTTATTCGGAATAGTTGTAAAAGCTAGCCTTTTTGTGAAAAATTGTTAAAGTTAGTCTTTTTGATGGATCGTTGAAGCTACTGTGTAGCCTTCTTTTGTGGAATAATTGTTAAAGTTAGTCTTTTGTGGAATAATTGCTGAAGCTTTCTTCTTGTGGAATAATTGTTGAAATTAGTCTTCTTGTGGAATAATTGTTGAAATTAGTCTTTTTGTGTTATAATTGTTAAAAGTAGTCTTTTTGTGGAATAAATGTTAAAAGTAGTCTTTTTGTGGAATAATTGTTGAAGCTAGTCTTTTTGTGTAATAATTGTTACAAGAATGGAATTCCAGGGTCCCCCGCCGGTGAAGCAAAAATCATTTTCAAACTTGACCAAGGTGTTAGTGGTTTAAACATTTGGTATAAATTTCATGAATATCCGTCAACATCTGTAGTGATGAGAGCGCTTACAAGGTCTGTTTTACAAAAAAAAACAGAGTCGTTTTTATAGTCAAAGTCCCTTAACTCCTACAAAATTTATCGAAAAATGCTGATTGTCAAACTTGACCAAGGTATTAGTGAAACAAACAATTGGTATAAATTTCATGAAAGTAGGGATGAGAGTGCTTACAAGGTCTGTTTTGCCAAAAAAAAAAAAAAAAACAAAAAAAACAAAAAAAAAACAGAATCGTTTCTATGGTCAAAGTCCCCTAACTGCTTAAAAAATTATCGAAAAATGCTGATTGTCGAACTTGACCAAGGTATTAGTGGTTTAAACATTTGGCATAAATTTCAAGAAAATCCGTCAACATTTGTAGGGTTGAGAGCGCTTACAAGGTCTGTTTTACAAAAAAACACAGTCGTTTTTTATGGTCAAAGTCCCCTAACTCCCACAAATATTATCAAAAAATGCTGATTTTCGAACTTGTTCAAGGTATTAGTGATATAAACATTTGGTATAACTTTCAGGAAAATCTGTCAACATCTGTAGGGATGAGAGCGCTTACAAGGTCTGTTTAGCAAAAAAAAACCCAGTCGTTTTTATGGTCAAAGTCCCATAACTCCTACATAAATTATCGAAAAATGCTAATTTTCAAACTTGTCCAAGGTATTAGTGATACAAACATTTGGAATAAATTTCATGAAAATCCAACAAAATTTGTAGCCTTGAGAGCGCTTACAAGGTCTGTTTTACAAAAAAAAACCCAGTCGTTTTTATGGTCAAAGTCCCCTAACTCCTACAAAAATTATTGAAAAATGGTGATTTTCGAACATATCCAAGGTATTGATGATAAAAACATTTGGTTTAAATGTCAACATCTGTAGGGATGAGAGCGCTTACAAGGTCTGTTTAGCAAAAAAAAACCCAGTCGTTTTTATGGTCAAAGTCCCCTAACTCCTACAAAAATTATTGAAAAATGGTGATTTTCGAACATATCCAAGGTATTGATGATAAAAACATTTGGTTTAAATGTCAACATCTGTAGGGATGAGAGCGCTTACAAGGTCTGTTTAGCAAAAAAAACCCAGTCGTTTTTATGGTCAAAGTCCTACAAAAATTATTGAAAAATGCTGATTTTCGAACTTGTCCAAGGTATTAGTGATATAAACATTTGGAATAAATTTTATGAAAATCCAACAAAATTTGTAGCCTTGAGAGCGCTTACAAAAAGTGTGACGGACGGACGGAAGGACGCCCGGCATTTATATGTCCCCGCTCCGCGTTGCGGCGGGGGACAAAAAGTAGTCTTTTTGTGGAATAATTGTTGAAGCTTGTCTTCTGGTGGAATAATTGTTGAAAGTAGCCTTTTTTGGAAAAACATGTTGAAGCTATAGTCTTTTTTGTGGAATAATGGTTAAAATATGTCTTTTAATATAATACATGTTGAACCAAGTCTTGATAAATTAATTGTTGGGCAACCTTAGAGTGTAAGGGTAAGAAACTATTTGTGTTATGGGTAATTCTCAAAAAATGTCCTTATTATGTGGCAGTCAAAATATTTCCACGTATAATTGAGTTTAAACAATATCTTTTGTCTTGAGTAAAATATGCACCAAGATGCACTTCTGATACAAACAAATAAACGCTATCTTTAAAAATGACATGACAGCGCAATTTTAAAACTCAAAAATTGACCAAAATCGTCTGTCCTATGAGTATTTTTTTAAGTTAAAAGTCCTTAAAAAATATGACAGTCTGATTAAAATACAGCCCCCCTGACTTATTTCATCGTCGGGCCCGACGATGAAATAAGTCAGGGGGGCTGTATTTTAATCAGACTGAAAATATGATAATGTGCAAGTAGACTATGGAAATCATGATGGGTTTTTCTTTGGCCATCTATCTGTCTTATCTATAAAATAAAATGGGATAGACATCATTGAAATTTTTTTTCTGTCGAATCAAAAAATGTCCCCTCTGAAAATATCTTTGCTGTTACATGTACTGGTATATAGAATTGAAAATAAATTGTACGTATATCCTTATCAGGCAACAAATAAGGACATAGAAACATCCAAACACATCCATTTAACTAAGTTACAGTTACATTTTTGAGAAAAATTTACATGTCTTCATTACAATGTAAAGAATGTAAGCTGAATTGGAGGCGTAATTTTTTTCCTTGTCCATAATGTTACCGCGATATCTCAGAGACTTTAGAGGTATGTGGTTGTAGCTGCTATGGGTAAATTTTACATCTTGACCAATCATATCTGAGACCCAAAAGAATGATGGAGACACGATCATTTAATAATTTAAGCAAATAATGTTCCCGTAATTCCCTGATGTTACTGTTCCCTGATGTTACTGTTCAAAAGTGTAACAGGACAGACAAATTATAAGTAAAAGATTCTTGAATCCGTCTTCTTTGTATATGGCTTCTGATTTAAAAGCGCTAAAATTACTCTAATCACTGATTTTAGCCATAATAGAGTGTTATAAATATATTTTCTTTCTCAGAGTTCATGGTTTAAGTATAATATTTCAACCTGAGAATCGGTAACAGGAGGGACATTTTGACAGTAACAGCTGAGACATTTTTTGTAACATACAGGACATGTTTGTAAAGGTACAACAAATCATCTGGTTTTGCATTCTGTTAGTTAGAAAGTGGCACAAATACTTTATAACAACAGCTTAAGATATCGAAACGCAATTGTGTCAATACTTTGGGTAAAAAATTCTTGTATTTGTTGCTAAAATAGTGGTAACATCAGAGACAAATAGCCGGTAACATAGTGGACATTCAGTGAAGTTTAACCAGTCATAAAATGCGATATTTAATGATAAAGATAGCCCATTTAAATAATTTATTAGATATTGCCCCGAAACATGTTATTTATTGCATTAAAATAAACATTTATTGTCAAGAAGTCTTTATTTATTGCTATTAGTTGTCCGTGATGTTACGCATTGTCCCTGATGTTACCAGTCTAATTTGCTCAATTGTTGTCTAATGCATAACCCTCTGAACAATGATATTTTGCAACTGAAACTAGTTAACCTTATTGTTCATCATAATGTCAATGAAGAAGTTAAATGTCATATATTGCATTTGATATGTTAGTTAGTTTTGACCTGTTTGCTGAACCGTTTAAAATCATTGTCTTATGATGCTCTTAAAAACAAATTTTTGAGCTAACCTTTATTTCTGAAGCTTGCAAAGTACTTGTTCTGTCCCTATGTGGCAAGTTATGCATGAATTTTTAAATAAAAGATTAAAGCTTTCTTTCATTGCAACGTTTTTTATGTAATAACATCAAGGACAGCCAAATCAACCCTGAAGGACAATGACTAAAAAAAATTCAAAATATATTCGATTTGATTTTTACTCTTTGCTTGTTTTGTTTACTGAAATGATAGAGGATACCAATAAGTAAATTACAAACTTTCTGTGAGCAATTCTAATATTCAAGTTTGCCTACCTCGAAATATAGACATTTTTTGAGAATGACCCATATAAGTCGTGCCCTTTTTTCATGGAAAAAAAATCCTTGTAATTGTAAATGCTTATTCTTCTCAATCATTATTTATACTTTTTAGTGTAACAAAAGTTCAATGAAGTCCTTGTAGGTTTGTATAAACCTGCTTGAAAAAAAGGGGGTACCGTAAATATTGATAAGGGTATCCTTCCTTTTGACCATGATCTGTGACACATCTGGGTACCCAAATCTTATCAACTTTGTCCATCTGTGACACATCTGGGTACCCAAATCTTATCAACTTTGTCTATCTGTGACACATCTGGGTACCCAAATCTGATCAACTGTGTCCATCTGTGACACATCTGGGTACCCAAATCTGATCAACTTTGTCCATCTGTGACACATCTGGGTACCCAAATCTTATCAACTTTGTCCATCTGTGACACATCTGGGTACCCAAATCTTATCAACTTTGTCCATCTGTGACACATCTGGGTACCCAAATCTGATCAACTTTGTCCATCTGTGACACATCTGGGTACCCAAATCTTATCAACTTGATGCATCTGTGACACATCTGGGTACCCAAATCTTATCAACTGTGTCCATCTGTGACACATCTGGGTACCCAAATCTTATCAACTGTGTCCATCTGTGACACATCTGGGTACCCAAATCTTATCAACTTTGTCCATCTGTGACACATCTGGGTACCCAAATCTTATCAACTTTGTCCATCTGTGACACATCTGGGTACCCAAATCTTATCAACAACTTCATAAACCAATCAATGATTTTCATGAAATTTTCACGCAATGTTACTGACAAAATGTAGATGTGCATCTTCAATTTTATTACTTGAAATTTAATCTGATGGATTTTAGGGAATTTCCTATTGTGAAATATGGACTTAGCCATTTGACAACAAAGGGAGGGGGTATACATCTTTTTATCTACAACTCCTCCTTGGCCCCTGAATGGGAGGCTACTAATTAGATTGCTTTATTCCAAAGCAGCACGATTTTGGCTACAACCGTGAGATGGAGGCAACTAATCTAGACTCTACTATAATATAGAAATTCAACTGTTAGTATAGTTAACAGTCTTTATTATTCATAATTATTTACAGATTATTACTAACAATAATACAAATCATTAAAAAACTGACAGATGAAACAAGCAAACATTATTGTGTCAGTCTTCTATGGCACTGATATAATACAAAAATAACAAGAAAATCAAAGGCACATTCAAATTATTAATACATAATTAAATGCAGGCATGAATAACTTGACATAGAAACACAACTGTTTAAAGTACAGAACATTAGCTTATTCCATAAAACATGAGACAGAAAGTATAAAAAAATTTACTTTTTCAAATGTTCCAATACAACTTAAACCTGGCTTGTAACTGGGGAAACAATGGTAAAGATATTACAACATACTTAAATATGTTTCCTGTTAATTTGCTGATGTGGTATGATAATAATTTGCAACTACTAATTTTTACATACATTGTATAAAAAACTAAATAAAATAAGCATTATGTTAGCACCTATCAAACACATAAAAATACTAAATAAATATTTTGATTTTAAAAATAATAATTGCACTAAGCACCAACGTAACAAACAAACAGATAACACAATGAAACATTTGAATCCATCTCTTTATTATCATTAACACACTGAAAACAGGACTCTTAAAGCTATGTCAATCTTGCAATTTTATTTTAATTAGATGTCACTTATTGCCTGTATGACAATATCTTGGATGTAAGTTTATGTCAGATCCAGCAAACATAGAAAGCTACATTGAGTAAAATAATATTACAACACGGTTTGGATGATATTAAAATTCTGAATGATTATGGAATGTTTAGTTTATAGTTATTTCATAATGATTTACAATTAATGGAAAAACACTTACACAAAATACATGAATAAGACATAGTGAAAAATACAAAACAAAAGTCAAAGACAATGATTTAGATACATAAGTCTCGTTTTCACATTTTTTTCATCCATGTTATAAATTAATTATGGATTTTGATAAAAACTGAAGTTCAAAGTTTCAGTTGAAAATAATATTTCATTTGTTTTATATTCTTTAACCATGGGTGAAGGACCTTTGATGAGTCTTCAGAGGAAAAAAAATCATTCATCAGGATAAATTGTGAAAAAATACACATAACATAATTATATGATGTCTACATTGAACACTACTGTTATCTGTAAATCACCTTAATTACTGTTGTAATATTAATTGCACTCTTAAACTTGATTAAACAAGGCAAGCACAATTGTATATTAACAAATGCTTTAAATTAATCTTCTGCATTTTGAAAAATTGAATAAATAAAAGATGCACACAACTTGAAATGCAAGATGTACAATGTATTATTTTTCTATCCAAAATATCTTACACCTACATGAACATTTTAATGGGCTTTATAGCTTAGTAACAATGATAATGAACACAAAATGGCTCTATGCTGGAAATAAATAAAAAAGATACACTTAAATATGCATTATAAATACATGATGAACATAAATACTTGGCATGAATATTGATGCTATAGACAGTTTCCTGAATACTTTTCAATGGCGTGATATTATAATAAGTCTGCTTTATAATGTGAACACTTCACTGAATATCAAAAGGCACAACAAAATGAAAGACATTACATAAATTGTCCAATTAAAACCATTCTGTTCCAATAATATACTTAGCATTGTCTTGAGTCTTCACCATTCTACATGAGAATAAAATTGGAAAGAATGCATGATGCCTATAAAATCACCAGCTAATGGAAGATTCAGTTAATTGATGACACTAAAATCAAATCTATCATTATCATTTATAAATACAGCATGGTATACCATTCTCTATTGGCATCATCTCCATGATCAAACACACCACTGTGCTTAAAATAAATTAACAATTGAATGCACCACTGTGCTAAAAATAAACTAACAATTGAAAACACCATTGTGATAAAATCATGTTTGACTATTGTTTTCACTCCTCTAATATCTTAAATGATAACTGGATTTCTTTTAAATTGTACTCGTGCCATCCTTTACAGTTTACAAAGTTTTGAAAGTTCTGATAAACAGTAACAGAAACCACACTTGGAAGCAGAGATTTGCCAAGTATAATTGGACAATATTGTTTTTCTTTTTCAGGGGTTTGTATTGAGATTCTTCTTCCAACTTCATATCTTATGTTTTTCTTTTGTATAGAACAGTCACATCTTAATCTATTTTAAGGTACTATAGATCTAGATCATGGTTTTGGTTTACTCCTTTGCCTACAGGTCAAGTGATATGGGAAAACTCCTAGGGGTGAGAAGTCTCTTGTCTCATCAATAAGCAGTCAGACAAATCACTTTTGTTAGATATTGGACTATCATTTTTCTCCAGGATATCTCTTGATTTGCCCATCAGAAGTAGGAGTCTGACAGGTCACTTTTGTTAGATATCGGACTATCATTTTCTCCAGGATATCTCTTGATTTGCCCATCAGAAGTAGCAGTCAGACAAATCACTTTTATTTGATATTGGACTATCATTTTCTCCAGGATATCTCTTGATTTGCCCATCAGAAGTAGGAGTCTGACAGGTCACTTTTGTTAGATATCGGACTATCATTTTCTCCAGGATATCTCTTGATTTGCCCATTAGAAGTAGGAGTCTGACAGGTCACTTTTGTTAGATATCGGACTATCATTTTCTCCAAGCTATCACTTGATTTGACAATTAGAAGTAGCAGTCAGACAAATCACTTTTATTTGATATTGGACTATCATTTTCTCCAGGATATCTCTTGATTTGCCCATCAGAAGTAGGAGTCTGACAGGTCACTTTTGTTAGATATCGGACTATCATTTTTCTCCAGGATATCTCTTGATTTGCCCATTAGAAGTAGGAGTCTGACAGGTCACTTTTGTTAGATATCGGACTATCATTTTCTCCAAGCTATCACTTGATTTGACAATTAGAAGTAGCAGTCAGACAAATCACTTTTATTTGATATCGGACTATCATTTTCTCCAGGATATCTCTTGATTTGCCCATTAGAAGTAGGAGTCTGACAGGTCACTTTTGTTAGATATCGGACTATCATTTTCTCCAAGCTATCACTTGATTTGACAATTAGAAGTAGCAGTCAGACAAATCACTTTTATTTGATATTGGACTATCATTTTCTCCAGGATATCTCTTGATTTGCCCATCAGAAGTAGGAGTCTGACAGGTCACTTTTGTTAGATATCGGACTATCATTTTTCTCCAGGCTGTCTTCTTTATATTGACTGATACTTGAACTAGGGGAGGAGTCTTTTGGGTTGGAATCGACCCTGTATTTACTGATGCTGGAGTTGGGTGAGGAATGGTGAGGGAGTGAGTCATCCTCCTGGTACTGACTCAAACTTGACCCTGGAGTCGAGTCATGCCAACTCTTGTTACTCTGAGTCTGGAAATAAAAACAATAATATTCATCTTAATGTGGATTTTAGGTGAAATTTGTAAAAAAAATTAATTAGCTTGAAAAGTGCAATATTTTCATCTTCCTACAACTACAGCCTTGGGTGGAGGGATTCACATGAAGTTCATGACTGTGAAGAAAATTTGGGGCTTAAAATGCAAATCTTAACTGTCGATAAAATTGTTTTAAATGAAACAATGAAAAATGTGTGGTTTTTTTTATCTTCCAAGGGCCATAACTCCTAATTAAGTTCATCTGACATCATTGACCCAAATGGAGACTTTTGCAGAACTGACTTTAAGCCTAAGATCCATCAGATTTTCATGTTATATGTTCTGAAGTTGAGTAAAATTGAGTTAAAATCCATATTATAAAGCGATTTCACCATATGTTCTTTTTTTAGTAACAGTGGTCATGTCTTTTTTTCTGAATCAAAACAACTTTTGTTCAAGATACCATATGGTTCCCTATGATCCAGGTTAGCTGAAAAGCTGAAATTTATATCATTGCCAACAGGACAGTCAAAATAATCTAACAACTGTCAAAATTTACAAAAGACAAAAATAAAATAGCCTTTTACCATGCAATAAAAATGATAACAAATCAACATGCACTGATTGGACATCAGAATATAATTATTGGTAAAATACAGCTAAATTTAAAAGCAAGATTTTGCTTCACAAAAGATAGATGCTTATAGTATATACTGTGGATCCATTTAATAGTATTTTCTTTGAGATAATTTATTTTTCTCAAAGAAAAGATTTTGTTTGATTTTTAATTTCATGATTTGCACTTGTTACTAGAAGGACTCAATATAAAACTAACACTTAATTGGATTCCCATTTCCATGGCTGGCTTAGCTTTCCCTCGTGAAAACTGTGGCACTCCAGTAATAATAATAAAGCCACTGTATACAGTCTTTTTGTAAAGGAAGCAATATCTTATGTATCTAATGAAAGGGCCAAGCACTGTGAACAGGTTACAAGAGCTCTCGTTGGACTAGGGTAATTGTTTTATTTGATTGAAATGGACAATACTGAAATACTATATATCACATTCTAAGTGTAGGTTCTGCTAGATTTTATATGCTGAAGACAGATATAATACATTGACTAAATATTAGGTCAAAACAGGACAGAGAGAGTAGAGTTAATGAATGCTGTTAGTACAGTGTCATAAGAAGTATTATTAATGTTGTCATAAGTCTTACAGGGTTAAAAGAATCAATTATTTCAAGTTAATAAATCATGTTAGTACATTGTCATGAGTTCACACATTCTAAAATGTTCTATTGTTAGAGGAAGTTTCACACAATCTGTACCTCAAATTGTGGCTCAGCCTTCATTGTGGGTGGTATTCTCAATCTAAGTGGCCTAGTCATAGATGTTTCACTAAACCTTGAAATATCCTAAAAATAAATGCAACTACTCATTTACCTAACTTGAATATATATATAAATCTATTCTACAAAAGCTTTCTAATCATACAGATTCAAACTTCTTCTCAGACTATCAAATAATATAAATAATTTACATCATAGGAAATAAACACCCCCTCACCAAAGACAAAGAAATTAAAAAAAACAAGAGGCTCCCAGGAGCCTGAATCGCTCACCTGGTCTTGATGTTGACCCTATACTTTAGTAGAGCTAAATGAGCTGAACATTTAAGCAAGCAACAGCTTTTCTCTACCTGCAATAGTTTTCATTCTATAGGCCAAAAACACCATTTTTCACCTATAAGGGGCCATAACCCCTATAAGGAGTCATCTGACAACTTCGACCCTATGAAGACTTTTGTAGAGCTAAATGAGCTGAACATTTAAGCAACCAACAGCTAATCTCTATCTGCAATAGTTTTCATTCTGTAGGCCAAAAACATGAAAAATGGCTATTTTTCAGGGGCCGTAACCCCTATAAGGGATCATCTGACAACTTCAACCCTATGGAGAATTTTGTAAAGCTAAATGAGCTGAACATTTAAGCAAGCAACAGCTAATCTCTATCTGCAATAGTTTTCATTCTGTAGGCCAAAAACATGAAAAATCGCTATTTTTCAGGGGCCGTAACCCCTATAAGGGGTCATCTGCCAACTTCGACCCTATGGAGAATTTTGTAGAGCTCAATGAGCTGAACATTTAAGCAAGCAACAGCTAATCTCTATGTGCAATAGTTTTCATTCTGTAGGCCAAAAACATGAAAAAATGCCATTTTTCAGGGGCCGTAACCCCTATAAGGAGTTATCTGACAACTTCGATCCTATGGAGACTTTCGTAGAGCTAAATGAGCTAAACATTTAAGCAAGCAACAGCTAATCTCTATCTGCAATAGTTTTCATTCTGTAGGCCAAAAACATGAAAAATGGCTATTTTTCAACTTTAAGGGGCCGTAACCCCTATAAGGGGTCATCTGACAAGTTCGACCCTATGGAGACTTTTGTAGAGTTAAATGAGCTGAACATTTAAGCAAGCAACAGCTAATCTCTATCTGCAATAGTTTTCATTCTGTAGGCCAAAAACATGAAACAAGAGGCTCCCAGGAGCCTGAATCGCTCACCTGGTCTTGATGTTGACCCTGTACTTTTGTAGAGCTAAATGAGCTGAACATTTAAGCAAGCAACAGCTTTTCTCTACCTGCAATAGTTTTCATTCTATAGACCAAAAACACAATTTTTCACCTATAAGGGGCCATAACCCCTATAAGGAGTCATCTGACAACTTCAACCCTATGGAGACTTTTGTAGAGCTAAATGAGCTGAACATTTAAGCAAGCAACAGCTAATCTCTATCTGCAATAGTTTTCATTCTGTAGACCAAAAACATGAAAAATCGCTTTTTTCAGGGGCCGTAACCCCTATAAGGGGTCATCTGACAACTTCGACCCTATGGAGAATTTTGTAGAGCTAAATGAGCTGAACATTTAAGCAAGCAACAGCTAATCTCTATCTGCAATAGTTTTCATTCTGTAGGCCAAAAACATGAAAAATCGCTATTTTTCAGGGGCCGTAACCCCTATAAGGGGTCATCTGACAACTTCGACCCTATGGAAAATTTTGTAGAGCTAAATGAGCTGAACATTTAAGCAAGCAACAGCTAATCTCTATCTGCAATAGTTTTCATTCTGTAGGTCAAAAACATGAAAAATCCCTATTTTTCAAGGGCCGTAACCCCTATAAGGGGTCATCTGACAACTTCGACCCTATGGTGAATTTTGTAAAGCTAAATGAGCTGAACATTTAAGCAAGCAACAGCTAATCTATATCTGCAATAGTTTTCATTCTGTAGGCCAAAAACATGAAAAATCGCTATTTTTCAAGGGCCGTAACCCCTATAAGGGGTCATCTGACAACTTCAACCCTATGGAGAATTTTTTAGAGCTAAATGAGCTGAACATTTAAGCAAGCAACAGCTAATCTCTATCTGCAATAGTTTTCATACTGTAGGTCAAAAACATGAAAAATCGCTATTTTTCATGGGCCGTAACCCTATAAGGGGTCATCTGACAACTTCGACCCTATGGAGAATTTTGTAGAGCTCAATGAGCTGAACATTTAAGCAAGCAACAGCTAATCTCTATGTGCAATAGTTTTCATTCTGTAGGCCAAAAACATGAAAAAATGCCATTTTTCAGGGGCCGTAACCCCTAAAAGGGGTTGTCTGACAACTTTGATCCTATGGAGACTTTCGTAGAGCTAAATGAGCTTAACATTTAAGCAAGCAACAGCTAATCTCTATGTGCAATAGTTTTCATTCTGTAGGCCAAAAACATGAAAAATGGCTATTTTTCACCTTTAAGGGGCCGTAACCCCTATAAGGGGTCATCTGACAACTTTGACCCTATGGAGACTTTTGTAGAGTTAAATGAGCTGAACATTTAAGCAAGCAACAGCTAATCTCTATCTGCAATAGTTTTCATTCTGTAGGCCAAAAACATGAAAAAATGCTATTTTTCACCTTTAAGGGGCCGTTACCCCTATAAGGGGTCATCTGACAACTTTGACCAAATGGAGACTTTTGTAGAGCTTTTGATGCTGAATCAGTAGCGTGGCCTCAGATTTCCTCTATCTCTTATACTTTTTGATTTATAAGCAAAAAACAGTAGTCTGACCCCCCTAGTCTATTTTTAGTAACGGCGGCCATGTTTTTTAACGGATCAAAAATCAAAACACAAGTTTGGTGCAGGACACCCTAAGGATCATTCATACCAAGTTTCATTAAATTCTGTTTGGTAGTTTCAGAGGAGAAGATTTTTAAAAAATTGTTAACAGACGACGACGACGACGACAGACGACGACGACGACGACAGACGACGACGACGACGGACGCCAAGTGATGGTAATAGCTCACATGGACCTTCGGTCCAGGTGAGCTAAAAATATATGATATTTTAGATTACACAGAATCAATCAAAAATACACAGAACAAGATGACATCACAATGGTATTGCAAAATGAATGGATATTATTTCAACATTTAATTTCTATTTTTCTTTCAAAAACAAATCATCTTTGTCTTAGGTGTATGGAAAGAAACTCAACAATTGGATTGAAATGTGTTGTTTTGTTATTATATAAGGCTCATTTGTCTTATGCTAGTCATAAAAAAAATTAAAATTAATTAACATGAATCCATTCAAAATTACATATGCCTGCAAATGGAACAAGCCAGTAAACGTATATACATATTTTTTTGTCCCACATACATGTAGTTTTATTTAAACAATGCTCTGAGGTTAGCTTTTGAATTTATCTTTCAAAGGCCTATAATCTGCTATACAGGTGAACAATGATTTCAGGTATACAACTGACAAGAAAACACCATAGCATGCAAAAAAGATGATGCTCTCTCAGGAATCAGGATACACATGTAACAATTATAAGACAGCATTTTTACAGTAGCATAAAGGAAAAATTGGGAAAATATGTCAGCATTACAAATGCACAATTAACGGAAAAAGAAAATGCATAAAAGCAATTATACATGTCTGTAAGCATATTGGAATATCATATTCCTTATACCTCTAAAGTAAAAGAAATATGATCTAAAAGATATTTTGGTATTCATTGCATTCCTCTCAGGGGAAGCTGATTAAATATAAATTTAAAAGGAGATTATAAAAGAATGAAATGATACAAGCAATAAAATGATAATCGAATGCAAATTCATGCTAGATTTTCCAGAATAATATATAATTGTATGTCTCTTAGGTATTTCAAATCAGACAAACATCATGCTCACTTCCTTCAAATGCAATGCAGGTCATCATGCCGCAGGATATTTCTCAATACAAACAAAATTTACTCTGAAACTTAACATTTATATACTACAGAAGTAATAGCATGCTCTAGCAGAAACACACCTCCTCCCCTGGGATGATATAAGTAAGCATGCAGTCATCAGAACTTGGAGTAATCTACCTCGTGGTCTGGGTACATCGTCCTGGTCCACAGGGCTGCTGGCTCCCCAAAGTAGGTCGGGTCTGATAGGTCCGAGTCGGAATAGGCAGGGTTTGTCCTGAATTGAACAGTCCTGGCTAGAGATCTAGGGTACGTCACTACTTCAACCTCACGATGTACCCGCTCCATGTGCTGGTAGTTGTTGACTCGCTCAGGTCTCTTCTTTCGTGACATTTTTCTAGAAAACAAATAATGCATTTAAATATCAGTACGTTTGAGTGTGTGTGTGTGCGTGTTAAGGTTTAACACCCTTTCCAATGCACAAGGGCCATTTATATAATGGACAGTTAGTTTAAAATGTAGTGGAAACAAGAATACCCTGAGGAAACCAAAAACATTAGGCAGGTAACTGACAAACCTAATTACATACAGGTGATCAAGTCCCGTTTTTGTAAATTACAAGCAGGATTTGAACACCACTGGAGAGGGCTGTTCCATTTAAATTGACATGGGAAGGGGGGGACGCCGTTTTTTTATTTTTCTCTTGGTGGGGGGTGTAAATGCATTTTTAAAATGTTGGTGGGGGTATCTTTGAAAATTTATTTTATGTTGGTGGGGGGGTCAAATTTGATTTTGAAAAATTCATTACTCCTGGGATACTTGGAGCTTTATTAAATTTTGGTTCAGTGTGGTTTTTCAACTGATTTTCGTGTTTTTCCAAGAAACGGTGCCATTTTCGTTCGTTTTCCTCGCGCAATGGATAATATCCGAGGCGTTCCAAACAGACGGAAGTTAGCCTGGTTCCCGGTTTCGGTATCGTCGCTCATCATACCTATACCAGTGTAAGTATACGCGGAACCAGACGAATTACACATAGCTGACATGAGTGTGGAGGACGTAGGCCGTTGGCTTCAATCCAACGGCCTAGCATGTTATGTTGATAACCGTATTTTTCGGAGAATAAAGCGCTCCGGACTTTAAGGCGCAGGGCCGATTTTTAGGGAAATATCTGATTTTATCCATTAATAAAGCGCACCTGAGTATTAAACGCACCCCTTTCTTCAGTATTATAACGTATATTGAACGATTTTTGTCACGATTATTTCATTTTCAGCACAAAGACTCCGGATGTCGTTGAAGATCGTTTCCATTTTATATTGTGATTTATTTTTGATTTATAAATAAAATTGTGTTTGATTTTAATAAAAATGAATAAATACAGCTTTTGTGTTGACTTATTGTTATTGGTTTTAAATGTATATGTGTATATATCGGTAAATTGCTAATTAGTGTATGACACTTGACAGGTGTTATGATTGGCATTTAAATCGTTTGTCGGCAACCTGATTCTCCAGTTATTGTTTTGATTGCAATTAAACTTAAAGTAATGTTTATCAACCTTGATATGTTTTTGGTTATAACTACTCAAGTTCTGTTTGTGTGATTAATCATTATAGTTAGCTACAAGCTTGACCACGTGGTGGAAAATAAAAGAAAATCAAAATGGCATACCTGTGCATAGGAATGTGTCCAATCTATAATTATAGATTTTTTTGTATGTCCTTGATTATTTATTAACTATTTATTAAATAAAAATCATCAGAACAAATGGTTCCTTGATCAAACAAATCCATGATATTCACTTGGTAAAAATACACATGAAATGGTGTGTACTCGATGTCAACAGGTCAAAGGTTGTTTTTCATTAATTTTCCTGCACACGAGTTTTAACTGAATAAATTTAATAAAATGATATATGTTTGCTCTAAAATAGCTAGAATAGTGACAAAATGATTAGTTGTTCTTGAATTAAAGGAGAAAACAGTCTATATAATTGTAGGGAGAAAATAAACAAAACTCTCTTCAAAAGTAGGGAGAAAATGAACACATCTCAGTGTCCATATTATGTAAATATTACTTACCAGGGTAATTACCAACATAGAAATTGGCATATTAAGCACAAAGATATTTAATTTTAATCATTGGAAGAGAAAGGAAAGGGACAGTATGCATTTTATTTATTATATAACTTCCAATTTTAGGCACACCTCTGTCTGATTACGTAATCAAAATAAAAATGGCTGATTATGGAGAGAAAAGATCGAAACAACTGAAATACATAATAAACAAACACATTCGAGGGTATTTACTTTTTATTTCATAAAATGACAAACAAAATATCACATGAATAAAGCTGAAATAGAAATTGCAGTAGTTTGGTAATGAAGTCTTTACTTGAAAACATCGATGTTTTCACACTGGTCAACCTGAAAATTTTTGAAAAAATACACAGACTAAGCGCACTGGTGTACAAACCGCACCCAGAACTTTTCAGAAAAAAAATAGCGGCTTATACACCGGAAAATACGGAAATTTAAAGGTAACGAGTCTAATCAGGTATCACCCCAGACTAGTCCCTATCACAAGAGTGTTTAAAAGGGTATTTGGACACCTCGGCCACACTTTATTTCGTCCATAGGAGCATTGAGGCTAAAATCTGTCTGTTCAAAATAAATCCATGAGCCCCATGGCATGTATAATTTCTGGATTTTTTTCTCCCTACCTCCTGTAACCCCCCCCCCCCCCCACCACACACACAGGCTGTCGTTAGTTAATTCGATTTTGGATATTTTTCAAAAGTGCTTTAATTGGAAATGATTCAATCAGAGGTACGTATATTTCAATATCTATCTTACTTTCAAGAGGTTGTAAGATGTCATATCCAATAAATGATGTCTGCCCACGCAACCTTTTTCTTGTAAACAAAACCTTGGCCTGGGGATAAAGGGTGGTGGGAAGAAAATGTATTTTCTAAGGAGGGGTGCTGCCCAATTTTTTTTAAAAGTTGGACTTAATTTTTTTTGCCCAAAAACTGCAGGTGTGGATATGCAGACATTAACCCATGTTCATTTTAAGTATTGTTCTTGTGTAGAAATAGGACCATTCATAGATAAATAAAGGCTGGTTGCTTGTCAAAAAGGCAGGGGATGCTTGAGCCAAAACAATTCATGGAAAGTTTATTGATCGATTGATTGTTGGTGTTTTAGCGCCCAAGCATCAATATTTCAACTATATTCAGGGGAAAAAGTTTTGATGTATCACAATACAATTATACAATAGTTGACGATACTATACAATAATAGTCTTTCAGTGAGGTTAATGTATCTGATGGGTTTAACATTTACTTTTCAATTTCTTTTGAATATTGAAGCTTCAAGCATTTTACATGGCTGTCAAAAATCACAAAGAATATACATTACATTTGTATAAAGAGGGGAAGACTGGGCCCTTGGCGAAACTAGATCTGGATTCAGATGTAAATTATCCTCGTCAAATTTCCCTGGGTCAAATTTCATTTTCCATGGGTAACAGGAAATGGGAATTATCGTACATTGATTATAGAGCCCTGTTTAGGAAACAAAATAAAAAAAACCACTCAAACTGGCTTGACAACTGAAATAGAAAACAACAAAACAAACATATTCATTTTATTAAGATATATGCACAGTACATATAAAATGAAACACAGATTCACAGTAAAACATAAATAAAAATAAACTCATTCCATATCAGTGTGAAGACGTACGCAATATGGAATTGAATTTTAAAATTTTTTTCCCTTGGTGGGGGGGTATTGAAGGAATCAATAATATGTTGGTGGTGGGTGTGAAAAGATTTTTTTTATATTGGTGGGGGGGTCTTGAACAAAGTGCGTCCCCCCCCTCCCATGTAAATTTTAATGGAACAGCCCAGAGTTGATCGGCTAGTGATCAATAGCTTGGTATTTAAACCAGAGTCTTAGACCACTCGCCACCCAGGCTCTGAGTTGTGTTTGATTTTCTCCTTTAAAGAAGTACAGGTCCACCTGCTGTTGAAAGGGAAAAATATAAGTCTGTTTGTTAAACAGGAGGTAGATGAGTGACAGATCTAAAAACGCATCCCACCATATGGGACCCCTACCTCAAACTGCATACCAAATATCGAAAGCCTATGATTAATAGTTGCTGAGCAAACTGTTATGAAAAAAGTGTGACGGATAGATGAACAAACGGATGGATGGACACTGCTTGATATTTCTCCGTTCAAAAAATGGACTGCTAGACTTATCAACAGGCAGACCATAAGGAGAAATTGTGGTTTTTAAAATATTTTCTTAGTCGAATATACACGAAAATTTGTTTTAAATTACGAACACATAAGAATGCTAGATCTCTCTTACACACTCTTCATGTTTGACAAATTCTATTTCTTTGATGCTAATCTTTATTTTCTATATTAATTTTTATTTAGAAAACTGCTAAGATTTTGTATTTTATATTTTGTTGTTCAGTTTCCCCATGTTTTAATAAATATTTTTATAGAATAATGTTAGAAAAGCCTGACAAAAAATTGATTAAATTTCTCGAAGTTTATCAATTTTTAGTCAAACAGGCACTATAGTAAAACATGTATGGAACTGCCTCTGTTGTGTTTTCTAACTACAGCTGGGTTGAAGGTTATTTAATAATCATGAAATTTGTCAAATTTAAAAATGGCCAGATTTTATTAAATAGGAAGAAGGTGAGACACAGACCTGAAATCGAATCCCACATTATGGAACCCCACCTTGATGCTGCATACCAAATATCAAGTGACTGTGATAAGTAGTTGCTGAGAAAACTGTTATGAAAATTTCTTCTCTGCCCAACCACCCACATGACATTCACCATTATATAACCCAAATTTTTCTCTTCGTGAAATCCAGACAAAAATTGAGAGATTACAGAGCCTAACCACTAGTTCTCTGATGTTACAATACCTTCTACATCTGCACACAGTAAAAATGAGGATTAACATGATAACAAAGGACACTCCACCAGCTACGGCTGCCATCACAGGGAATGAATCTGTAAGATAAAGTATTACATTATAGAACGACATAACCACTGCCATCACAGGGAATGAATCTGTAAGATAAAGTATAGCAATACAGAACGGTATAACCACTGCCATCACAGGGAATGAATCTGTAAGACAAAGCATTACAATACTGAAAAATTGGTACAATCACAGGGAATGAATATGTAATAAATCACCACAATACCATGTAATTTCATATCTTATAGGAGTGAAGGTAAAAAGACTCAAAATCTAAAATGTGGCCTAGTATTAGGTGATGTAGGGGTCATCCTTTACTTGCAGTGTGGTGCCAGCTTTGCTTCATGTTGAAGACCCGGGGGGGTCACTTCCATTATAAGATGAGATAGGGATGAGCCGCTGGAATAGGTACCTTTTTCATGCTTTGTAATATATGAAAAGGGTGTGAAATTGAGATGAAAATATCTGATAAGGATACAAATTTTGATAGGATTATATGATAAGGTCACAATATTGAACCAAATCAGATGCCAATTAGCTTTTGACATCTTTAAGTTATAAGGTTACAAGCCACATGTAATTTATTACTTAATCTTAGTGTGTGTTCTGTTTGAAACCGCTCATCTTATTGTTTATAGGGTAAACTATTTTGTTCAAATATATGAATAGGGATGATTTTCAGCAAAAATTATGTGATAAGGTATACTTTTTCAATATTCCTATTATATGATAAGGGTGGGGGTCCTTTTGTGCCAGCGGCTCACCCCTACCAAAACATATATGGAGTGACCCCCCCGAGTTGAAGACCTCCCTTTGTCTTTAGTATGAAGAACAAAAAAGTAGTGTTGTTAGGGATTATCTATATAGAGTTATGAATAAACAAGAATATGTCCAAAAGACATAATGCCCCATCTGGCAACTTTTTCTGCAATCACTAAAGCATCACTAGGTGCAACCTACCATCCCAATATGGTTGCTTTGGCAATTGTCAGTTAGAAGGAATGGACTTTAACCATTCTTCTATATGTGGTCATTCATGCAGAAAATAAAGGTCTCAGTCAGCATCTGAAGTATGCATTGTGCTTAGAATTACTTGGTGCACCTACCATACCAATAGTTGATGTGGCACATGTCAGAAAGTGAGAATGGACTTTCACCATTATTCTGTAAGAGTTCATGCATGCGTAAAATATAGGTCACATCCAGCATCCGAAGTATGCATTATGCTTAGCATCACTAGGTGCACCTACCATACCACCAATATGGTTGCTACAGCACTTGTCAGTAAGAAGGAATGGATTTTAACCATTCTTATATAAGTGGTCATTCATGCGGAAAATATAGGTCACAGCCAGCATCCAAAGCATGCATTGTGATAAGCTTCACTAGGTGCACCTTCCATACAAATATAGTTGATGTGGCACTTGTCAGTAAGTGGGAATAGACTTTAACCATTCTTATGTAAGTGGTCATTTATGCGGAAAATATAGGTCACATCCAGCATCCGAAGCATGCCTTGTGCTTAGCATCAATAGGTGCACCTACCATACCAATATGATTGATGTGGCATTTGTCAGTTAGTGGGAATTAGGAAATATGGGGATTTGGGACGGACAAACGGACAAACAGACGAAAGAACCCGAACACTATATGCCCTCTACTTTCGTAGATGGGGCATAAAAAGTCAAAGTTGTTGTCTTTCCATGTCGGCTTGTTAAACAGGAAGTAGTTGATTGACAGACCTGAAAACATATCCCACCATAAGCTACACACCAATTATCAAAAGCATAGTTGAGATATCTGTTATGAAAATTTTGATCACAGACAGACGGACTGACTGACTGATTGACGGACGGACCAGTCAATAACATTATACCCTTTGAACTTTGTTACGTGGGGTATAATGTGAAATGAAAAGATTTAAACCTTTTTTTTAAAAAGTGAGAGAGTTCAACAAGAGTAAATGAATCAAGCCTACTACAAAATAAATATTATTATCGTTTCTTCCTACCTGAAGTATCAAATTTACACTGAGGATCACCATTGTTGTCTATAATACAGGCCACACCTTCATCACAGGCATCCAGACATAGATCTACAATAAAACTTATCTGTTATTGGGAACAGCATGATAGAAAATAAACTTAATATTACATGAGGTCTGAAAAGGTCAACCCTCACTAGTTTACATAGTCTAGCAGAAAGAAAATGTTAATTTCAGTAGCCTTCAAATAAGAATCATGTAAAGAGCTATTTTTGTGAAAATGCATAATGAGGACACTATTAGCATATACAAATTCCAAGGCATTGTAAGGTCTGTTAGTACATAAAATGCCTGATGATTTCCAATCTTTTCTTATTTCTATTATTTGTCTATTTTTGCATATCAGTATAAACTTACATCTACAAGCCGTTCCATTTCCTTTGTACCCTAGTCTGCAGTAGCAATCAAACCCCTCAGTGGTGTCCACACAGTCAGCGTTCATGTCACAGTTGTCCTGTTGTAGCACACACTCATCAACTTCACCTGAAGCACACTTAGGAATGTGAAGGTCAAACTTGGTACAGGGTATACATGAACTCTGACCTTTGTATGGCTGGTGGTATCCATCACGACACACGTGACAACTCTGTGTTGATTTGTCAAAGTAAAAGTCTGGAGGACAGGAGACTAAAATATAAATACATTGTAATCACAAAACAATCTATGTTTCTATTATTTTGATTATATATATATATGTTTTAGATCTAGAATGTAATATCTGAAAACTATCATAAAAATCATGAGATATGACAAAAGTTATTAATTGTACAATAAAACAATTATTGGAATTCCATCAAACAAAGTTCTGACTAAAGTCTTGTCAAAAGATCAATAGTTAAGAAACACTTAAAATGCATCGTAATAAAACATCTTTCTTACAGATAATGTAGGCATAACAAATACCTACCAACAGAACATTGCTGCTGTGATATGGCTCCAACATGTTCTGTACTTGTACCATAAGGACAAGGCTGACAACTGTCCTGGCCGTCACTAGGTTTATATGTACCTAAAGAACAAGGCTCACATATACCCTGAACTGACAGTTCTGTCCCTGCTTTACAACTACCTGAAAAATAAATAAAATGACCAATGGAAAACATTCTACAACTAAGATTTCTTAGCTAAATATTGTAAAATTGATAAATTTAGAATATTATTTACTTTCCTTTTTGATACTATCTACATCTAGTCTTGTATCAGACTCGTCTGATACTCACCTAGATAAAGACAGTATCAAAAAGGAAAGTATATATTATTCTTTTATCAGTAATTAAAAAATTACATAAATTTAAGTATGTTTCAGGGTCAGCTTTTGAGATTTTGACATTTTTTTCGGAATCCTCAGGTTTTTTCCATCAAAATAAGGCACGGTAACCCCTATTTTTCTTTTGTGTAAGGTCTTCCTTACATCATAAATAAATATCTGTTTTACAAATTCATTTCAAATTCTAATAACTTTTTCACAGGGTTTAATTATGTTAATGATAAAGCTATGAAAAAAACAGAAAAACCTTTTCCCGCCAGATTTTAAATTTTTTAACTCTTAATATCTTTAAAACAAGCACGGTAACATATTAAATTTTTTAGCTTATTTTGTATTTTAAATTATTCCCTATGATTTATAGCTCTATTTTTAAAACCTCATCACTTTCTAATTAACCCTCGAACATCCTTAACAAGTTTTCAGTACAATAACGTCACATGACGTCAAAAATTTGTCACATTTCATCACATGACGTCACAGTTATCAAGTGATCCCACCTGATATTTTCTTGTATCACAGACTGATCATGATACTAAAAAATATCAGACAGATGAGATCAAAGTGAAAAGCTGCTAATTACTGATAAAAGCAAATCTCAATAAATTCAACATAAGCAATTAATGTTTACTTACTTTGACATTGTATAGAACTGGTTGATCCTGTTTGAAGAGTTGTCTGCCCATTACCACACCCTTTACAACTGGTTCTTCCTATCTGGTCCTGGTAGTAACCTCTCTTACAAGGGATACAGTCTGAACTGGTTCTGTCATAGTAGTGACCAACAGGACAGATCTCTACAATAAGAAAAACAACAGCAATAATGTAATATTTTAATTCTGTCACAGAAAAAAAAAGCAATTTAAAATGAACTTTAACTAATCCCTTCTCAAAATTTAATGTAAATGTGTTTCAGATACATGAAAAACCTTTCCTTGCTTGTTAAGATGTTTTTTACATATCTTTTTAAAAGTATTGGTGTGGGAACATAATTTCATACAATTCGTTTGGAACATACAGCTATTTCCCACCAATATTTCCTAGTCATCTCATGTAATGTTTTTTTTTCAATGAGTCTCCAGTAATACAAGTAGGTGACAGAAGGATTTTCACCATGGTATTTTGAATCTCTTTTGAAAACTTACATCTAAATTAGCAGTGCTTTGTTCGATCATTAATGTTTAAAATGTCATCATACGATTTATTAAGTAACTTTACCATAGCAGTCTGCAGGGCTTGTTGATCCTACATCCTCTGTAGTGTGGCCCTTGTCACATGACTGGCATGTGGTTTGTTTTTCTTGTGCTGAATATTGACCTCTGGGACATGTCACACAAGTTCCAGATGTTGAGTCTAAATAGGTGCCTTTTGCACAGTTCACTGAAATGATACGAAACTTATTAGTAAGAATAACATACATGATTTCTATTATTCTTTTTTTAATCCCGCCTAAAATATGCTTATGGTTGCTAAGAAATCAGTTTAAATGCAAAATAAACTTAAAGTGCTGGGGTGATTCGACAGAAAAACTATATGTACCTTCCTTAACTATTGTTTATGAATGCTATCTTAATACGTTTAGGTGTTGACAGCTTATTAATTTTCATTATTAAAATTTTACACAACATACCACAGAGTCCGTGTACAAGTATTTGTCCTTCCTGGCATGTCAGATAAGGTTTGACCACCAGCTGTTGGGGGTCACAGGAGAAATCCTCGGTGTTAAACTCTTTATTCTTAATCATTGTCTCTAGTTTGGTCAGAGGTAGAGCATCATTAGAGTCAGTTATCAAGGTCCTGAAAGTAAATTTGACAAAGCTGGGTTTAGTATAGGTATTAAAAACAACAACCAAAATGAAGTGTGCTGTCCAAAGTCAAACATTATAAAGCACTACAATATTTATTGTGGATGTCTTTGTTGCTTACACCACCACATCTGAACGCCAAATATGTATTTCTTTGCGTTACCAATTAGGTCAAAATGTCTTGAACCTTGTGTGTACATGTATTTTCTGAAAGAGTTTGGCTTTACTTTTAACAAAACATAAACAATGAGAAAAAGAAACTCAATGTGCCAATTTGATTTCAGTGTGTTAATAAAATAGGGCATTATAGAATGCATTGCCATTGGCTCTTAACATGGACTCTTTTTTTTATATCTAAAATGTTGTTCCACAGTTATATCTTACCCATTGACAGGAATATCAAACATAACAAAGTACATGGTGCCTGTGGATCTTCTTCGTCTTCTGGCCTCGTAACATTCCACCGACACATTGGAGAAGTTACACCCTGACTTAGGACACAGTCCAAACTCCATGTTCCACTGGTTCATATTCTCTTCAAAGCTGTCACTGAGGAGCTGTTTGTACGAGTCTGTACAGAGGGGACCAAGGAAGACCATCTCTCCTTGTATAGTACTGGTAGGCTCTGAAGATTCTAAGGAAAAAATGTTTCTTTTAGAATCATCAATGTCTTTAAACAGAGGCAGCTATATATCTTTCAAATAAAATTTGGTATCTTATTAGAAATTTTGATAGAATTTTTATCTAATAAGTGTACTTTTCACAGTTCTTATATTTTTTCTTCAGCCCAAAACATCAAAACAGGATTTCAGAATTTCTTGTATTATAAAGTAGCAAAAAGAAACCCTTTGGAAAATAATTACCAACTTCATCTCAGTTTTATAATCAACTTACCAGCACAAGTAGGGAACATGAACTCCTCCCCTCTGGGTGGGTCCCAGAACCCTTCACGACCACACTTATAGAATGGTGGGACCTCCTCTACAAAGCTCTGGACACCAGGATTTCTACATCTGACTGAACATGTGACTCCATCTGACCAATCAGAACAGGTGACATTTACACTGCTGGAAGGTGATGGTTGTGTACAGTTTGATGCTGTAACAAAACATTTTATAGAAATAAAGGGAGTTTGAGAAAGCCACATGGATTATGACATTATGTGTAGTAAGTCATTTTATCAGATTTTAATTATTGCTACACTTGCAAGGTCCTTAGAAGGGCAACAATAACCTTTGCTAGGATCAAATATGATATCTGAATCTAAAGATCAACAAAATCCTTTTATTAGAACTATTTTCATTAATCATTGAAAATAGATAATTCAAATGGTGATTTGATTGAATTATTGTTATTATTTTCATCTTAGATTTTCATTAATCATTGAAAATAGATAATTCAAATGGTGAATTGATTGAATTATTGTTATTATTTTCATCATTTTCAAAAGTCTGGCAATACTTACGAATGACAAAGATAGAGAAAGAACAAATGGCTGAGTTGTTGTTCTCATCATAGGCAATATACATCACATGGTACTCTCCATAGGCAAACACTTGACCTGGAAAATATAGAAAAGAAGAAAAAAATAAAATTATTTTCATGACAAAGAATATTATCTTATTACATGGATTTATGATTCTCCACCCTCATAAACACTACACATACTAGGAAGACCACAGTTCATACCAAAACTATGATTTGCAGAGTGTTTTTTTTTTCCCTAATAATTACATTTTTTTGTACCTAAACACATCTACTTTAACCATTACACCTTGAAGGATTGAACAAATTATGAATAATAGTACATTGCTTTAGTAATTGATTGTCACTTTACATGATCTATGTGTCTACACCACACCCACTATCCCTACATTATCTGTAAACCTTAAAAGACAACTGTCATGGGCCATGAGAAAGTAAATATAAAGTCTGTATAACTCTATACCTATTCTTATAATATTTGGGTACTGCTGTATACCTGATCTATGTGTTTGCACCACATCCACTACTCCTGCATTGTCTGTAAACCTGGGCTCTGTCCAGTTCACAATGTTCAGTCTGTTGGAGGAGACTATCTGTATAAACTCAGGACAGTACCCTACTGTAGGGGGTTCAGAATCTGTAAAACAAAACAACTAACTACAGAGACAATTTGTATAAACTCAGGACAGTACCCTACTGTAGGGGGTTCAGAATCTGTAAAACAAAACAACTAACTACAGAGACAATCTGTATAAACTCAGGACAGTACCCTACTGTAGGGGGTTCAGCATCTGTAAAACAAAACAACTAACTACAGAGACAATCTGTATAAACTCAGGACAGTACACAACCGTAGGGGGTTCAGAATCTGTAAAGCAAAACAACTAACTAAAGAGACAATCTGTATAAACTCAGGACAGTACACAACTGTAGGGGGTTCAGAATCTGTAAAACAAAACAACTAACTACAGAGACAATCTGTATAAACTCAGGACAGTACACAACTGTAGGTTGTTCAGAATCTGTAAAGCAAAACAACTAACTAAAGAGACAATCTGTATAAACTCAGGACAGTACACAACTGTAGGTTGTTCAGAATCTGTAAAGCAAAACAACTAACTAAAGAGACAATCTGTATAAACTCAGGACAGTACACAACTGTAGGGGGTTCAGAATCTGTAAAGCAAAACAACTAACTACAGAGACAATCTGTATAAACTCAGGACAGTACACAACTGTAGGGGGTTCAGAATCTGTAAAGCAAAACAACTAACTAAAGAGACTATCTGTATAAACTCAGGACAGTATACAACTGTAGGGGGTTCAGAATCTGTAAAGCAAAACAACTAACTAAAGAGACAATCTGTATAAACTCAGGACAGTTTACAACTGTAGGGGGTTCAGAATCTGTAAAGAAAAAGAACTAACTAAAGAGACAATCTGTATAAACTCAGGACAGTACACAACTGTAGGGGGTTCAGAATCTGTAAAGCAACAACATGATAGTTATATGTTTTGGGTGTAAAGAACTAACTGTAGAAAATATAAAACAAACAAAAAAAGAAAATACTACAGAAAACTCTAAATGAGAACAAAATAACGTATACAAACTTACCTCTGACATTGATATACCAAATGATGCTACAAATCATTTGTAGAGTCTAAAGATACAATTTCCCAATAACATTGTGTAGTCATCCTCATTACCAATATATTTTGAAAACTAGTTAAAGGTACATTTGTAGTTAACAAAATAAAACATACCTATACTTTGGTTACAGACATTTCCTGTGAGATCATTAGGACAGGTGTCACTCCCACACAAGGATGGCTCTACTACATCTATCCCTGGTACAACATAACTAAAGAACTCCGCCCATCTAAACACAGTCCCCTTGGGTAATCCGTCTGAACAGTTAGTACTGGCATTAGTTATCATGCTCTCATTCAGGACCAGGTCATAGATATTGAACTGACTGATCATCCCCTTGAAACCAGTTGTATTTCCTGTCACCTCATCACTGAGGACAACCTTTAGTCTAAAAAGAAAAAGCAAAAGGAAAATACATGAAGCAAAAATGTACAAATGGTGCATTTGTATTTTGATAGTCCAAAAGCAAAAACATAATCAACTGAAACCATGCAAAGTCGGCAACAACACAAAGAAACTTATAATAACCAAAGTGCAATAAATAACGCTGATAATTGAATAATATAACCAACACTCCAAAATTATAGTACATCACTAATTAACTATGGCTTAATATTTTTTTCTCTATGAAAACTTTTTTTAAACACAAACCACTTACTTATTTGGAAGTTCCTGACCAGTTCCATAGCCTGCCCCATCTCTCAGCAGATGTCCATCTACATACACTGACCAATGACCATTGTCAAGACTATCCCATGTAAGACAGAAATGTACCCAGGATCCCTGATTGGTGGAAAGGGCTATCCATCTGTCATCATAGTAAGACAAGTGGAGGCTCCTGGTGGTCACACTCAGAATCTCTTGTACTTTGTCATTGCTGAAAATAAGTTAAATAAGTAAATATCTCAAAGATACTGAATAACTTTTTGACAAATCAAAACAGATTTTACATTCTTATACAGTTGGTTTGGTTACCTTAGCCTTCCAGAGCACCCAAGTTCACTCTCATGAGGTGTGTGTGTGTATGTGTGTTGGTGTTTAATGCCCTTTATTGATGCACCTGGGCCATGTAGGGCAGTCAGTTTTAATGGTGGTGGAAACCAGAGTACCCAGAGGAAACCACCGACCTTGGGCAGGTAACTGACAAACCTAATCACATACAGTTGGGAAAGTCTCTTTTTTGTTAAATACAAATGGGACTTGAACACCAGCTGAGAGGTGAACGGCTAGTGATCAATAGTGTGGTATTTAAACCAGCACCTTAGACCACTCAGCGACCCAAGCCTCCACTCTCATTAGGACTTGAGTTAACAATGATGATTGCTATTTCACTAATTCAGTTGTTATGTGAGTTTAATTATTATCTGTATCTTTGTGCTGTTCTCATTTATGTTTACTGGTGCTGTCTTTGTCCACTCTGACTTTTGACATTTGAATCCCCCATTTGTACCTCTTTCCTACTTAACTGATTAGCATTAAATTCAAAAGTGAAAAAAGTGTTGACTAAAAGGTTTAAGGTAAATATATGGTTAAAGGTCTTTCATTAAATATATCAAAAGATGTAGATGGCTTACAAAATATGAATAATACAGCTACTTCTTTAATTAATGATGAGAAACAATGATTACCTCAATACAGTATTAAGACTGAAGACTGAATGATTCCCTGTTGTATTCAAATCTCTCATCCATAGACACACTGTCAGCTTGTTCCTGTCCTTCATTCTGTTGACCCCTGTTTGTAACTCCTGGTTACCATGGAAATAGAGGTCATAATCTGAGGATCTCTCTGAAAATAGTAGTAAACATTAAATTACTCAAAATAAAGGATTATATCAAAAAGTTATACTGGAATGCATTTTGGCACATCTAAGGAGGGTGGGTTCAAAACCTCTCTCAAAAATATGTCCAAAAAACATGATACCCACCTCCTGACATTGAAAGAACTGGTAACTTCAACCAAAAGGTTAAACTGATTTGGGACGTCAGGTGGACAGATGAACAGACCTCAACACTATTTGTCCCTCTACTTTTGTAGGTGTGTCATTAATATAGCATCCAACTAAAGCGGAGCTAAATTGATATTGGAAATTACATCAGTATAAGAGATTCTACCTTTTCCACAATCAGGCCCCACAAAGCCAGGCAGACAGACACAGTTCCCATTCTGACATTCTGTTGCCCCATTCTGACAGGCTGGGCATTTCTGGTCAAGGTCGTCACAGTTTTGACCTTTGTAACCTTCCAGACAAGTGCAATGATATCCACCAATCAGATTTGTACATTCTCCACCATGATGACAGGGACTTGTCTGACACTCGTTAACGTCTTGATCACAATGAGCTCCTGTGTAGCCTAAAAATGTCAATTTAAGATTTAAAGTTTGATGTTCTTACCATTTTTTGTTTAATATTTATGCATATCTTATGTACTTGATGCACATTTAGGAGGTAAATCTAAGTATGTAAAAATAGGGCATGTAATGGGACATTAAATGATACCCGGCCACGTTATAATACCAAAAGTTCATAAAATTTGATTTCAAAGTGGCCTATGTCCAAAACTGTTTTTGGATCATGCTGGAAATTGAACTTGACCTGTATTTTATTGTACTCAATAGCTGTACAAAATATCATTTGAATCCCATGATGCGTTTTCAAGTTATTGGTCGAAAACTCAAAATTTCATGAAATTTGATTTTTCAAAGTGGCCTATCTCGAAAACTATTTTTTGGATCATGCTGGAAATCAATCTTGACCTGTATTTGATTGTACTAAACAGCTGTGCAAAATATCATTCAATCCTTTGACGCGTTTTCAAGTTTTCAAGTTATTGGTCGGAAACCTTCGGGGGACGGACAGACGGACGGACAGACACCGAAAAAAACTGAGGGTATAACATAATACCCTGCCACTTAGTGTGGCGGGGTATAAAAATTGATGTCCCTTATGAATGTAGACAAAAGTAGTTGCAGAGGTGTATACCTTCAATATCTAAAAGAAAAAAAGTATGAGCAAACCCACTGAGGATATGCCCATTCAGACACTTTATTGAAGACAGAAAAGTTAAATTATCTCCCCTGAGTGGTATCCAAGTGCAATCAATTTATAATTTACTTCCTTCATGCAAAATTTAACCAAAGTCCACCATAAGGTTTAGAGGTGCTCTACTTACGACAGAAAGATGAAGGTGATATATCCCAAACTCGTTTTAGCAGGGATAGGGGATCAATACAGCATTCAGAATTTCACATCTATTTTGGTTACAGATGATTATAACTTGACATACCTTCAGTACAGACACAGTTGTATTGGTTGACACCATTCAGACATGTACCATTGTTATAACACGGCAGGCTGATACAGTTGTTAATCATTGTATCACATGTCACACCCGTCCAACCCACCTCACATCTGTAAAAAAATAAACAATATTAAATAGAGCACTTAAAAGATTCAAATTCAATTGATTTTTAGCTTTATACTAAGAAGGAATAAACTATGGAACTACTGACCAAAATTGTATGAGTTTCTGTGGTTTCATTTTTATTTGTGGGGTACTAATTTTCGTGGTTTTCGTGGGTGGTCTTGACCCACGAAATTTGATACCCACGAAAAGGAAATTTAACATATATCTTAATGCTGCCGATTTCAGTACCACGAATTGAAGATTCAACGAAATTGACCCTTTTCACTAAACCACGAAAATTGGTACCCACGAAAATAAATGAATCCGCAGTAAATTCCTAGAGAAATAAATTATCTAAGATGTTAGAAGACGACAATGTATTTTGTAACTACCTGCAGTAGAATTGGTTCACCAGATTGTGACAAGTTCCATTGTTATAGCAGGGAGACGGAGCGCAGAGATTGATCTGGTCCTCACACTGTTTCCCTCTAAAGGAACCAGTACACTCACATCGGTAACCATTCACCTCGTCTACACACCGGCCATTGTTAAAACATGGATCTGACCTACATTCATCTATGTCAGTCTGAAAATAAGATATATAGTAGTAAATTCTAGTACATATAACCATATCATTTTATATGAATTTATGCTATATCTCCAAAAAAAAAATTTTTTTATTATTTTCTTTTAATGTTTTTATATCCAAAATATCATTAGATAAAAATCTGAGTAAGTGAGTGCTTTGGTTAAAAATATCTGTAAATGCAGATGGTTTATATAGGGCAGTCAATTTTAATTATGGAGGCCATAATACCTGGATAAAACCAGTGACTGTTGAAGGTATCTGACAAACCTAATTACAAAAAAAAAATCTGACCAATATGAGACAATCAACCATATTAAACAGCATAAAAACTTACTGAACAGTTGTATCCTGTGTAACCAGCCACACATGAGCAGGAGTAGTTAGCCTCCATATCTATACACTGACTTCCATGAGCACACGGACTGGACAGACATTCATTGACAGGCTCAGTACAAAATTTACCTGAAATATAAAATGGGAAGATAGTTGAAATAAAACTTTTAAACTCTTTCTATTAACATAAGTACAAACAATTTGTAACATCTGACAGCTCCTCTATAAAGCAATAAATCACAACTAAAACTAGGAATATTGTGAGCTTTCTCTCAATAGGATACTCCCACCTCATATCTAACTCTATTTTGAAAAATACTAAAGCTCAATTATCTCCCTTGATTTAAATTTGAGAGTAATGAAATTTCTTTTTATGTATCTCTAAATGTTGTTCATTCTTCATGTTAAGTTTCACCAACATCCATTATGTTCTTTAGGAAGAGTTGTGATGTGATAGCAGACAGATTCTTTCATACCCCAAACTTTTGTTTGTGTCGTGTATAAATATAATGCTAACATTTCAGAACCTAGCTTGTGAACAACATTAAAACCCAGGGTGTCCTAGGTACGCAAAAACTTTGAACTTTTGACAGAACAAAGGTTAGGAAATATTTCAAAGGTAAACTTTTATATACTCATCTGCCTTCTGTTTTATTTTTAGCCTGTGGAAAATAATCTAACCAGGGAGCCCTAGGAAAGAATGTTGAACAGGCCCCTAGATACACCAATGTACTAGTTTAGGAATATCAACAAGATCTAAATCTGAAATGGAAAATTCTCACCTGTTCACCTAGGTAGACATTCACAGATATAACCATTGACTTGGTCTTTACTCACCTGTCCATCCAGGTAGACATTCACAGATATAACCATTGACTTGGTCTTTACTCACCTGTCCATCCAGGTAGACATTCACAGTTATAACCATTGACTTGATCTTTACTCACTTGTCCATCCAGGTAGACATTCACAGATATAACCATTGACTTGGTCTTTACTCACCTGTCAATCCAGGTAGACATTCACAGATATAACCATTGACTTGATCTTTACACTGGGACTTCTCGGGGTTACAACTGTTTGTCAGACAATCATCTATGTCCACTTCACACAACACACCAGTGTAACCTAGGAAATAACATACTCATGTATGTATTAGCTGTCATTTATTAAGCCTTCTGAATATTTATTAATTCTATAGTATTTTAGTAAGAAAACTATTCATTTTGATCTAGTATAAGCTTTTTAAAAAATATGCTTACTCATAGTTATTTGTACATGTTCATATAGTGTATTATTAACTAATAGTGAATATTTTTCATATGAAGTAATTTTGGATGTTTTCATTCATTTTTCTTCGAAATGACGTCAGCGTGTAACAGTTAACTGTTTCACTCCTGGAACGAACTGTTCCATGCGCGTGAACGATGCGCAGTACAGAGCGACATCAAGAGTATTTTACGCTTTTAAATAACTAATTTTCTATATATTTCATATAAATTGAAATTATAAAAATTATTCATTCCCATGCCATTTCTCAACATATTTTCATGCATAATTATCTGAAGTTTGTTTATTTGGAAATCCGAAAGAGAACCTCATGGTGCATTTTTAAGCAATAGGACACACAGGACAATTAGGGAAAAAGGGAGGAAAAATATAAAGCACAAAATTCTTTTGACGTCGCACTGTTGAATGAGCGCACACTCTGTCTATGTATTCTATAAGTTAATAAAACAGTTATTTAATGCCTGTTCATGGAGCAGTCAAACTATCTTGCCCTCGGTGCGCAGGAGATGATTTAAGAACTGTTGCCTTCGGCCTGCGGCCTCGGGCAACAGTTCCTAAATCATCTCCAGCACCTCGGGATAATAGTTTTGACTGCTCCATGACCAGGCATTAAATAACTGTATACTGTTCTGTTGTGTTGTGGAGTAAAGGATCAGATGCCTTGAAAATAATTGACTCTAGTTTTACCTGGTTGACAATGACACTGGTACCCAGTCTGTGTTGTACTACACTGGGCACCATTCATACAAGGGCTACAGTCACACATGATGTTAGTCTCACAGAGTCTCCCTGAGAATCCTGGCTGTAATATAGAATTAAATATTTAAATATTAGGTTAAAACATTAAAACCCAATTGCCTCTGTGAGGGATCCATAAGCATATAGTTTAACATGTCTAAAAATCCCTTAAGAAAAACAGTTTGTGAAACCAAACAACACAAAATCATCCTGCCCTATTTCAAATCATTCTTATTTTGTCTCTATATATTCATACAGCAAGCAAACAAAAGTCTCTTGTAAGATACATACCTGACACACACAGGTGACACCATTGACCTGATCTACACACACACCCTGGTTCTGACAGCCATACATACCTGACACACACAGGTGACACCATTGACCTGATCTACACACACACCCTGGTTCTGACAGCCATACATACCTGACACACACAGGTGACACCATTGACCTGATCTACACACACACCCTGGTTCTGACAGCCATACATACCTGACACACACAGGTGACACCATTGACCTGATCTACACACACACCCTGGTTCTGACAGCTGTGGGTCTGGCAGTCGTTGATGTTGGTTTGACAGAATTCTCCACTGTAACCTACACAAAAATACAGGGTAAATTATCAACAAATTAAAGATATATTATAGGTTTAATGAGCAGATTGATTAAGGTTGAAAGAATTCACTATTTTTTTAGATGGTCTTTGGCAAGGCCTTTTTAATAATGCCCCCCCCCCTCATATGTTGCTTTTATCAAAATATAGCAGTCAAGCTCAAATTAGAGATATGAGCATACCTTGACCCAAGAACAGCTGTGACTTTTGACCTGAGAATGACTTACCTTGAGCACAGGAACAGCTGTGACCTTTGACCTGAGGATGACTTACCTTGAGCACAGGAACAGCTGTGACCTTTGACCTGAGAATGACTTACCTTGAGCACAGGAACAGCTGTGACCTTTGACCTGAGGATGACTTACCTTGAGCACAGGAACAGCTGTGACCTTTGACCTGAGAATGACTTACCTTGAGCACAGGAACAGCTGTGACCTTTGACCTGAGGATGACAAACTCCAGCATTTAAACAGGATCCATTATAACATGTTTGTTGTAATACATCACAAGTCTCTCCCACATACCCTGTTCCCTGGAAAATAATAGGACACATGAAGTGCGGCAGAGATTTCATTTGCTATGGAAATACTTCAATTCATACGGTTTGGAAAGAAAATGCACTTTCATGGATTCATGAATTCATGGTGATAACAAATTCATCGAAAGTTCTGATTCATCAGGAATAAATTTCAACTGAACTACAAAAACACAAAAATTCAAACCCCATGAAATACAATAGTTTCAAAGTAACTAAAATGCACTTCATTCAGTTTGTGTACAGCATCTAATAAGACTGTTAACATCAGTCAAGAAAAAGATGCCACAAATGGAACATGCTTCAAAAGTGAAATCAAAATAACACATACGGTAAGTAAAGAAGCAAAGGTGTACCAAAGGGGTAATCAACATCACATAAAATCAAAGACAAAACCGGTACACAAAAAATCCTCATAACAAAACAAACCACACAACAACATAAAACACACACACACATAACAACAAAACCGCATTCAGCAACATGAACTCAAGTCGATAATACGAGAGTGAAGTCAGGTGCTCTAGAAGAGTAAGCAAATCCTGCTAGCTATAGCACACCTGTCACGTTGCCAAAGATCGATTTAGTGTTGGTCAAATCGGCAAAGGATGACATTACCAAACTCTATGTCAAACCAACATCTGTGCTCATCTGAGAGATAGAAATCCTGTAATTGTATACAGGCACATGATGTCTTCCTTACAATTTCTTGAGTGATGACAACAACCTGGGAGCAACGTACCCCCGTGTTAACAATTTGCTTGTAAGCTGTGTAGCTATAACAAGGAAGTCCTTGTATTCCCCACATGCTCTAGAAAAACATATCAATTGTGATACGTACTCCATATGCTGGAGTGGACGGAATGTTGCTACACAGAAAGGGAAAGTTGACTATTGGAAAGTTGAAGTCATAATGTTAGTCATAGAGCTTTGTACAAATCCTTCCTTGTGTGTCAATTTCGAGAAAAAGATCCAAATATGAAGCGGACCTCCTAGACTCTGTAGTGTCCTTAATCTCAAGTTCCTTCGGATATATGAGATGTAAACAGTCACCAAATCCAGGATTGTTTAGTGAAAGGACATCATCAATATAACGAAATGTGAGATTGAAGGATAACGCAAGTCTGCTGTCCTTTTTGTCTAGAAGTGATTGTAAGAAGTCCGCTTCATATGAATGAAGAAACAAATCGGCAAGCAATGGTGCACAATTTGTGCCCATTGAGATACCTATTGTCTGCTTAAAAACATGTCCACCAAACTGTACAAATATGTTGTCAATAAGAAAGTTGAGCATTTCTATTATTTGATCTTCTGTAAATTTGTTTTTCTTACTAGACTCTTGGATGACAAAATAAGTCTTTAAATAACCCACTTTCAAATACTTGTACCTGCGTTTTCCATTCTTTTTGATAAAGCTACGTTTAATCAACTGTGCCAAACAAAATTTTAATTGTGAATGTGGAATTGAAGTATATAATTTAGAGAAATCAAAAGTTTTAATTCTATTACAAGATGAAAATGACTTAGAATTGAGTCTTTCTTTCAGAATTTTTGAGAATCCACATTTGATTGACGCCATTTCTAGAGTAACAACAATCAAAATACTTTTGAATGCTTAATTTAATTGCTGTCAACATTGATGTTAACAAAACTGAAAGAGGTTAAGTTGTACATTTGGATGACCCAGCAATAAAATGTTGCTTGTATGGAGTTTTATGTAACTTTGGAATCCAATACAAGGATGGAACGTCATTGTTCTTTTTGTCAACAGAAATGCCAAAAAAGCGTTTTTAAAGGACAAATATAATGAATGATATCTCTTTAACTTTTGTCACATGTTCGTTAGTTCTAGTTCTACTTACTGTACAATCACAGATGAAATTGTCTAACAGATCAATACAAATACTCCCATGTTGGCAAGGATTAGGGTTACACTCATCCTTCTCTATACATGTACTGAAATATAAATCAAATACACTCAAGGTTATTGTTATAGAGGTACAATCTTTATCGATATGCTCGTATATAACAGGACAAATATCCTCAAACAAACAAAGATTAAGACATATGAATTATTTTAAAATACCACATCTTAACTGCTATACTGATTCACTTTTAAAATCATTTTAAGCAATAAAATGTACTGAAATCAATAACTAATTTAATCAAGAAAACTTTGTACATAATGCTTACTTATCTCCATCCAGTATGTAACCATCATAACAGATACACATGTATGAATCTATAGTATCCACACATGTACCATTAGAACACGCTCCTGGATAACAGTTGTTGATGTTTGTCTCACAGTTGGGGCCAGTAAAACCTGTCAAAATATCAGATTTTTAGTTATTTGTAAGGATTATCTCCCTTTTACCATAAAAATTAATTAAATTAAAAGTTTGTTTTTGCCTACAAAAACGATGTCTCCCCCCGTTTCCCCAAAAAGTTCTAAGTTCAAATGACCATAATTCCCACAAACATTTGAGAATCAAAATTTTCTGGTAATATGCACAACTACATATGATGTTCTTCCTATATACCAAGTTTCATTGAATTCGGTTCAGTAGTTTCAGAGGAGTGCGCTGACAAGATGATAAATGAGGATTTTCAGCAATTTCCTAAGTTCAAAGGGCCGTAACTCCTACAAAAAATTGAGGATCAAAATTTCCTGGTAACATGCACAACTACATATGGTGTCCTTCCTATATACCAAGTTTCGTTGAATTTGGTTCAGTAGTTTCAGAGGAGTTGCGCTGACAAACTTTGTGACGGACAGACGGACGGACGGACACGACAAAAACAATATGTCTCCCCACAAAAGTGGGGGGAGACATAATCATGTTAAGATACTAATTAAAAACCTAGCAAAATTAACCTTGAGTCAAGCGATGGATAATGTAGTTGACACTGTTACTACTTGATTGTTACTTCATTTTTTACAGAATTATTCAATATACCAAATAAATCACATGCTGTGTCCAGACTTAACACTAGTTTTTTACAAACCTTGCTGACAAGAACAGGAGTAACTGTCTACACCATCTACACACTGACCATTAACACAGGGGCTACTAGCACACTCCTGCACATCCAACTGACACAGAGTTCCTAAAATCACAATGATATATTATAACAAAGTCAATTTATAACTAATTTATTTGCAGTATTAAAGGTTCTAAATAACTTGTTCTCTCTAAATTAGTTGTAAATTAATTTTGTGCTTCCTTCATGAGTATCAATAGTGGGAAGATTGGGCCAGAACTAAGCTACTCTAAAAATGCCACATTTTACATATTCCTAATCCAGGAATCTTTGACAAAGCTGATGTTTGTACCTGTCATCTTTATATTAATGTTCTATGTCCAGAAAGAGGGCTTTACAAAAAAAATAAGATTGGTATTAAATCGGATATGTTGTATTATATTTTAATCAATGGCCATTGTAAGATGGTAAACTTCAACCATTGGTCACATTGAAGGTTGCTGTCTATTTTCCATTTCAGATTTTAAATTGACACTGGTTTATGTAAGTTGTGTTGTGTACACTCATTCCACATCTCATTATCTTCTGTGTACACTCATTCCACTTCTCATTATCTTCTGTGCACACTTCACTTCTCATTATCTTCTATTTCAGTCTTTCTATTTAGTTTTTTTTTGTTTTTCTGTTTTAAGTTGTAGCCCATTCATTAGGACTAAAGCATCATTGTTTTAAAATTTCCAAACTCATACATAAACATATACTCAAAATATATTTTATAATGTTTATTTTACCTGTAAACCCATCCGGACACTGGCAGACAAAGTGACGCCCATTATCTACAGATATACAGCTTCCACCGTTACACTCATTCCTTGTGCATACCTTGGGATCTAAATAATAGAAAGACCTGTATGTCTTATTTTGTACAAATACCATAAAAGTTCACAAAAGACACAGATTAAAATACATCTTGAACAAACTAAACAGGTTAGATAAGGCTTAATATCAACTTTAAAGAATATAAAGAAGGTATCTGATAACTTAAAACTCATATCAGTACTAGGATTCAACATTAAATTTTCTCCTCTTATTTCTTGAGCATACCTTACTATATATTTTATTTATTAGACAGCTATGTAATGATTGGTTGCTGAATTGTCTATTCATATTTGTATTTTATCTATTTATAATTATAATAACTCAATATCTACCATAACATTGACTGTATGATGAACTTCCTGTCATGTTAGTGACCATCCCTGGTGGGCATTCTGTACAACTCGTTGACCCTGTCTGATTGGTGTAGAACATGGTAGGGCAAGGTTTACAGGGTGTCAATCCTGTATTACTGTAGTGCCCTACTGAGCAAGCATCTAATAAATGAAGCAGAGATTAGCAAATCAGTACAAAGTAAGCTTAAATAAAAATCTGTCAGTCAAAAATGGTTGGATTTTGTTTTTAACAAGAAGAAGGTGAGCGACAGCTCTGAAATTGAATCCCACATTACGGGACCCCACCCTCATGCTGTATACCTTATATCAAGTGGCTGTGATTAGTAGCTGTTTAGAAAACTGTTAGGAAAATTTCTTTCCTGCCTGCCATTCACCAATTTATAAACCAGATTTTTCACTACATGAGGCAAATAAGTGTAAATAAATGTTATTGCTTCAGCTAAATCAGACTCAGACCAAGTAATTATAAAGTGTCAAGTCAATTTCCTGTTGGAACCTTAGTGTCCTCTAAAAGAACCACCCTTGTACAGATTTCTATAGAAACTAATGGCTAAGATGTTTTTGGTTATCATTTACAGAGTGAGTCTACAATGTATACTGAAATGATTTGGTACATAGTACTGTGTAATTCAATTCAACAACCTGAGGCATTTGCCACCAAGGTCTCAAAATATTTTAAAAGGTTTGTATTCTATATTACACGTGCAGAAAAGTAAACATAAGTTTATCAAAAGATACTTCATTATTCCTAAGATTTAGCTATTTGAAAAAATAAACTTATACAATGTACACAAACTCTTGGACTGAAAAAACCCTAAGATCTGCAAAATCTTTACCTAAACATCCCAGAAGACTGCTGGTCCCTGTTTTCAGTGTAGATTTACCAGGTGGACATGATATGGGTATGGTGGCCCTCAGGGAGTCTGTATAGGTACTGATAGGACACTTCCTACATGGCTCCATGCCTGTGTCAGAATATTCCCCTGGTTTACAGGTGTCTAAAAGAAGAAAAAATTATAAATGGACTGATTTTGATGAACAGCAAGTAAGTTAGCAACCTGAATCTGCAAAATATCAAACCAAAAATGGGTCAAAGACAGAAATGGCTGGATTTCGTTTAGAAGGAAGTTTATGAGCCACAGACCTGAAATCAGATCCCAGCTTATGGTAGCCCATGCCCATACCAATTATCAAGAAGCTAAGATCAAAAATTTTCTATTATTGGACATTTATGTCAAAAATTAACTAAGTCGGTAAGTAGATGAGCGACAGACCTGAAATCGAATCCCACCTTATGGGAGCCCATACTGATGCTGCATACCAAATATCAAGAGGCTGTGATTAGAAGTTGCTGAGAAAACTGTTACAAAAATTTTCTATAATTGGACATTAATGTCAAAAATTAACTAAGTCGGTAAACAGGAAGTAGATGAGCGACAGACCTGAAATCGAATCCCACCTTATGGGAGGCCATACTGATGCTGCATACCAAATATCAAGAGGCTGTGATTAGTAGTTGCTGAGAAAACTGTTACGAAAATTTTCTATAATTGGACATTTATGTCAAAAATTAACTAAGTCGGTTAACAGGAAGTAGTTGAGCGACAGACCTGAAATCGAATCCCACCTTATGGGAGCCCATACTGATGCTGCATACCAAATATCAAGATGCTGTGATTAGTAGTTGCTGAGAAAACTGTTACGAAAATTTTCTATAATTGGACATTTTTGTCAAAAATTAATTAAGTCGGTAAACAGGAAGTAGGTGAGCGACAGACCTGAAATTGAATCCCACCTTATGGGAGCCTATGCTGATGCTGCATACCAAATATCAAGAGGCTGTGATTAGTAGTTGCTGAGAAAACTGTTACGAAAGTATTTTCAACGCCCGCCATCCGCCCGCCGTCCGCCCGCCGCCCGCCCGACATTCACCATTTTATAACCCGGATTTTCACTAGTGAAATCCAGCCAAAAATATTGAACTGGACACTGATATTACAGACTAAAAATCAAAAGACTATGACTACTGTTATGAAACTATAATGGCAGTCTTCCATGGAAGACATGTGTCCCCTGCATCTTCAAACGTTTGGTAAACAGGAAGTAGATAAGTTACGGTGATAAAATAGCTTTACACTATATAGTACTATAAGAAGAAGCTACATGCCAAATATCAAGAGGCTGTGTCATGTAGTTGCCGGGAAACTGCGATGGAAATTTTTGTGACCCGCAGGACGACGGATAGTGTCAAAGTGACTCCTATATGTCGCTTTGAACAACGTTGCAGGCAACATAAAAATATTTGCAAAGATGCCCACAACCAATCTTCGTATAACACCATTTTTCACATTTTGAAATCTGGTTAAAAATACACACAAGGATGTACTGTGTTTTCATCATTATTTTGGTGGTATCAACTTTTGTGATTCACCCATTTTAAATGAAATGAAATTTGATACTCCACAAAAAGGAAATCTAACATTGACCTGTATGCTGTAGACTTTTGAAGCACAACATTAAGAATCCATAAACTTATCTAAACAAACAAAATTATTGTGACTACATAGTTGACATTTGCTTTGGTGTTATTAGTTGGAAAAGGACAGACTTAACTATCTATTAGCCACAGATAATCTTTATTTACCCTTAAACTTACCCAGACAAACTGATTTATTGTTACTACATGGTTGACATTCTACTATTGTGTTATCAGCAGGAACAGGACAGACTTTACATTCTCCTGATGTTGTATTGACATAAGTACCCTTCTTACAATAACCTACAAAACAATTCATACAGGTTTATCATAAGATCTTTACATTACATAATGAAATTAATTGCGACATTTACACATACAATATACAATTTGCAATGAATATTTTTTTTTCTTAATTTAGTATTTCAGCAGAGGAAAAGCAAAATAATTCAATTTTATTTCAACATTTTAAAAGCATACGATATTCTTATTTCTTACTACAACTCTTGGTGGTTTTATTGAGGACCATAAAGTGACTTTCACAGACAAATTCCTGAGTGACCTCCCCTCTCAGTAATGTAAGGTTATAAACAGGACAGCTGTCCACTGTGATGGAGATATTTCCTTGATCTAACATCTTCTGTGTCGCAGCTCTACCACACTTCTCCATCTGCTCCATATCTAACAAGGCTTTATGATTGGCAAATTCTACAGCTGTATCAACCAATAGCTTTCCCTGTAACAACAAATCAAACATACAGCTGTAACTACCAGTAGCTTTCACTGTAACATATAATAAAACATGAACCTTTTTCTTTAAAAATAAGAAAAATAAGAAACCATATATTTATTTCAGAAATATAAATAATAATTTATTATGTTACCAAGCATTTCAATAAAGTTATCCTTATTCTTTTTTAATACCCACCAGTTGGTTGGTGAAGTTTGGTAGTACAATGAAGTTGACACCACACTCTGTTACTGACAGTCGACTGAGTTCCAGGATTATCCCCTCTCCAATGGTATGAGAACATTCACTGCTGACAAACAAATTTGGTGTACTGTAATTCATCCTGATCATGTACACAGGAAGCTGGTCATTCCCTATAATGTAAATTACTTCAGTATAAGAGGGCTTCCATGTTCAATTTCAGGTGTACATGAGTTAAACTCAAGTGTTCATTTAATTTGGTATTATCAGTATAGTTTTGATTATCTTTTAAACTCTGCATTATTTGTAGAGCATCAGCCATATACAAAGTGAACATAAAGTCATGAAATCTTGAAGGTTTCCATGATACATTGTTTTTTGGGAACAAAAACAGAAAGTGTGGATTAACTGCTCTGAAAATTGCTTAGAACCTCCTTCCATTCCTAGATGATAGATTGGTGAATCTAGTATGTTTGTGGTTTAATAATGTTATTTAAGATGTCTAGTTTAAAAAAAAAACCTTACTTGTTGCTTCATAGTTAAAACTACAGGAAGTTGTGTTTCCAAATCTGTCATAGGCTGTAACAGTGACATCTATGTTATCCTTGACCTTGATGAGGCCACCAATGGGTGGGTGATATGTAATGTGTTCAACAGAATCAGACACGATGACACCAGTACCATTATAATGTATAGCGACTGTATCATTGACTGTGTGGTAAGGCACGTACACAATGTTAGTAGGACACTGTATGGTCAATGGCTTTATTTCTGTAAAATACAAAATGTAGATCTAACAAAAATACTTCATGGCTTTATTTCTGTAAAATACAAAATGTAGATCTAACAAAAATACTTCATGGCTTTATTTCTGTAAAATACAAAATGTAGATCTAAAATACTTCAAGAACTTTTCCCTGACAAGTAACAACATTATATTTTTCAGTCTAAGTTTTAATTTACTTGTTCTTTCTACATACAAAATTTAATATTCAATCAACTAAACAAGCCAAATCCAGTGAAAACTGTCTAAATCCAACACTTATCTATCCTAACAAATTAATAATTTGAACCCTTGCTTTGCTTTGAACCTTTGTTTTGCTTCCTATTATACATTAATGCTTCTTATTCTATGATATTCTAAAATATTAAATTTGTGGTATATATCATTAAGTAAATTAAAAATAATATCAAATGTTTAAACCATATTATGCAGCAAATTAAAACTGATATGAATAAACAAACTGAACATGATAATAACTCATACCTTTGACTATGATCTTGATTTCACAAAAAGCTGAATTCCCACTAGGATCTTCTGCCATTATCATAATCGTCATATTCTAAAATGGAAATAACAAAATTGATCATAGTGTAAAGTAGTAAGAAGAAAAATCATAAATCCCATTTTTTGGACACATGAATTTCCTTTCAACTGGTGTTAGGGGATCAAACTTGAAGTGAGCATTAGCTCCACATTAGAACTTCTCTGTGACTTGAGAAGAATTCAGTCCCTTTGCTTTGTTATTTGTGATATGATTTTTGTGTCATGCATAAATTCCCCATATCTCTGCATTTATTAGACATCATAGCTGTGTGTATTTGTTAAATGTTTATGGTATACATGTAATATGAAAAGATATAATATTCTTCAGCAACATGATATTACTATATACCTCTCTAAATAGATAAGGTTGTCTGAAGTCCTCTGGTGTGACAGTTATACTTGGACTGATACCAGAATTATCTACTGCTGTAGGTAGGCTCACAACAGCTGACACTGGACCCCATACTTCTTTATAGAGTATAATGTCATGGCTGGGACAGTTCTGGAATACTGGAGGTTCTACATCTACAATCAGAATAGGACAAATACTTTAGACTGGTTTATAGTGGTCAGAGGTCAACAACAAATAATAAATAGCCTAGGCATTTTTTTGTTTTTTGTTTATTTCATTTTTTGTTTCTTTTTCCATAATTTTATTCTTCACAGATGAAATTAATGCATCAAACTTCTCTACTTGCAGACATGCTAAAACTACAGTATACATTACAATGTATGCTTAATGGGTTTTGATTGAAATGAGGTTAATGTCTGCAAATTTGGGTAGCAGCCTGTATCTCTAATCTTAAACCATTAAATTTACAGGCACTCTCATATCTCATTTACAACCATGGCTTTATACAAAGCTTAGTCTTACCTAGACAAGTTGGAGATGAGGAATTCCAAAAAGCCTCAGGGAAATCTTGAGTTGACCTTTTACTCCTCTGTACCATGGAGGGTGGAGGTGACTTTTGACCTCTCTGTATCACTGAGTTCCTATCATCTAATGACCTCTTCTTCCGTTTACCACTATCTACAAAAGATAGATTAATCTATTGAAAGGTACTCAATACAAATTTCTTCAGCCAGGAAAGTTCAATCTGAGTTTCGTAAAGATGATGAAAAAATAAAATATATCTTTTCTATATTGAATTAAGTTGTATAACTTGTAAAATATCATTTAAGACAATGTTATTCTAAAAAAAAATCATATTGATTATAAATTCTTGTATAAACTTGTCTCTTTACTAATCTTCATATACTTCATTTGATTTTTAAAATTACATTTAATGATATTTAATGTTTTGTCCTTAATACAAGTCCTGAAAATATATCTTTGTTAAAACTTCCTAATAAGAGAAAAGACTCTATAACTCAAGCAAGCAATTGGATAAAAGTACATAGTAGCAAAAGTTATAGACATAATAGCAAAATAATATTGGATATAAAATAAGACAAATCAAACTCAATAATTCACAAACAAAAGATACAATCAATTAACTACTATTATATCTGTATTGAATGAAAGTAAAAGTTATTCATTGTATATGCCTCTTGGTCATCAAACTGCAAGAAAAACGGTAGAAGATAAACACCATGAGAGGATTAACTTAGGAAAGTAGAGAATACAACCTAACATTAACTGTATTATCAAAGCTTAGACATTATAACAGGATGTTAAATAATAGGTATATTTTGCACAAATATTTGCTTAGCTATTATGGTGTGCGAGTTATTCAAGGTTAAACTGTACATGTTGTTTTTATAAGCTAACAAACACCATTATAATTTTCTATAGGGTTAATGGCGACATGTTAGGCCTGAGATGAAGCTGTATGTTTTGGGATTTACCAGTAAATTCAATGATAGTTGTGTGTTCATTACAGAAAGAACCAGTACAACAGTATATGCAGTTGGTGTTGGTATTGGACAAGTTACAAACATGTTGCAACTGATTCTCCAAACATTCCATAGCACTTATACATTTCTTGTAAATTAAGGGTTGATGTCCAATATAACTCACAATGGTTTGGCATGTGTCCATGTCCTTTAAAAATAATTGGTACATTTTGGTATTGCTTATAATGTGATGTCAAGGCAGTTTAAAGAAAAAATTCTTTATAGTAAGAGAGAGACAAATATTATGACTCCCAGTGGCTGCATTGCCAATAAAAATATAAGTTTATTCTCTTTTTAAAGAAAATGCTTTGTAACTTGTATATATACAAAGTGACCAATCAAAATGTTAAAATGAATCAGATCCAAATGTTTACGAAGAAAAAAATAAAAACAATATTAACCTCTTCACACTGCTCTGGATTATTATTACAACTCTTATCATTCTTTTTAGAGGAACAGATGTAACACATAGGAGGTGAGGTTTCCTCCGTAGGTGTTGCTAAATCTATGGTGGTGGCATCATATGTTATTGTTTCTTGTGATGTCACTGAATTTGTTGTTGTCTCTTGAGATGTCATTGAAGATTGTGTTGTAGCTAGTGATGTTATTGAATGTGTTGTTGTCTCTTGTGATGTAACTGAAGATTGTGTATTATCTAGTGATGTCACTGAATTTGTTGGTGTCTCTTGTGATGTAACTGAAGATTGTGTTGTATCCAGGGATGTCACTGAATTTGTTGTTGTCACTGAATCTAGTGTTGTTTCTTGTGATGTTACTGAATAAGTTGTTGTGCCTAGTGATGTTAATGAATTTGTTGTTGTCCCTTGAGATGTCATTGAAGATTGTGCTGTATCTTGTGATGTCATAAATTTTGTTGTTGTTTCCTGCGATGCAACTGTTTCTTGCAATGTCTCTGAATTTGTGGTTGTTTCTTTGGATGTCATAGAATTTGGGGTTGTTTCTTGCAATGTCTCTGAATTTGTTGTTGTTTCTTGCAATGTCTCTGAATTTGTTATTGTTTCTTGCAATGTTTCTGAATTTGTTGTTGTTTCTTGCAATGTCTCCAAATTTGTTGTCGTGTCTTGGGATGTCATAAAATTTGTTGTTGTTTCTTGCAATGTCTCTGAATTTTTTGTTGTTCCTTGCAATGTCTCTGAATTTGTTATTGTTTCTTGTGATGTCTCTGAATTTGTTGTTGTTTCCTGCATTGTCTCTGAATTTGTTGTTGTTTTTTGTGTTATCAGTGATTTTGGTGTTGTTTCTTGCAATGTTTCTGAATTTGCTGTTGTTTCTTGTGATGTCAATACATTTGTTTTTGTACCTTGTGTAGTCACTGAATTTGTTGTTGTATGCTGTGAATTCTTTGCTGTCTCTTGTGATGTCAATAAAGTTGTTTTAGTTTTGTCTGTTGACATTGAATTTGTTGTTATTTCTTTAGATGTCACTGGATTCTTGGTTGATTTGTCTGATGGCATTAAATTTGTTGTTATTTTTTCTGATGTCATTAAATATCTTGGTGTTTTGTCCAAAGTCATTGAATTTGTTGCTGTTTTTTCTGCTGTTTCTGATGAAAATGTTGAATTTGATGTTGATTCTGAGGTTGTTTCTAAAGGTGGTGGTGCAATGGTTGTTGTTTCTAAAGGTGGTGGTGCAATGGTTGTTGTTTCTAAAGGTGGTGGTGCAATGGTTGTAGTTTCTAAAAATGATAGTGAATTTGAGGTTGTTTTTAGAGATGATGGGGAATTTGTGGCTGTTTCTTGAGTTGACGGTGATTTTGAAGTTGTTTTCAGAGATGATAGTGAATTTGTGATTGTTTCACGAGTTGATGGTGAATTTGAATTTGTTTCAAGAGTTGAAGGTGAAGGTGAGGTTGTTGCTAGAGTTGATGGTGACTTTGTGGTTGTTTCTTGAGGTGATAGTGAATTTTCTATTGTTTCTAAAGTTGAAGGTGAATTTGAGGTTGTTTCGATAGTTAAAGGGGAATTTGAAGCTGTTTCTAGTGTTGGTGGTGAATTAGTGGTTGTTTCTTGAGTTGAAGGTGAATTTGAAGTTGTTTCTAGAGTTGATGGAGTATTTGTGGTTGTTCCTAGAATTGATTGTGAATTTATGCTTGTTTCTTGAGTCGATGGTGAATTTGCTGTTGTTTCTAGAGTTGAAGGTGAATTTGTGGTTGTTTCTAGAGTTGATGGTAAATTAGTGGTTGTTTCTAAAGTTGATGGTGAATTAGTGGTTGGTTCTTGACTTGATGGTGAATTTGTTGTTGTTTCCTGAGTTGAAAAAGAATTTGTTGTTGTTTCTTGAGTTGATGGTGAAATTGAAGTTGTTTTGAGAATTAACTGTGAATTTGAAGTTGTTTCTTGGGTTGATGGTGAATTTGAAGCTGTTTCTTGAGTTGAAAGTAAATTTGTGGTTGTTTCTTGGGTTGATGGTGAACTTGAAGTTGTTTTTATAGTTGACAGTGAATTTGAAGTTGTATCTTGGGTTGATGGTGAATTTGAAGTCGTTTCTTGTGTTGATGGTGAATTTGTGGTTGTTTCTTGAGTTGAAACTAAATTTGTGGTGGTTTCTTGAGTTGATGGTGAACTTGAATTTGTTTTTAGAGTTGACAGTGAATTTGAAGTTGTATCTTGGGTTGATGGTGAATTTGAAGTCGTTTCTTGTGTTGATGGTGAATTTGAAGTTGTTTCTAGAGTTGAAGGTGAGTTTGTGGTTGAGTGTGCAGCTGAGGTTGTTTCTAAAGTTGAGTATGAATTTGAGGTTGTTTCTTGAGTTGAGGGTAAAGAGATGTCCAGTGTTAATGTTGGATTTGAGGTTAATCCAAATGTTGTCAGGGCATTTTTTGTATTTTGTGCTGTTGAAGATGTTGTTGAATTTGTATCATGTGTTGCCACTGAGCTAGCCTGTTTTAAGGTAGATGGGCTGGGATCTAAAGGTGAACTTGTGGTTTTATCAGAAAAACTAATCATGCTTAATTCTGATGTTGATACTGTAAGAGATGGCCCTGTTTGCACTGAAGTTGATTTTGGTTCCACTGTAGTTTGTTCTGTATTAATGGACAAGTGAATTATGACGGTGGTTATGAATGATTCAGTGGTTATGAGATTTGATGTAATTGTGTGTTGAGGTGCATTGGTCGCTGTATCTGTATGAACAGAATTAGAGACAGTAGAGAACATTGTTGTCATATCATCAATCAATGTAGTGTTTGAAGTCTTGGTAGTGTTATCTGAAACAGAATTACAGAAAGATATAAAAGACTGAGTATCTAACATTAAAATGTTAAGTTAATAACATTCATATGTTACAGAAAACTATTTTCATGCAAAACTTGATATTCTTACTTCATGCATATATAAACTTTCATGCATTTCATTTTGTAGCACAAACAAGAGAAGTAACATCAACAAGAGGCTCCCAGGAGCCTGAATCGCTCACCTGACATATGTGCCTGAAGTAAAGGCTATTAGGCAAAATCTATTTGACATTGAAAGGGTTATAAGTTTAATAATGGGGTCATCTGACAATATGGTGGATCTTAAGGTGCTGATCACTTTTATCTCAATTAAAATTCAAGAATCTGTCACCCTTTTTGAATTATTAGCAAAAAAATGCAGTTTAACCCAATGTTCTATTTTTAGCCACAGTGGCCATGTTTTACAACCAATCAAAAATCCCCACATCAGTTCTATACACCTAATGCTAATATACAACAATACCAAGTTTAGTTCCAATTTGACTTGAAGTGTCAGAGGAGTTAACATTTTCAATGTAATGAGGAAATGCTTTTTAAAAGCTCAATTTTGACGTTCTAAGGGCAATAACTCCTCAAAGGAAAGGTCTTACAACGTTGACCCTATTACATATTTTGTAGATCTTGATGTGCTTAACAATATGCAATTTAAATTTCTCAAATATCTTGTATAGTTTTCAAGATATTGAGCTAAACAGGTGCAAAATTTGCAAAAAATCCACAAAAAAGGGCAATAACTCCTACATGGGTTGTTGGATTTTCTTCAAAATTTCAGAGCTGGTAGATCTTCAAGTGCTGATCACTTTTGTTTTCCATCAAAATTTTAAAATCTGTCACCGTTTTTGAGTTATTTGCAAACAAGAGGCTCCCAAGAGCCTGAATCGCTCACCTGAACTACACAGATACATATATTTGTAGATATTATTGTGCTTAACCAGATGCGATTTAAATTTATGAAATATCTTGGTTAGTTTTCAAGATATTGGGCTTAATAAGTGCAAATTTGGCAAAAATTAGGAAAAAGAACAATAACTCCCACATCAGCAGTCAGATCTTTTCCCAAATTTCAGGACAGGTAAATCTTATTATGCTGATCACTTTTGATTCTTGCACAATTTTGATATCTGAAACCAGTTTTGAGTTATTAGCAAAAAAATGAAATTTGCCCCTATGTTCTATTTTTAGCCATGGTGGCCATGTTTTTTTACGAATCAAAAATCTGAACGATAGAGTTGTAGCATAAAAGCTATCAAACAGTGTGCCATGTTAAGATGCAGTTGGTCTTACTGTTTCAGACAAGTCGGGGGAAAAGTAATGAACAATGGTAAATATTGACGCTTTAAGGGCCATAACTCCTAAAAGAAATGGTTCTACAGCTTTGACCTAATTACATGAATTGTAGATCTTGATGTGCTTAATCATATGCAATTTGAATTCTTGAAATATCTTGTATAGTTTTCAAGATATAGGGCTAAATAAGTGAAAAAATTTTGAAAAAATCCAGAAAAAGGGCAATAACTCCTATTTCGTTTGTTGGATCTTCCTGAAAATTTCATAGCAGGTAGATCTTGTGATGCTAAACACTTTTGTCTCCCATCATAATTTTGATATCTGTTACCGTTTTTGAGTTATTTGCAAAAAACTTTAATTTGACCCCTATGTTCTATTTTAAGCCCTAGAGGCCATATTTTTTGACGAATCAAAAATCCGAACAATGGAGTTGTAGCATTAATGCTATTAAACAACTGTGCCAAGTTTGGTTGAAGTTGGATGTATGGTGTCAGACAAGTTAATCTTTGAAATTCAGGGTAAAAGTAATGAAAAATGGTAAATTTTGACGCTTTAAGGGCCATAACTCCTAAAAGAAATGGTTGTACAGCTTTGACCTAATTACATGAAATGTAGATCTTGATGTGCTTAATCATATGCAATTTGAATTTTTAAAATATCTTGTATAGTTTTCAATTAATAGGGCTAAATAAGTGCAAAATTTTGAAAAAATCCAGAAAAAGGGCAATAACTCCTACATCGGTTGTTGGATCTACTTGAAAATTTCAGGGCAGGTAGATCTTGAGGTGCTGATCACTTTTACCATATGCCAGAATTTTGATATCTGTTACCGTTTTTGAGTTATTTGCAAAAAACTGCAATTTACCCCTATGTTCTATTTTTAGCCATGGCGGCCATGTTTTTCAACAAATCAAAAATCCCCACGCTTGTTTTATACTACCTATGCTAATTAACAACTGTGCCAAATTTAAAAGCCATTGGACTTATGGTGTTAGAGGAGTTAACGTTTGAAAAATGTTAACGACGAGGGACGACGACGGACGACGGACGACGACGGACGCCAAGTGATGGCAATAGCTCACATGGACCTTTGGTCCGGGTGAGCTAAAAACTGCCATTTACCCCTATGTTCTATTTTTAGCCACAGTGGCCATGTTTTACAACCAATCAAAAATCCCCACATCAGTTTTATACACCTAATGCTAATAAACAACTATACCAAGTTTGGTTCCAATTGGACTTGAAGTGTCAGAGGAGTTAACGTTTTCAATGTAATGAGGAAATGCTGTTAAAATGCTCAATTTTAACGTTCTAAGGGCAATAACTCCTAAAAGGAAAGGTTCTACAACGTTGACCCTATTACATATTTTGTAGATCTTGATGTGCTTAACAATATGCAATTTAAATTTCTCAAATATCTTGTATAGTTTTCAAGATATTGAGCTAAACAGGTGCAAAATTTGCAAAAAATCCACAAAAAGGGCAATAACTCCTACATGGGTTGTTGGATTTTCTTCAAAATTTCAGGGTAGGTAGATCTTGAGGTGCTGATCACTTTTATCCCATGCCAGAATTTTGATATCTGTAGCTGTTTTTGAGATATTTGCAAAAAACTGCATTTTACCCCTATGTTCTATTTTTAGCCACGGCGGCCATGTTTTACAACGAATCAAAAATCCCCACATCAATTCTAAGCACCGAATGCTAATGAACAACCATACCAAGTTTGGTTTCAATTGGACTTATGGTGTCAGAGGAGTTAACGTTTTAAAAAGTTTACGGACGGACGACAGACGGACGACGGACGCCAAGTGATGACAATAGCTCACATGAACCTTCGGGTCAGGTGAGCTAAAAAGTGACATTGCTATAAAATTGCAACAAAAATAGCCAACAAATCATACTTTTTCCAATTTCACGAAAGGAGGCTTGTTGATTTTATAAGCAGAAACATCAAATCTGAACAGAATTTGCCACACATGCTGTACAATGAAAACAAACAGAGTGCAGAACGAAACAGAATGACAACTACTTATACTAACCACTACAAACTAAAGTACACCTGACCTTACCTGACTGACACAACTGTAGGGAGGGGTCAAAGACAAGACCCTGGCCACACATGTAGATGCCACTCAGACTATGATAGGTGACTGTTGGTGGCACTGAGCCACAGGTCCCAGTGGCAGCACTCAGTAATTCACTAGACTTCATTCTGTAGTATGTACTGATTTGGTCAGATATGGTGGTTCCACAGTCAGCTAGGCTATCTACTGAATCTGTTAGGCTACTTAGCTCAATTCCAAATGTCACATTGAACTAGTAAAAAAATGGATTTCAGTACAAATTAATTTGTTAAAAAAAGTTATATTCATTATTTTTTACAATATGTTGGCCATAAAGAAAGATTAGCTTGAAGCTTTTTATCTTCACTTTTTACACCAATTGCTTGTTTGTAATTAAGGGAATTACATTATTTACTAAGGGATCAATTTTCCTGGTTCCCCCCAAGACAGACATTTCATTATTTTCTTTTATTTTTTCAATTTCGTGGTTCAGCATCAAAGAAGAAAAAACTTCTGGAAGGATTCCTATTTTTGTAGTTGACTGCCACTAATGCCGAGAGCAAACAAATCAGGTTAATCTTTTAGTACTTAACATCTTATAAGAGTCCAGTGAAGTCACACTCAGTAAATCAGGTTAGTACTTACAATCCTGTAAGAATCCAGCGAGGACACACTCATGCTACTGTTCTGTTGTACTACGATACCATTGGGACACAGTGGTGACTGGTGATAGGCTGTGACGTAGGTTGTCATCTCTGATTGTATGGCTGTCATTATATCGTCCACGCACTGTTTACTGCTATCAACAGACCACTGGTAGGATATCATTAGGGGAACAATATACTGTACTCTGTCGTCTATAAAAAGACAGGAGGTTCAAAGAACAAAATCTAATTTCATTCTGCCAGTATTGGATAACAAGAAGTTTACTACGTCATCAATAAAGATGTGATATCACAAATGTTGTTTTCTAAATATCAAAGGCCATACGTATTTTCTGAGAATTTCACTATAAAATTTTTGATGTTAAAAACAAGAAATAGTGCAACACACAGTCAAATTAGATATCACACAGTCAAATTAGATATGTTATAGAGATAACTGACCAAATATAAAGAAGAATCCTTTTTTACATCTTAACTAAATAACGATGATTGCATACAAATGTATTACCTTTAAGACAAAGGAAATAAGAGTTGTGTGAAGCTCTCTGATAGCCTGTTCTGCAGTAATAGTTGACAACTACACTGTTAAACTCTATACTGTTAATAACTGGTTCACTACACGAGGATAGATCTGTCATAGGAAGTGTACCGTGTCCTGCCAATGATGGACTACCTAACAACCTCATGGCCAGATGGGCTAGACAGACATTGTAACTGTTCATCATCACACTGGCTGAAGTAGCAAACATCTTCAGGCTGAAATTCCCCACCATCTGAAAAAGGTTTTTCAATACTATATACCGTATTTTGCCGTGTATAGCGCGCATTTATGTACAATGCGCACCCCCTTTTCATCATAAAAATCTGGGGAAAAAACGAAGTTTTGTGTAAAATGCGCGATCATTTTCTAGGACAAGGAACCCTCAAAATTTGTCTCTTTTTTCAGGTAGAAAGACTACAGATGAAGATTTTTTTAATGAAAATAAAATTGTTTTGTAATTATTGTGAAAATAAAAATAAACTGTTATACTATTTGTGTATTTTATTATGACAGCGAAATAGTAAATCCCGGTAATGGTCCCCCTTTTCAATCAACAAACAACAAGTGTTAACCCAAGCTCACATCTTCTGATGAAAACAATAAAGGTGTCAAAACAGTGATGATCAACAAATTACTATTCAAACAATCCTGAAGTATTACAGCTGAATGGCTTTATTTGTTAATTGCCCAAGCCTGTTTACAAAAGATCGATGTTTTGTGCAAATTGGCCTTTTGTGTCAAAACAAATAATTACCGGTAAATCTAAACTATCTCCAGCTTGGGATGAGTATTTATTCACAAAACAATAAGAAAATGTCTATCTGTTGCTCAAATAATTACATGAAAGAAAATACACAATCATGTAAACAAACCATTCTATTTTTAGAATTATTTAAATGAGGTTACTGAGGGGAATACACATTATTGATCCAGAAAGGAAACAAGTAAAGGAAGAATGAATAAATAAATTAAAATCATATTTTATTATTCTTATTTTGAATAAAGAAATTGGATAGAAGTATTTTTTTAAGAGAACAAATGTTTTTACCAAACTAACATAAACCAAAATGGCGGTCGATATGAAAATGAAATTAATAAACAAACAAATGAGGACACTGGAATTGAGTTTTTATTTGATAAAAGCATGATAAATTTTATTTAGAGATACTTATAATGAACAGGATTCAATAGAAATCATGTGAGTTATGATTCTTGTGTTCAATCATGGATGAATCTTGTCACTTGTGTCCAAAGTCTGACAAACATCGATCTTTTGCCGTTGCCGATGTTCATGAAAATATATGAAAATCTCATATAGGGATGTATTGTGCGCACCCCTATATTAGATTCTGGAAATTATTGTAAAAAACTGCGCACTATACACAGCAAAATACGGTAAACATGTTGGCATGCTATAAATGTATACACATTTAAAGAAAAAAAATCTGTCACAGTAAAAAATGAATGGGTTTCATGAAACAGGAAGAAGACAAGGGCAGACTTGAAATCACATTTCACAAAATGGGACCTCAATATGTTTTATTCTATATTATCTTTCACCGTTACAGAACCAATACTCAAACTGAATATTTCTTTTGATGTAAATTCTTAAAGAAAATTGTCTGTTTTTTGTTATAACCTACTGTAGTTGACTGTATAGCCAGAGAGACCTCATCAGGTGAACTATCGACCCCATACAGACTGGTGTAGATACCAGGACAGTTTGTCTCCATCTGTGTATCACCCTCCTGGTTAAATAGGTGAGTTTGGTTCTGGAGGAGGGATATAAGTACAGTCTTATACTCTCCCAAGCAGTGTGTAACATCATTGACGACAACACTGCTAAATCTTATCTTCAATGAGATTGAGGTGTATGGGACATAATACTTAATGTCTGTCCCTGAATCATCTGATGTAGAGCTGGTGGTAGGTGGCGTTGTCATCACTGTAGAGGTTTCCATGGCAGTAGTCATCACTATAGAGGTTTCCATGGCTGTGGTGTGGACAAGACGGCAGTTCTGTGATAATGTATCATATTCATACCCACTGTCACATGCCCATCCATTGAAGGAGATTTGGAAGCTTTTATAAGAAACATAACACACTAGTGGGTTGATCTCACGAAGAAGACCATCAAATTTACTCTCTATCACTCCCTTCACACCATTTCCTCCACAATCTTCTACTATGGCAAATGACCCTGATGGACTCCGTATGGCAAATGGGGCCGTTAGCTCCAACTGAAAAAGACAAATCAAGATGAATTTAAAATAGTCAATTAATTGAATGCCTTCTTTTTTATTTGTAATTTTATAAAGTAAAAATATGTTTATTCCATATAAAATGTATTACATGTATTACTAATTTCATGAACAAATCTACACAAGTGAGTGGGATATTTTCTTAAAGAACTAGTTTACTTAAAAGTAAAAAAGATCAATAGGATGTGAAATTCAAAAAGGTAAAAATATCTCAACCAGTTCAATTTATACATATTTTTTAACAATGCACAAGAAACATCAAATGTTTTTTTTTATGAAAGAAATAGACTTTAGGATTAAAACTAAACTATATATATAAGGAGGTGATATGCAGTCAGATTTTGAATCTACAACTGACCATTTATTACTTTAATATCCAGTATTTCCTTTATCATTAATCTTAAAAGATGCAAATTATGTGCAAATTGGTCATGCAAAATAAACATAATCTTCACTGAAAAAAATGAGTGCTGGTTTCATTCTTATAATTAGTGTGATCTTATAAATGTATATTAATTACACTTGTCAATGGGGCAGCCGGTAGCAATGGTTTACTTTATAAACTGGGCTCCAGCCAAAAGCAACTTTAAAAGGTTGGGCTTTCATACTAATACTTAGAATTTTTGTTTTGGGGCAGTGACCAATTTTTTTATCGTTTACCCTTAATAGGGAAGAAAGCCTAATAATCAAATTCACATTATGATAACAAATTTCATTCCAACATAAAATATAAACATTCCAAACGGACACATGATATAGACGACACCTACTGGATCAATGTCATGCGGCTCGATCTTACCTGATGGTCTAAAGGGTAACGGATTACCAAGGCTAGCTAGAAACAAAGTAAAATACACTCATAGCTAGAAAGACATATACCTTAATCTTCCTGATCAATACACTTACTTAGCAGTAAAAAGAAGGATTAAAAACATAAAAAGACTTATAGTTATTATTCACTAGAAACTGCAAATTTCAAATAATTCTTTTTATTGTCTATTAACATTAAAATCAACTTCAAAAAGAGATATTAGAGTGAGGTAGATTAGAGCAAGCTTCAGAAGAAATGATTTAGCATTAAATAAATGTTTACAATGAGTTTATATTTAATTGGTCATGTGAAAAATGTGTACATGTACAAAATTATAAAGTACTGGTATATAAAATACAAATATCTAAGGAAATATCAAGAACAAAATATATCTTTGTCAGGACACAAAAAACTCTTAAAAAAACGAGTAAAATTCATTCAGGTGAAGTGAAAAATCATACACCTAGTTTCAAACATTAAACTAGCAAAGGTTTGGTAAATAATACACAAGGGGAAGCTATTTACAACAACTGCAACCATGTGGGTGGGGGTGGGATGTATAGTATTCTTACATTTGACATCTGCAATGATGAATCAAAAAGTAAAATTAAAACATAATCATACAGAAATTTCCATATTTCTTTATACTTTAAAAAGTTAAAAGTTTTTTTTAAAATGTTAAAAGAGAAAAAGAAATGGCTATTTATAAAGGATTGCCTATCCCAGAAACAACATTTCTACTCTACTCCATGTAATAAGGTGCCACCACACAATATCAAAGTGCTTTTCTCTGTGCCTACCTCTCTAACAAGTGAGAGAGTACCTACCCTATCAGGGGTCACAGAAATCCTTCCTTGTCTTGTAAGTAGGACAATGTCAGGCTGTTTAGAACACTGTTTCCACTTTGTCAGACCTGCCTTGATTTCATTACTAATGATGTCCACCTTCTCCTCGATTTGTCTCTTTGTGGCATTGATACAGGACGGACCAGTCAAGTTGTTCCCTTCATAAACTGCAGTGACTTCAATAAGGTAGAAGGCTGCAGAGGCTGAAAACAATTACTTTTTTAAAAATTTCAAAAATGCAAACTACTGTTTTATACAAAAGTAAACCAGGACTTTTATTTTCTAAGATAAAGGCCATTTTAAATTTGCTTGTTCTAAAAAACTCCCTTGAAAAATTATTAGCAAAATAAAAAGAAAATATGATTAAAATTTTGGTAATTCCAAACTGTACAAATTATTGTTCTTTGAAAGTGACGATAATTCCATGGTTTTTGCAACATATAATGCAAGCTGTAATATAATGTATTTATAACTATTATCTATAGTAAGTATACTAGGTTAAGCGAGAATTATAAATTTTGCTACAATTCTATCATTATCATTGAATAAACTCTCATGAACTACTAACTGGGTGGCAGAGTACTGGGTGCCATTGTTGTAGTAGTTTGTAGTGTGGTTAATGTTGTAGAGGGAACAGTAGAAGGTTGTTTCTCTGTTGGTGTTGGCTGTGATGTCACCACTTCTGATGTGGGTTGTGATGTAACCACTTTTGTAGTAGGTGATGTCACTATTTTTGGTGTTGATTGTGATGTCATAACTTCTGTTGGTGTAACCAGGTTACAGATCTCTCCTGAACTCCCAAGGTCATAACCTTGACTACACTGCCACTGACTGGAGATTATAGCTGTGCTATCCAGAGAAACTAGACATGCTGTCTGTGAAACAATATTCTGGACCTTGTCTGTGAAGTCTGATCTCAGCTTATCAGCAATGTCAAGGCCGCATGATGTCATAATGCCCTGGGATTGTCCACCAAGACCAAATTTCTGTGTTATTTTGACCTGAAACTATAAAAATATGATAAAGTAATTGCAGTGAATGAAAAAAATAAATACAATAAATGCTTTGAGATATGTATTACAATGTTTTCATCTAAAATTAAGAACATCTAGTTTATTGAAGTAAAGTTCTATTTCTATGCTCTTCTGATACAGAAAAAACAAAATTTTGTGTCAATTAAAGATATGCATATTATGAGTATTGAACTCATCTACCAGCAGCATTTTAAGCAAAACAATTGAGAGGTAAAATCCAAAAATAAGCGAAGAACTTCAAATCCAAACTCTAATAAGCTAAATCCTTTATCCAGGATATCAATCATGTGCAAATGTAAGGGACATAGGAGCTCATCTTAACTCAACTTCTTACAAATCCCATTGTAAAATTATTACCAATGTTATTCAAGCCTTAACTGTATGCTGTAAATACCTGTGTATTAGGCATGCTGATTGATGTACATACCTGTGCATTAGGCATGCTGATTGATGTACATACCTGTGTATTAGGCATGCTGATCGATGTACATACCTGTGTATTAGGCATGCTGATCGATGTACATACCTGTGTATTAGGCATGCTGATCGATGTACATACCTGTGCATTAGGCATGCTGATCGATGTACATACCTGTGCATAAGGCATGCTGATTGATGTACATACCTGTGTATTAGGCATGCTGTACATACCTGTGTATTAGGCATACTGATCGATGTACATACCTGTGTATTAGGCATGCTGATCAATGTACATACCTGTGTATTAGGCATGCTGATTGATGTACATACCTGTGTATTAGGCATGCTGATTGATGTACATACCTGTGTATTAGGCATGCTGATTGATGTACATACCTGTGTATTAGGCATGCTGATTGATGTACATACCTGTGTATTAGGCATGCTGATCGATGTACATACCTGTGCATTAGGCATGCTGATCGATGTACATACCTGTGCATTAGGCATGCTGATTGATGTACATACCTGTGCATTAGGCATGCTGATTGATGTACATACCTGTGCATAAGGCATGCTGATTGATGTACATACCTGTGCATTAGGCATGCTGATTGATGTACATACCTGTGCATTAGGCATGCTGATTGATGTACATACCTGTGCATTAGGCATGCTGATCGATGTACATACCTGTGCATTAGGCATGCTGATCGATGTACATACCTGTGCATTAGGCATGCTGATCGATGTACATACCTGTGCATTAGGCATGCTGATCGATGTACATACCTGTGCATTAGGCATGCTGATTGATGTACATACCTGTGCATTAGGCATGCTGATTGATGTACATACCTGTGTATTAGGCATGCTGATTGATGTACATACCTGTGTATTAGGCATGCTGATCGATGTACATACCTGTGTATTAGGCATGCTGATTGATGTACATACCTGTGTATTAGGCATGCTGATTGATGTACATACCTGTGTATTAGGCATGCTGATCGATGTACATACCTGTGCATTAGGCATGCTGATTGATGTACATACCTGTGTATTAGGCATGCTGATTGATGTACATACCTGTGCATTAGGCATGCTGATCGATGTAAATACCTGTGTATTAGGCATTGATGTACATACCTGTGTATTAGGCATGCTGATTGATGTACATACCTGTGTATTAGGCATGCTGATTGATGTACATACCTGTGCATTAGGCATGCTGATCGATGTACATACCTGTGTATTAGGCATACTGATTGATGTACATACCTGTGTATTAGGCATACTGATTGATGTACATACCTGTGTATTAGGCATGCTGATTGATGTACATACCTGTGTATTAGGCATGCTGATTGATGTACATACCTGTGTATTAGGCATGCTGATCAATGTACATACCTGTGTATTAGGCATGCTGATTGATGTACATACCTGTGTATTAGGCATGCTGATTGATGTACATACCTGTGTATTAGGCATACTGATTGATGTACATACCTGTGTATTAGGCATGCTGATTGATGTACATACCTGTGTATTAGGCATGCTGATTGATGTACATACCTGTGTATTAGGCATGCTGATTGATGTACATACCTGTGTATTAGGCATGCTGATTGATGTACATACCTGTGTATTAGGCATGCTGATTGATGTCTCCATGTTGACTGTGATACTAAACTTAGAACAAGACCTGGTATTCTTCAGAGCACCACTGATGCCAGCTGTATCACTCAGGGTCATAGATATCAATGATGTTATTTCGTTCTGACACACCAAGCCAAAATCTGACACAGGGATCAGTATGGCGTCCACCAGGATCACATACATTGGCAGTGTGGCTGTTAACAAAAAATATCTTAATTGTTGAAGCAAATAATTTTGTAACTAATTGTTTTTTTCTAAATATCCCCAGACAACGATGACAATGACAATGACGACATCACCATGACATTATACAATTGCAAATATTTTGCGGTCATATAAAAATTACATAAAATGTGTCACAAAAACTGTGCCATCATTACAAATTAGTGACTAATTTCTGTTTCAAATCATTTATTTCAAATTTGTTTCTTCTGTTTTAAAATGTCATCTGTATCTTATTTTTTTATCAGTTGCAATATGTGTGTGGGTTTTTTTAATTGTTGCTCTTATGTTTCCATTTTAGTAAATGCATTTGTTATTTGCAAAACATATACTAGTATTTTATACTAGTGAAAAATTAGGTTTCTTTCCATGTGTAAATCTCTACTAAATAACTTTTAATCTTTAAAATAATGAGATGTGAAATAAGTGTATATGCACGGCCACCAATTGCGCAAACTCATATCCAAATGCTATGAAAGAATTTACGTTAGCGGGACATCCGGATATGAGTGAGCGGAACTTTTTCCTTTCGACTGGAATGTAAGTAGCCTTTATTCTCTCTTATTTTTGCATATATTCATAAAAATCGAATGTCATTCGACGTAGTTTAATAGTTCTAGTCCAGTATAAAAAAAACCAGTGTAGACACCAAGCCATTTCTAAAAAAAAATAAGATATTCTGTGTTTACGCCCTGCAATTGTGAGGGGTCGGTTCGTAAAAGGGTTCATTACATAGCTCCAGTGATGCAGTTGTACCATGTTTTTGTTTCTAATGAGTTTTAAAGGACAACAAAAGACGAGGCTGTTCTCAGAATCCACACTATCAATAAGAATGAATGAAAATCGACACAAAAATGCAAAAATATGAGTTTGCGGGACCTACTATGAGTTAGCACACCGACTATGAGTTAGTGACACTTACAAGTGTGATGCAGTTGTTGTTACAATAGTCATTTATGTACAGCATTAAGCATTAAATTAAAAAAAAACTTAAGTCTACCTCGTGTACACTGAACATACTAAAGGTTAGAAAGAGGTTTTCGCATTGATGACCTACGTAAACCCGTATTTTTATACCTTTTTCTATTTACACTTAAGGAGAAATCGCTAGTTTTAGTACAGCAATTAAAAATTTATTTGTTATATTTTAAAGAAAATAAACCGTTGGTCATGTTGAATGTTGAAGATTGCTGGCTGTTTTCCATTGCGGATGTTTAAAATGCAGTGGTTAATGTAGGTTGTGTCGCGTACACCTATTCCACATCTCTTTATCTACCATTATTTTGTAGGTTTGAACATGAGCATTTTCAAAGGAAAAAGGAAACTTAATCGGCTCATTCTATCAAAGGTGAAGGCATCAACCTACTGCAAAAGAAAACGTCCCATAAATGTTGTGTCACCATCTCCGTTTAAATCTCCTCTAGCCAAGAGGACATGTTTCTCGAATAATTCGTCAACGCCATTTAAAAGCCCGAGACCTAAACCACAGTATTCAATGTGGCCTGACATTGATTTTATCGTTAAATTTATAACAAAATCTCCTGGTCCGCTGTACATAAATGACTATTGATACAACAACTGCATCACACTTGTAAGTGTCGCTAACTCATAGCCGGTGTGCTAACTCATAGTAGGTCCCGCAAACTCATATTTTTGCATTTTTGTGTCGATTTTCATTCATTCTTATTGATAGTGTGGATTCTGAGAACAGCCTCGTCTTTTGTTGTCCTTTAAAACTCATTAGAAACAAAAACATGGTACAACTGCATCACTGGAGCTATGTAACGAACCCTTTTACGAACCGACCCTCACAATTGCAGGGCGTAAACACAGAATATCTTTTTTTTTTAGAAATGGCTTGGTGTCTACACTGGTTTTTTTTTATACTGGACTAGAACTATTAAACTACGTCGAATGACATTCGATTTTTATGAATATATGCAAAAATAAGAGAGAATAAAGGCTACTTACATTCCAGTCGAAAGGAAAAAGTTCCGCTCACTCATATCCGGATGTCCCGCTAACGTAAATTCTTTCATAGCATTTGGATATGAGTTTGCGCGATTGGTGGCCGTGATATGACACATCATAAATCATTAAACATAAAACACTGTTTTCTATTTACTTGTTTGAGTGATGCATGCCAATCATACATTAATGCTATTTATCATTCATGTTAATAATTTAGTATTCAAAAGAGTATGACTATTCAAAATAAATAGTCATACAACATGCACAATAAATAATAGAGAGAAGAGGACAAATATGCATGGCCTGCCATAGTTGATAGGGAATAAGCAAAGAAATCTTAAAATATGTCAGTCAAACATTGCCAGATTTTTTAAGCAGGAAGAAGGTGGACAACAGACTTGAAATCATATCCCAATGTATAGAACCCAATTTTCATGCTGCATACCAATTATAAAGAGGTTTCCATTAGTAGTTTCTGAGAAAAAATTTCCAAATTATTTCCCCCAACATTCAAAAGTTACCAAATATTTGTGGTCAAAATTAACTTACTGGGTGGAAGTGTTGTTTGTTTTGGCTGCTCTAAAGTTGTTGTTTCTGCTGTAGTTGTCTGTAAACCATGCTTTGTGGTCAAATCATCTTTTGTTGAAATTGATGATTGTGTGGTTATTGATTCCTCAGTTGAAATCTTTGGCAGTGTTGATCTTTCTTCTGAGACAACAGTTGACAAATAAGGTTTTGTTGTTGTTTTCTCAGAACCAATTGTTGTCACAGTCGGATAAGTTGTCTCTCCCTCAGTACTGACTGTTGTTTTCTGTGCTTCTGTTGTTTCATCAGTTTGAAATGTTGTAAGTTGTGGTTTAGTTGTACCACCTTCATGTGTAGATGTCATTTCCATTGTTTCACTTGTTGTTGTTTTCCCAGTCCTGGTTGTTGGTCCCTGTGTATTTACTGTAGTTGCCTCTGTTGTAAGATGTGGATTAGTTGTTCCTATCTCAGTGACAGTTATTGCTATTCCCTGTTTAGTTGTCGTTTCCTGTGGTTTAGTTGTTGTTACCTGAGGTTTAGTTGTCATTACCTGTGGGTTAATGGTTGTTACCTGTGTGTTGGAAGTTTTTTCCTCTGTTTTCTGTGTTGTCACCTGTGGTTTAGTTGTTGTCTCCTTGGTGATGGATGTTGTTACAAATGGTTTTGTCGTTAATTCTTGTGGTTCACTTGTTTCTTGCACAGCATCTGTTGTCACAGGCTGTTTCTCTGTTGTTTCCATGTTAATGGTTGTTATCCCTTGTGAGGTATTCGTTAATGCTTCAGTATCAGATGTTGTCACCAGTTGTTTTGTAGTAGTTTCCTCAGAATGACTTGTTGAGACGTGTGGTTTGGTCGTTGTAAGAAAAACATCTGTAGTCATCTGTGGCTTTGAGGAAATTTCATTGTCAGTCACAGTTGCAGTAGTCTGAACAGTTGATAACTTTGTTGCAAATGTAGACTGTGATGTGCTTGCTGGATCCTGAGTAACTACATCTGTGATGATTGTAGTCTTGGTCACTGTTTGCTCAGTTGTAACACCCCCATTTGACACACTCGTTGAAAAATTTTTACTTGTCATTGTATTGCTTGATGTAGGAGAGGTTGTAACTCCTATACTAGATTTTGTCACTGTTGTTTCCCTGGTTGAGCCAACCACAGTCGTTGAAGGTTTCTCTGTTACAATTCTAGTTGTTCCATCAATAGAGGATAGAGTTGTTTCTGGGACTGTGGATGTTTCTAGGTGACTTGTAGGATTTGTAGATACTTGAAACTGAGTACTAGATTTAGAGGCAGTAGCTGTCGTTTCAGTTGATCTATCTCTATCTGTCTGATCATATGTTACATATGGACTTACAGCTGCTGTAGTTTGTCTAGTTAGTTCTGTTTGATTTGACATAGTAGAACTTGCTGTTACTGATTCAGTTTTACTAGTAACCATACCAGGGCCTGAAACACTAACTGTTGTTACTGCATTTGATACTTTGTTTGTAGGACCTACAGTTGTGTCTGTAACATGAACTTCTGTTTCCTTCCCTGTTGTAACCTCCTGAGTCTCTGGCTCTGTTACTAATGGTTTGACTGTAGTTTGACCCATTGATGTAAGGTGAGGAGTACTTGTCTTTTTTGTTGTAGTCTGGTCCATGGTAGTGGGTCCATGGGATGTTCCACGCTGTGTCTCTCCAGAGAATGAATCAGATGTCTGAGATGTTACCTGGGTATATGTCGTAGAAGGGCTAGTGACTTCTGTTGAGAACGGATCAGTTGACTGGGTTGTTTCCTTGGTAGGAATTATAGTGGAGTTTGTGACTTCTGGTGAGATGTTACTATGTATGGTTTTGGTATCGGTTGTAGGCAAACTTGTGACTTCAGTTGAAAAATGATCAGGTCTCTGTGTGGTTTTGGTATCGGTTGTAGGCAAACTTGTGACTTCAGTTGAAAAATGATCAGGTCTCTGTGTGGTTTTGGTATCGGTTGTAGGCAAACTTGTGACTTCAGTTGAAAAATGATCAGGTCTCTGTGTTGTTTTCTGAGTATGTGATGTAGCAGGGCTTGTATCTACTATTGAGACATCCACAACAGAGATATCAGTGGTTAAGATTTCCTCTGTAATATTGACAGATCGTTCTGTAGTGGACCTCTTGGTGTCAGTGGTGTTCATAGGAGAAATGGGATCGTTAACGTCAGTAGGGGCTGTATCTGTGGTGGTACTCATGGTAGGTGTGGTCCACATGGGGGTTGTGGATGTAGCTGGCACATAGATATCTGGACAATCTGTAAAATAACAATGGATCATGCAGAGTAAACATGCTATTAGTATAAAAGATAATAGTCAAGAATTGGAAAGTCTACACATACAAATGAAATGTAGTAGAATTTTGTTATTGACTAAAAATTAAAAATAAGGCTACTGTAGTTTTGTATCAGCATATAATTGTATTGCAGAGATGAATATTGAAAATACTAAGTTTAAAATGTCATAATATCATGCAATAGAAGGAAATCTACAGAATATACTCATAGCAACAGCCATTTCCATGCAGTCTAAGAAATATACATGTAACTATATATATTTATAAAAAAAGTAGATAAAATTGTCAAACCTGATGATTTAATGCAATAAGGTTCAAGGTCACTGGCACAGATATCTCTGTAGTAACCAAGGTGATATCCCTGATCACATGACCACTGCTGGCTGACTGTCATGTTTTTGTTGTTTACACTGTATGCAGGACAGGTCTCAAGGCTGATACCAGCAATCTGAGCCTTAAGGTAATCACTGCTGGACAGACTCTTCAGTTTGGTACTACAGTTACACATGGAGGTAAAATCAGTGCTCTGTGATGACAGCTCAATTGACAACTCTATTTCTAGTGTTCCCTGTAAAAAAGAGAAAGTAAAAAGTTGATTATGTCTTTTTATCAAACGAAATAAAAGATCTGTCAAACTAAAAAAATGCCTGGATTTCTTTAAACAGGAAGTAGGTGAATGGCAGACCAGAAATTGAATCCCACGGTAAGGGACCAATGCTGATGCTGCATACCAAATATTGGGTTGATTAGTTGTAGCTTAGAAAACTATTTCCCCGCCCAGCACTTTCACTTTTATTTGTGAAATCCATCAGGAAACCTGATAATAAAATACACACTGAAAACTAATGTGGATTTAAAGCAACTTACATTATTAAAAGTTATAACTTTGGTGACAATATTGACTTGTGGTCTGTCTGCGGATACACAATGATCGTGTATCAGGTATCTGAACACATCCACTGTCTTGTTTACATATTCCAGGTTACATGTACTATTCACAGGAGAGGGGGTGAGGACCTTCATGTCTAGTGTCAGGTTGTATCTAGGTCTTATCTTCTCTACTTCTTGTTGCATAACACACTTTATTGGGCTGGAGTCTGAAATCACAAAACATTAATATAGAATACTAGGAAAAACCCGCGAATTTGTGGGAGAATCAATCGTTGCGTTGCTGTAAAAAAAAAGACCACACAACAGAAGGACCTTACCTGGTTGTGCTAATCGCAAATTAAAGGTTCTACGGAATATTTATCTGTAAGTAAGTTTTTAGTTTATTGTCTCGTCTGCGAAGCAGTGCGGGACATAGGTGTTACTTTACCGTCGGCGGCGGCGTTAACTTTTTGGGTCAGGTTTTATAGGAGCACATCCATATCTCAAGAAGTATAGGTCGAAGGTCGATGAAACCTGGTATGCATATGCCCTAGTAGTAGCTTAGCATCGTTGCATCCCCATTTTTGACCTTGACCTTGATTTTCCGGCTCAGTAACTGACAATTTTCAATATATATAAAAGCAGGGGTAAGGTTTTGCGAGCACCTCCATATCCCAAGAACTATAAGTCCTAGGTTGATGAAATTTGGTATACATATGCCCCAGTATCAGCCTAGCACAGTTGCATACCCATCTTTTAACCTACACCTTGATTTTTCGGTTGATTGACTTTGCTTATTGTTATTGCATGTATTAGCAATGTTTAAGTTCTATAACACCTTTTAATCTTCGCATGGAACTTCCATGATCTGAGAAACTAAAAATCCTTATAATTGCAAAGTATAGTGTAAGTAAGAAAGATAAATTGTTTCTGATGATGCCGGCAGGCGAGACAAATTTTATAGGTGTTATATCTTGTTATCTTGGTTTTAATTACCCCATCTGCTAAATTAACAAATGTCCAGTTTTAATCAATCGCTTCGCAAATTTGTTATTAAATTTGTTGATGATAGCTGTTTATAGTCGTATCTACAGGCTATAAGCCTGTGCAGCGACTATTACCAGTTTAAACTGTTATAGACTGACTATCTGCCATGGTTCATTAACTTCAACATGGTTTTTATTATTCTATCAAGCTGCAATTTTTAACGATAAAACATTTTTGCATACATTTTTATAGTAAATTTACCAATATAACTTATTATATATATTTTTTTTAATATGTAGCAAAATTAATGGAAAAGTTTTGTGGGATTTTTTTTTGTAATTGTCAGAAAACAGGGGAAATATTTCCATCATTCTAATAACGGTGGCTAATTCCGAAACGATCACGGCTATAGGTTTTCCGGATTTATTAATAAGGTTAATTAGCAAATTGCAGACATAATTGCATATGCGCTAATCAAATTTTTAAAGGGCACGACCATCCTCTGTTTTTGATATATGAATCTTAGTCGTAGCATTTGTTGTTTAGGCTGCAACCCGGCTAGAAAAAAACGCTTCGTTATTTTAGTAGTATAGATTGTTTTCTATAAATGTGTACTGATGTTATGCATTGATGTGTATGAATACATAAAAGATAGATGTAAAAAAATCTGTCAAAGTAAAAAATGGCAGGATTTCGTTAAACATGAAGTAGGTGAGCGACATACCTGAAATTGTATCCCACGTTATGGGACCCCATCCTGATGCTGTATTTCAAATATTAAGTGGATGTGATAAGTAGTTGCTGAGAAAACTGTTATGAAAATTTCTTTCCCGCCTGCCTTCCCAACATTCACCATTTTATAGCCCGGATTTTTCACTCTGTGAAATCCAGCCAATAAATTATGAAATATTTGAATATAATGCACTATAAGCCTAAAAATACAGCAAAAGTGTCAAATAAAACTTTTCCAAAGAGATGTCTTAATAAAGATACAAATAATTACATATATATTGTATGATCATTTATTTTCCTGGAGATAAAATTTTGTGGTTAAGAGCACAAAACTGATTTGGTGGGGACAATTTTTCATTGATTTCTAATTTTGAAATACACTCTTTATCTAAACATGTTGAATTCCTGGGGATTAAATTTTGTGGATTTCTCTTACAAACAAATCCCAAACCAATATTTCTGCTATTACATTAGCAATTTCTAGATATCTTTCTTACCACTTTGGGGTATGAAGTAAGTGTGTATTTAAGATTGCAAAATACTTTCCCTGAATAATTAAGTCCAACAAATCAAAATTATGCCTACCAGAGGGTATATATCCTGGTTTATTGCACTGATGTATGACTTCTGTACCAATGGTGTAATAGGGTAGTGTTGGAGACAGAGAGATAGATCCCTGGGTCACTGGAGGCTGGCACACACTACTGGCTACCAATAGAATAAAAGATTATGGGATAAGTCTTGAAATAAATTGCTTTCTATTCACTATGAATGTGGTGTGTGTGTTGATGTTTAACACCCTTATTGACACACCTGAGCCATATAGGGCAGTCATTTTTAATGACTATCACATGACTATGCATTTGGAACTAAAAATGATTTTTTTACTTAATCTAAAACTGTACAGAATAAGGTCATCGGTAACTTTGTAATAGCAGCATCTAGCAGGTGTATTTCTACTTTAATTGATGGAAAGTAAAATGTAATGCACAATACAACACCGACTAACCAATAATGTTACTTGGAAATTTATATGAAAGCCAAACATTTATGATAAAAATCCATCTTACAGACACAAACAGCATTTCTTCCATCCCACAGTCCATCAGATTGACATGTCCTAGATTTTGACCCAATCAGCTGATAGCCACAATTACAAGAGTAGTCTGCCTTTGATCCAATACTTTGTGTGATGTAAACTGCTCTGCCATTGGCTGGATCAGGTAAAGCAGGACACATTATCTCTGGAATAAACATTCATGTCATGCTTTATTTCCTTTCACTGTATTGATATTGTGAAGATATACCACTTTATACAAATATTAAAATGGTGAAGATGGTGCAGAGAAAAAAATATCTTATCTTTTATTTTGATGTAGCTTATACACTTTATACTCATCCATAATATTATAAGCACTATTACAATCTTACCATTACAAACAGGCTGGTTTCCAGTCCACTGGTATTCCTTGCTCCCATTGACAGGCTGACAAAACCTGAGTGACACACCCACCAGTCGGTATCCATGGTTACAAGAATATTCCACCACAGAGTTGTATTTTCTCGTTCCATTTAAAAAGGTCAACTTTCCATTTAGAGGTGTGGATAAAGGCGAGCATTCTTGTTCTGTAAAAAAAAATAAAAGTGTTTATAATATGATTCAAACTGTCAAAAAGGTTCTAATCAGGAAAAAGAAGAGAAATGGTTGAGGTCTCAAACTTCACAAGTAAGTGTGAACTTTGACTTATTAAAAGGCATCTCCTTTTTTTGTAAGTTTCATGATTTTTTAAAGTAACATCCCCATTATCCATTAAGACAGAAAGCTGAATTAGACACAGAATGATATAAATGATGTCAGATGGACCAGGTAACGAGAGACACAGTACAACATGTTGAGCTGAATATGTGTACAAGTTTGAAATTAGTCTCTTCAGTAGAAACAGAGAAATATGTAGAGATAGTGTAAACAGACGAACAGACAGTTATTGATGGTCTTGACATTAATTATCAATTTGTTATCTTTAGTGTATTTCACTGGCCGAATTGGTGAGTAAAGGTAAATCTGTTTTAAAACTGACCTAGACATGTAGAGATGGTATCATTCCAGGTTCCATCCTGTTGACATTCCACCACTGATGATCCGTCTGGTAGGAACCCTGTGGGGCAGAGTGTAGTGACTAGTGTAGGAGCAATGTAGTGACCAGTAGACAGGGGAACAGTATCTGATACTGTAACACCATGGTTACTTACAGTAAAGTTTGGACATACAGCTGAAAATATAAACAATGAACAACAAATCAATGTAGGTTTGAATGCCTATGTTTGTATTGGAATGATTCTTCTATGAAGGATAAGTGACTTTTCAGAGTTACAGAAGTCAATGTCTGTCTTACTAATTTTCTAAATTCAAAGTCCAAATTCTTGTTCATTATAAAAAAAAATACTGTTAACATATTAAATCCAGGTGTACTCATTTCACTATTTTCATGGACAATGGAAATATGCGAAAAATAGTACATTTGAATATGCAATGATATGTAAATCAATACAATAATTGAAAATTGTGAAAATACTTGCAAAACTGACATTCGGATTGAATTGGCAAAAATGGGCAACTATGAAAATTTTAATACCTTTAAAGTCTTCAGTGAAAGACTGTTGGCCCTGAGATCTGAAAAGAGTTAAACCAAAACAAAAAACTGGGCAAGGAATACAAAGGGTGAAAAATAAAAGATGAATTGGACAAGACATTCTTACCTATACAAGTTATGTTAGGTCTGAGGACTTTTCTCTTGACGAAGAGTGACAAATTATTAGACAAGACATTCTTACCTATACAAGTAATGTTAGGTCTGAGGACTTTTCTCTTGACAACTCTTACTAAGCTCTCAGTGTACAGTTGGTGCCCAGCATCACAGTTACAACTAAAGCTTCCTTCTAAATTATCACAGATATCTGTACAGGCCAAACCACTACATTCATCTATATCTAAAATACAATCAAGGAAATGACATAATTAACTGTACATACCAGTATTAACTAGAGTAACTAGTATTAATTTCTTTGTGCCCTGGCCCTTTTTAAACTTGAGATTTCAGTATAACTTATTGATGTTTGTTCTTATTTTGTATTTGATATCTTTAAATATATGTGTATATTTGTTTTTATTGTTAAGTGCATAGAGTAATGTTATTAATTATTTATAAATGCTGTAAATTATAAAAATACATGTTATCATAAATTGTTAGATCCTATCTATCAATAAATAATGAATAGGAGTAATTTACATTAAGGGGTAAAACATTTCTGTGTTGCTTAGATGACAGATTCTACAATTCAATATACAATGTAATTTACAAAGTATCAAATTTAATATTAAGAGATAGGCTTAACAGTAAAAGCAAGTATAAGCAATAGTGAGCAGTGGCCACAAAAAAAACTATAGAATTTTTTTGTACACACACTTGAAAAAATATCAGTCAGTTAATGACATGAACAGGGGTAAAGATTCACATTATAGTATATATCTATTTCAATTTTAAAGGTTACTTTCTTACATACAATTCCCTAGTCATAAGTAATGTCAAATTTCATTGGTCAACAACATTTTTGAAGGAAGAAATATTTTTGGTTACTAGTAATGGAGTTGACACATACCTTTACATATGGTTAAGTTTCCTGGAGGATTCTGGTAACCATGGTTACAGACACATCTGTAAGATCCAGGAACATTCTGACACATGTGATCACCACATACAGTGGACAGATGACATTCATCTATATCTAAAATCATACAAATAAGAAAACTATAACAAAAGTTTGCAAAATGGGAAAAAAAATATGAGTCTGGTTATAGCTTACAGTACACAAATCATTATCCTAGTATAAAACAAGTAATACTGTGAGCGAGCTCACAAAAGGATACCCCCCGCTTCATATTGGACTCTGTATTGTAAAAAAATAATCTCAAGTCCAGTTATCTCCCCTCAATAATAACCAAGAGCAATACAAATTCTTCATGCACATCTACAGATGATGCACTTCTTTCATGTAAAGTTTATCAAAATCCATCAAGCAGTTTAGGAGGAGTTGCGCTTACGAGGTCTCCCATTGAATAATGTATTTAAAAATTCTTAAGTCCAGTTATCTCCCCTGAATGATGTCTGATTGCAATGAAAATTCCTCATGCACATCTACATATGATGTACTTCTTTTATGTAAAGTTTCATCGAAATCCATCAAGCAGTTTAGGAGGAGTTGCGCTTACGAGGTCTCCCATTGAATAATGTATTATAATGTATTTAAAAAGTCTAAGTCCAATTATCTCCCCTGAATGATGTCTGATTGCGATGAAAATTCTTCATGCACATCTACATATGATGTACTTTCTTCATGTAAAGTTTCATCAAAATCCTTCCAGCAGTTTAGGAGGAGTTGCGCTTACGAGGTCTCCCATTGAATAATGTATTTTAAGAAGTCTAAGTCCAATTATCTCCCCTGAATGATGTCCGAGTGCAATGAAAATTCTTCATGCACATCTTCATATGATGTACTTCCTTTATCTAAAGTTTCAAGAAAATCCTCCCAGCGGTTTAGGAGAAGAAGCGCTTACGAGTTATGTGGACAGACGGACGGACGGACAGACGGACAGACGGACAGACAGACGGACAGACAGACAGGGTGTTTCCTATATACCCCCCCAAACTTTGTTTGCGGGGGGTATAACTAGCAGGCTAATGGACAGTTTCAAAACACATGCATAATCATATATTTTTAAATGGATATAATTAACATACTAGTTCTGAAATATTACCATATCATAATTGCTTGTCAATTTTCTAATTTGTGTATTTACTTAAACATGTTGACACAAAACATTTTTCTTTCTTTAACTTTGAGGATTTTTTAGTTCTGTATTAAATGTAGACTTTGGATGAGATATGGATTTCATGTACATGTAGTATACAAACCTCTACAAGTTGGTAATTCTGTATGAGCTCCCTTCAGACCACACATAACAATGTGGTTACCAGTCAAGCTGTATCCATGGTGACAGAACACTTGTATGTAGTCTCCACCAATCACAGTGTCTGTTATGTTGGTATATCCGTTGACAATGTAAAGTGGGGGACAAACAGGTGCTGGAATATATATATAAATGTTCAATTTAAAGTTCTTTCAAAAATTACTTCCATGAAGATTTGGGATGGACGGAGGACTTGACCTGAACACTATATACCCCTCTACTTTTTAGGTGGGCATAAATTTGCATTGATGAATAATTATTTGGCCATGATATCACAAAAATTCTCCTGCAAAGATTTATACTGTTGTTTTATAGGTTAATCATACAGAAGGCATATGTTAACAGCAGAGTAACTTACGTTTACAGACGGGAGTAGGTCGTGACCAGGTTCCATTCTCTGTACAGTACGCCATAGAAGCACCAATCAATCTATAGCCACTATCACATTTATATCTAACTATATCACCATAGTTATAATGAGATTCTGAGGAGGAGTTAAACAACAGCTTTTCTGTCAGAGCTAACTTTGGACATTTCATTTCTGAAATAAAACCAAGACTAAACAATCAAATACAGTTAAATTCCATGGTACAAAGCTATCTTTGGACATGTCATTTCTGTAATAAAACCAAGGCTGAATTATTAGATATACAGTTAAATGAAGTAGACACCTGTCCATGGGACACAGATGCACCTGCTAGGCCCAAACAAGAAATAGAAATCAAACAGGTCTGAAAGTCGCTTAAGACATACAGTTTGTCATATTGAACCATCCTTCCAACATTCAAATTTTTTCATGTATCGGTAGTTTCTGAGAAGAGAGAAATTTTCACGCAAATTTTCATATCTGCCTAGTCCCAAGCAGGAAGTAGACGTCTGACAGGTCTGAAAGTCCCTTAGGACATACTAAACCATTGTTCCAAATCTAAAATAACAGTTACTGAAATAAGCTTGACATAAATTTGTACAGACGGATGGACATGAGTAAAACTTAATGCCCCCTACATGTTGTCACCAGATCATAAACATTACAAAGAATGCAGGAGCTATTTCAGCATATAGAAAGAAATCGGTATTCCTCAAAGTTCATTTTTAAGAAGGAGTGGATTAAAGGTTTAAGGTTCATGGTTACACTTCGAAAAAAATGGTAGTTATTTGACCTATTTTTCCTAGTCTATGTACGACCTAAACTACACATAGAAATAAAAAATAAAGTGTAGCAGCATCTAGCTAAAACAATTGCTGATCATTTTTCCTTCTTTTTCACAAGATAAATCTTGTTGTTTTCTCTATTCATTTTCTTTCCGTTCAAATTGTACCTTAAATAAAGCATGAATGACCCCTTAATAACCTTCCCTAAAACCGATTGTGAGTAGATTTCACAAGGAATACTGTGAGCGAGCTCACGGAGGATACCCCCCGCTTTAACAATTCTAGGTCCAATTATCTCCCTTGAATGATATCCGACAGCAACCAAAATTCTTCATGCACATCTCCATATATTGTACATCCTTCATGTAGAATGCCATCAAAATCCATCAAGCGGTTTAGGAGGAGTTGCGCTTACGAGGTCTCCCATTGAACACCATGTTTAAAAAGTCTAAGTCCAATATCTCCCTTGAATGATATCGGACAGCAACCAAAATTCTTCATGCACATTTCCATATGGTGTACATCATTTGAGTAAAGTTTCATCAAAATCCATCAAGCGGTTTAGGAGGAGTTGCGCTTACAAGGTCTTCCATTGAATTCCAAATTTAAAAAGTTTAAGTCCAATTATCTCCCTTGAATGATATCCGACAGCAACCAAAATTCTTCATGCACATCTCCATATAGTGTACATCCTTCATGTAAAGTGTCATCAAAATCCATCAAGCAGTTTACGAGGAGTTGCGCTTACGAGGTCTACCATTGAACAGCAAGTTAAAAAAGTCTAAGTCCAATTATCTCCCTTGAATGATATCCGACAGCAACCAAAATTCTTCATGCACATCTCCATATGGTGTACATCCTTTGTGTAAAGTTTCATCAATCCATCCAGGGGTTTAGGAGGAGTTGTGCTTACTAGGTATGTGGGCAGACGGACAGACAGACGGACAGACAGACAGGGTGATTCCTATATACCCCCCAAACTTTGTTTGCGGGGGGGTATAATAACATCAATAATAGAACTTCTTTGCAAGTGGAGGCCATTTGACAGGGCAAGGTTGATATTTGCCTATATTTGGGTGAACTGAAAAACGCAAAGAAAATGCTCCGGCAAAACGGATCAACTTTACACCTACAAAATACTAAAACTTTATGCAAAAAATATATATCTAGACACTGATACGCCTTATTAACCAATTTAATGTGTAGTTAAGGCTCCAGATAGACTGAAAAAGACGTGAAATATCAGTCATTTTTCCCAAAGTGTTAAGATGAACCTTAACGACTAAAAATACCTGGCTTTTATGGATTCTCTCAAACAAAAACAAGTAATACTGTGAGCGAGCTCACAAAAGGATACCCCCCGCTTCATATTGGACTCTGTACTGTAAAAGAAAAATCCTAAGTTCAGTTATCTCCCCTCGATGATAACCGAAAGCAATACAAATTCCTCATGCACATGTACAGATGATGTACTATCTTCATGTAAAGTTTCAACAAAATCCATCCAACGTTTTAAGAGGAGTTGCGCTTACGAGGTTTCCCTTTGAATAACGTAATTAAAAAGTCTAAGTCCAATTATCTCCCCTGAATGATGTCTGATTGCAATGAAAATTCTTCATCCACATCTGCATATGATGTTCTTCCTTTAGGTAAAGTTTCATCAAAATCCTTCAAGCCTTTTAGGAGGAGAAGCGCTTACGAGGTTTCCCATTGTATAATGTATTTAAAAAGTCTAAGTCCAATTATCTCCCCTGAATGATGTCTGATTGCGATGGAAATTCTTCATGCACATCTACATATGATGTACTTCCTTCATGTAAAGTTTCATCAAAATCCTTTTAGCGGTTTAGGAGGAGTTGCGCTTACGAGGTCTCCCATTGAAAAATGTATTTAAAAAGTATAAGTCCAATTATCTCCCCTGAATGATATCCAAGAGCAATGAAAATTCTTCATGCACATCTACAAATGATATACTTCCTTTAGGTAAAGTTTCATCAAAATCCTTCAAGCGGTTTAGGAGGAGAAGCGCTTACGAGTTATGTGGACAGACGACAGACGGACAGACAGACAGACAGGGTGTTTCCTATATACCCCCCCAAACTTTGTTTGCGGGGGGTATTATAATAGTCTACTTGATATGGAAGTGTTCAAACCAATGTAAGGTTGTTCAAGATGTTTAATTGATGTTATAAGTCCTAATTCATCAATGTACACAGTAAATGAACATATAAACCATTCAATCTAAAACAGTTTATGGAATTTTTTAACAAATCAAAATAAAATATGTTAATACATGCATACAAATCAGAAACAATATCTTTTTTCTAACCCACCTGTACACGAGGGCAGCTTCCATTGCCCATTACTCTGACATATTCCTTTATCACTGCCTGACACAATGTACCCCGAGTGACATTTATATACAGCTTCACCGGGGTAATACGTAGAATCCACATGGACCAAATCTGTATTCTCTGGTATCCATGGCGATCCACAATTAATAACTGAAAAAAATAAAAAAAAATATCATGTTTAACACTTAAAACATAATACATAAAATGTAAGAGAATAACCAATTATGGTAGTGGTGGATTTTAGGCTCAGTAAAAAGTAAAAGCACAGGCAAGCTCACAAAGGATCCCCCATCCTTAATATTGGAGAAAAAATAAACCCGATAATAATCTGCATTTTTACAATTCATTTACAATGTCTAGCAAGAATGGCAGTCTTCCATGGAAGACATATGTCCACTGCATCTTCAAATATTTGATAAACAGGAAGAAGATAAGTTACAGCAATAAAATCACTTTACACCATGTAGTACTGTAAGAGGAAGCTACATGCCAAATATCAAGAGGCTGTGTCATGTAGTTGCCCAGAATATTTTTGGGACACCACAGGATGAAGGATGACGCAAGACGACAGATAGTGTCAAAGTGACTCCTTTATGTCACTTTTCAACACGTTGCAGGCAACATAATAATAAATAAGTTGTTATCATGGTAACACTTACCATCACAAGTCGGAGGGGATGATGACCATCGCCCCCCGATATCACAGATAAGTAAACTGGTTCCAGACAACTGGTAACCATTATCACAGCTATACAGTACATAAGTACCAAGGGTTGTTAATGATGTGTTGACTATACGATGATTATCTAATGGAAGATCTGGACAGTCTTAAAAAAAAAAATTTATATTTTTAGACCATTCTATTGATTCTTTTGTACACTCAAATTTTTCCATTTATCACTGTTTTAAAATCCATTCCTTTTCTGATGTTGAATGTATATTTGGTATACTGCTTAACTCTTTTTAGTAGTACTGTCTGCATTGATATCTTTGAATTCCAAACTAATTAAAGAAGCAGTAATAAATTCAGGATTCAGATAAGAAAGATGTTACTCTATTTGGCACACAGAGTAGAGCTTCAAATGCCCCAAATAGGCCCAAAAACTAAACTTTGATATACCTGCTTGAATTGCTTCTTAAGTATTCATTAGACTTCATATTTCATAAATTGTAATATCTTTTGGTTCAATTGTGTATCAACAAGGAAAGCAGTGATATTTGACATTTTCCCTTGGTTTTCATGTATAAATAGATGAATATGAAAATGGCCACACCTGGTGACCAAAATTATTTTGTGATAGAAATGTGTATTTTTATGTTATAAATTGTCAAAAATTACGATGGACGATGAATGGTTCAACTAACAAAGATCTGACCTACAACCACAAATATGAAAATCACCTATCAATGATTCAGTCTAGACTTACTAAATGAAACAGTAAGGAACCAGCCGTATCTGTTTACTTGACTGTCAGAGAAGAAGTTGATGAGGACCCAGCCTGATTCTATCACAATGGGCAGAGGTGAGACATGGCTGTTATGTGAGTAGGATTCATTAAGATTGTCTGGATCTGTATATACCTATAATTGAAATAAAACATTATAACACAGGTCATTTAATAGTACATTTATAAACCTAAAAGCCATAAAATAGAACAGTATGTACCCCAAAATAATCCATGAGTCTTAAAGCAGAAGAAGCAGAATATAAAGTCTACATTTTTAATGAAAAGTGGTTCTGTTAAAGCAGTGAAAGCTATTTTTTATTTGTTTAAAGGGCTAGTTGTCTGTTGTTCTCCTTCAAATAAAATTTCAGGTTTCTGGTCTACCTACTTACAGTAACATTATCAAAGATTTTTTCTGTATCAAAATGATCATGGAACACGAGGTGCAAACTTCTGTTGTGTGGGTCACTGATTGTCCAATTACAGTTCAGGTTGTTTGGGTATTTGGTAATACCATATCCAGGGGACATAATTCTTGCATATCCACCTTCAATGGCATTGTTACAACCTGGAAAAAGAAAGGAAAAAGAAAGGACATAATAAATCTTTATGACTCTTAAATAGACATAAACTTATCACTGATGGGAGGTAATGTCCAAGATAAAAGAACTGTACTACTTACTACTTTAAAATAATGGCATTAAATATCAATATCATAAAGTTCAATAGATGGAGTTACTTGAACAATGGACAGACAGAAATCTTTTTAAAGTATAAAAACAAAAGCAAATGTATTGATTTCTTAATCGCAATAGCTAGAGTTGTACCTGTATTGTAGTAAAAGGACATGTTTATGGCTTATCATCATTCAGGGTTACAAATTTATTGCAGACTCTACAAAATGCATGGCATGCAACAACACTATTTAAAAAGATATGTTAAATTCCAAAATACATTACCAGTATAAAATGTAGCATTGAATCCTATCCCTGCTTTGGTATGATCTGAATAGAACCTGACAAACAGACTCTGACTAGTAGATATAAACACAGGAGGTATAATATCACCAGTGTAACGACCATATAAAGGGGAGTCCAGAGTGTCTCCTTGTCTGATCTCCAAGAAATCTGAGGTATCTAAGGTAAAGCTTTCAAACTGAAATCAGAAAAAGTTACACTCAATAAAAGGAGATTCAAGCATTGACTGAACCAAATAATCCATTAACAATTTAAAATCCTGGATTTAAATCATTTCCTTGCATGGTTTTATCTTTGTTTTATTTTGGTGTGTATTATACTTCACAAAATTGCTTTAACAGATAAATTTTTCAAGCATCATGGCAATGATATATGTATAATTGCAAATTTATAACTTGTTTGCATAATTGTGTACCAGTTAAACCCATCCACAAACTAAGTTCTGAGTATGTGAGAATCACCATTGTTTGTCTGTACACTTATATGGTTTTATCATTTCTCCTATTTAAAATTATTCTTTGGATTTTGATGAACTTTACACTAGAGATGCACATGATAAGAAGATGGTCATTAATAAGATTTTTTTATTGTATAAGATATCATTCAGGGGAGATAATTGGACTTTTCTCAATAGAGTCTTTAAGCAAATCTCTTCTTTAATTGAAGTGTGTTGCAACAATATTTTTTAATGATATTAATCTTAAGTTTGTAAATTTTGCTTTTTATTTTTATTGTAGTAAAGATTAAAGTATGGTTTCTAGTTGAGCATATCACATGTAACAAAATAAAGAGAACTAGATGTCAAGAAGTAAATTGAAAAAAATAGAAAATGTGTCTATGAGACACCAATTGCCATCCTGTTCTTAAAATATCACTGACATGTAGTACCTGACACCCTTGGATCTTTACCAAGAACTTCACCAAAAGGTTACGGACAAATGGATTGGGACCTACTCACATGAGGGATCTTAGGAAACAATGAATACTGGTTGTAAATATATTAAACATAAGAAGTATAAGAAAAATAACTCTTACTTTTAATGATATGAGGTCAAAAGAGTTGTCTGCCTTTATGATCCAATCACAGAGAATGTTGTTGGGATATGAAGATGGATAATGTTCAGAACTAAACCAGCTTGAAACACTTGAGGCTTTAAGGGTTCTTCCACATTCACTCACTTGTTCTGAAAAAAATATTATTATTTATTTAATCTATTAAAGCAAAGGCACACATGCATGAACCAAATTCACACTTCAATTTTAGTGTCCAGTAACAATAAAAAAAAAATCTGTCTTTTGTTACACAGGAAGTAGGTGAGTGATAGTCCTGTTATCAAATACCACTATACAAGAACCTATTTCAAAGCTGTATACCAAATATCAAGAGGCTATGGTTAGTAGTTGCATGCAGAGAAAAAAATATTCCCGTTTGATATTCACCATTTTTTATACCCAGATTTTTACGTAATCCAGCCAAAATAATTATTGAAGACATTAAGTACCACTTTTTATAAGAATCATGCAAAGAGCGATTCATGGTTGGAAAGCCTACACCAATTTATTTTTGATGTGTTAATCCTACTAGCACCCTGCTTTGATCTTTTGTGCTCTTTTTCCAAACAAGCCCTGGTCCTGAGAGAAAAAAAATATATAGAATGCATTGGAAAAATGTAAGAAAGGGAGATATTAACTCTTAAAATTTTCAATTATTTCAATAGAAACCATTGTAACAAAATGGCAAGATTTCTCCCAGGACCAGGCAGTTATGAGCAAATTGTTATTTATTTCTTATTTTATATACTTTGAACTATCTTTCGTTAAAAATAAACCACTGAAGCCTTTTAATGATGAATCACTTTTCATCAATTTTGCATGATTCTTAGGTGGACTACTACATAAAATAACATTTATTTCTCAAGTCAGATTAGGATTGTGAGCAACTTATAATTAAGACCTGTAAAAAGACAATAAAGTTTATATAATGCAGCCGTCAAAGTTGTCTATAATAACTAAAGAACTGTCACAAGTATTCATTTATATTAAATTGTCAAACTCACAGCAATGCAAATAAACATGAATTTAAAACTTAGACCCCCCATTTAATGATTTAATAATTGTTTTCTATTGTTATAGACTTAATATTCCATATTCTTTCTTGCCAGCAACACTGCATTACACCATCAAATAGACATATTTTCCTTGACTTAATCTTTATTTAAAAGCTCTTATTTAAATATCTTGTTCAGTAAAGTCATATGGACATTTCTCAGTATCAACAAGGTTTGACAGATTTATAAGGCACACACCCACAATTTACATAAACACAACTTTTATGGTAATAAGCTTCAAATGTCTTTAAATATACAAAATAATTACTTAAGGTGACAAGGCAAACAACTGAACAATTAGAAACTTTGATATTTACTTTTGCACAAAACTAGGGCAAATTTACATTGTAGAACTTCGAAGGTAACAAAAATTTCACAACTGACTCATTGTTTCACATTTAGGAATGAAAAAGGATCAAAGAACCTTTTTCTCTTCAAATTAAGAAGAAATTGAGAGAAACATTGCCTTTATCAAAAGAAAGTTCCTAGGGTCACAATTTAGAAATTTTGATTTCTTCAGTAAATTGCTTACTTGGTGTTACAAGGGAAGTAGCTACTTAAACCTCACAAGTCACAACAAATCAATAGGGTAAGGAAGGAGAAATATAGCTTTATTGTCAACCAGTTATCAATTTTTTTGAAATATAAACTAAAAACAGCATATTGTATGCACATGCATTCATTTGGTTACCATTTTTATAGACTATCCCCAAAGAATCAATTAACCAATAAATAAATTCATAAGTCCAGCACCATTCAGAGAAGATAATAAGCTCCTGACCAATAAACCATAGACACACACTGATAGGTTATAAAGGAATGTATTCCAGGGACCCAGCTGAACCAGTGTATGGCTAGTCTGAAAGTCATTTAGGACATACAGTTTGTCATTCAGGGCTTGGAATAAGCAATTGTCCTTAAGCCAATTGCCCTTCAAATATACTGTGAGCCACTAGAATATTTACCCTTGTAAAGAATCTTACGTGTATGCTACTAAAATATACTATGCAGTTGTGGGATTATAACCAAGGCCAAATTCTTTAATTCTTGAATTCTGAAATAGGCACAGATGGGCATATACTTAATGCCCCTAGACATGTTGTGGGGGGAATTATTAAATCAAACTTTGCTTGTGAAAAGGGCACCTGCCAATTTGGTTTCCACCCTCACTTCAATCTATCTTAGTCAATTCTGATATTAATCTTTTTGACTTATCTATAATCAAGTGATTGAGTAAAGTTATGGACTGATTGTATGATAATTAATTCCTAATAATGTCACTTATATGTTATAGATTGAACTTTATTATACCTCCTACAGAGGAATCAAATTAATCAATGCATTCTTTACTTTTCAATTTTGTCAAAACATTGACATTGAATAGGTTTGAGAACAAACTTTGTCAACTTGGACAAAATAATCCTAACATCTATTTTCTTTAATGATTTGTGCATGTTAATTTGACCATATTTGCCTACTTCTAAATTCATGAAAATTCAATATTTCAACCCCCATCAAGAGCCCCAATAATTTTGGGTGGAGTGAAGCAATTGATCCAGTATCAATCATGTCGGTGATAACTCAATAAACATAAGGGTTTTCATAGAGATCTATTTATAGCAATTCAGCAACTTTGTAATTTTCAAAGTCGGCACAAAAGAGTACATGGAAAAAGTTTTGTTTCCTCATTTACACTTTTTAAGACTTAGTGAGGTGTTGTGAAATTGTCATCATCATTCTTATGGATAATAAAATATTATTCTTCTTCAAAGCTAAGCAGAATGGAGATCTTTTATTCATTATATTCAAATTTACAGACTAAAATAGTTCAGAGTGATCTAAGATTGCATGATGCACAAAGCATAGAACTTGCTAGGGATGAAATCCATATATACTGGTATTTGTATAACTATATAGCAAACAAATACGGGTGACTACATCAAGTCTCAGCAGATGGAAATAAATTGATATTGACTACAATTAATTCCCTGTAATCTTGACACTGGGTGGAAGTCGTTACTACTTCTGACACATTTTACTCCCTGTATACATATACATCTCTTTGATGAAGTAGGAAATACTTCAAATCCACAACAATTTACACAAATTAACATTACTTAAAATGTTATTTAGTTAAAGCATTTATCTTATTTGAATAAATTAATTAGATTTTAATTAAATAAGTCATCAAACAGTAGTTCATGACATGAAAGTCAAATACAATCCAATTATATGTTGATATAACTTTTAAAATTGACATGAACCATGCATGTCACCATGCTTTGTCTGAAAATGGTTCAAGGTACACAGGGAAATTTTGTTCACGTGAAATTCATGTGAAATCAGGGTAAACGTGAATTTCACGTGAAACATTCACGTGAATTTCACGTTAAACGAGCAATACAGAACATTTTTTCACGTGAAATTCACGTTAATTTCATGTGAATTTCACGTGAACAAAATTTCCCTGTGTAATAGGACTTGTATTGGATTGATTTTGGACCAAAAAGATTATGACTTACAGAGATGACCAACAAATTTATACAGTATTCTAGTCTAACTGTCATCCCCTCGTTGAAGACCACTCTTCTTGCACTTCAAACATTTTATAAAATGCAAAAGAAATTCACATCCGACAAGGGGATGGGCACTACTGTATGGCTGAAAAATATCTAGTAATTTAAACTTTTAAGCTAAATCACTCCACCCCTAACAAAAGCAGATTTAGAACCGGCTTGCTGGACACACACCCTCCCGTTTGTCTGGAAAATTTGGTGAGCTGCAGGAACAGTTTGAAACAAGATGTCCAAGAATATTTTTTAAAGTTGGCGCCCTCAGTTTTAAAATTTCTGGATCCGCCACAGAATAAAACCGTAGAGCAAAACATTCAGACAAAAGATAATTATAATGTTATATAATCTGTTACATTGATGTTAATTTTTGGCTATGTGTTTATTTTTCTATCTTGATCTATTTGAATTGTTACAGTGTACAACTACTACAACATGTAGGGTATCAAGAGATGGTAAAATCAAATCCATCTAATACTGCTCTGCTTTGATCAGCTTTCATATAAATCAGTTCTCCACTAATTTCATCTGAAGCATGTGTTAAAATGAGGCAATTAAACATTATACAGTGCATCATCTCCAGTAGATAATATAATCAGAAAACTCCACCCAGTGGAACATCTGCTGTGGAGGTAATTAGTCTACACAGACATGTCAACAAATTATGACAACGTCACTGAGTAGCAGAAAAAGCTAAAGCATACAGTTGTCAATGAACAAAATTATAAAAATCAAGGTAGATTTCAAGGCAGCCAGGGTGTTCTAGGAGTTAGGCCTTGGGGCCTTATCCTTTCTTTGTATGAGAAAATTCTACACATGTTGGTAGAAATCCAATGATTAAACTATTCAACTGATCCACTATCAAGTCTGTGAAATTTTTACCAAACTAGAATACTGATCATGCTGATAGCTGGAAGGACCCTTTGACGAAAAAAAAGATTTTTCCACAATAATTTAACAGATTTGTATAAAAAGTAAGCATGTAGGTCCTCAATGGTTACTTTAATCACTGTGTAAAATTTTGGTTTGACATAGGGTTTTGTTCCGTCTTTGACACATTGTATTGATCATTGGCACAATTCACTCTTGTTACAAGTTTGCGTTATTAATTTCTGACCAGTTGTTTTTGTGTTTTTTGGTGCTCTTCTCATTCTTGTTTACTGGTTTTGACATTGGACTTTAGACACTTGAATGCCCCAGTTATGCTTCTTTGCTTCTTTCAAATCTTCATACCCTTAAAATTTTGTAATTTTAGTGTTTATAGATGGAAAGACAGACAGAAAGATGGATGAACATAGTGAAAGCTTCGGACTCCTGCATCCTAAATAAAAGGCTGACTTCTAAGTAATTTGTCTAAAGACTAAGTGTCCAATATGAACACAAAAGTTTAAAAGTTGTGGTTATCTAATCCTATTATAAAATAATTCCAGTCCTTTCAGTATTTTCATCCTTTCAGAATCAAATAATACAAACACTCTCAATAAATTATGGCTTCTGACTTCAATAGATAAAGTTCAAGAGACTTACAATACTACAAATAATATAGATTTGTTCTTGTGTGTACCAACTACTCAGAACAAAACAAAGCTGTAAACAGTTGAGGACAGACTATTGTTCAGAAGTCAATGACCCTCACAAGTGAGATATGTAGGGAGGGTCCCAGAATTGAACACTTCATTTATTATATTAAGATAAGACAACTTAGAATTATCTTATCAGAGATTTATAGAGTAAGCGGAATTGTTTTAGAATCTGATTAATTAATGACATTTCATTGGTGATAGAATATTACAATGGTATAACTCTTTTTTTGCTCTTTCATTTGCCAAGTTTCTTTATTTCCAAATATTGTATCAATTAGAGAAATAATGAGATACAAAGCCTTAGTAAAAAAGTCTAAACTAAACATATTACTTAGAGAATTTGAACATATACAGATGAAAATCTCAAGCAAACAGACAAATATCAAGCTTATGTATGTACATGTATAGCTAAAACTCCCACTTTCCCTACTACTTGTTTATCATATTGATAACAAAATTTGTTCAAAGAAATGGTGCCCTATCTAACATCTTCAACTTATAAATCTGATTTGAGAGGGAGAGACAGACAGACAGACAAAATACTATATGCCTCTCTATTCATAGGTGGGAAATTAACATATCTTGGCGGAAAAAAAGTATGTGTGTTTCTGGTCTCATGCTTGAAAAAAATAGGGTTGGTAGGTAGGCATTATTTTTTTTTCAAATTTTTTACCTTGAGTCAATGGGAGCAGATTTCAAGTTTAACGGTGCTTAAGCAAAAATAGCAATAAAAAGACTAGAGTTGGCACGAAAAACTAGGGACAGTAGGGAAACCAGAAACACACATATTTTTTTTATTTGGCCTTACCAAATCCCAAGCATGACAGAGACATGCAATCATGCATCATTTTACTTGACCTCCCATTTGACTTCAATTTTGGATTTTTTACCAAACTGACAGCATATTAAGATCAGTATATCTTATTAGCATTAACTCATTAAATATTGAATAAGAGATGAAACAAACTTTGGAGCTGTAAGTACCCACTAGATATGGTCCATTAACCAAACAAATTTGTGTCTTTTTGCATTAGCAAAAAAAATCATTAGTCCAATATATTGAAAGTTACACCCTGTGTAATGATGTGAAGTGTTAATTAGATGGTGTACTCAAAAGGAAAAGGAATGCGCATAAATGTACTTTTACATGTCAAAACCCAACAAGGATGGGTATAATGCAGAAGATTATTACTGTTCAGGATTCAATGACCCTCCAATTTAAAACTGATCAGATTGATAAGCTAAGCATTTCTTATCAGAGATAAAGTAAAAACAGTACTATCAATCTGAATAGAAAATCAGATTCAATTAATGATACAATATATCACATCATTTTATACTGATTGCATGCTTTGATATCAAACTTTTAAAAGTGATGCAATTTATCATAATTCAATAAAGATACAGAGTCTATCTGTAAAGTGAAAGGATATCTGACAGTTAGGGTTGGGAAAACAGATCACTATCTTACTAAATATAAACTTATGAACAATTAGCATAATCTGAACATTCCTGTTCTGCAACAATAAAATATTTTATGTACATGTACATCGTTTTAATGTCCTTGATTTTTTTTTAAATGTATATCAATAGGAAAGTATGAGTCCTTGAGACATTAATCTGGACTTCTCATGAGTAAGGTCAACTGGCTTTAGGATTAAATATTCAATATCTTTTCAATCAATTATGAGTGGTAAAGTCTTATTATTAACTAATCGGTAACATATTGCACATTAATAACATTTCAGAGCATGTTATCGTCAACGCCCATAATGAGGTCAACAACATGAAAATCCATTACATAACAGCATGCATTTAAAGAGTTTCAGATTCTAGGAACCCAAGTTATCTAACTCTACAAGGTCATCCAAAGGTCAAACAGCAACAGCCCAATTTCTTCACTTTCTACCCAAACTTTAAATAAAGGGTTCAAGATAAAAGTCTTCAAAACAATATACATAGTTTCAAAACTACCTTTGTGGTAAACCACAGACTTGAATTTAACCACATCAAAAAAACGCAGTGATAAGATGGATGTTCAGGTGATAATCACATAATTCCTGTAGAACAAGGTAGACTAATGAAGGTTCTAAATACAGAATGTTGTGATATCTGATCCAATGTTCCACCCTTTTTTCTGAATTTCTAAGTTCATTATTGACGTCAAATACATTGGCTGAATATCCATTTTAGCATTGGAATAAAGCTTTAATGACATCATGAAGAATGCTACGTAAAAAATATGTAGCGAATCCTGGCCGTATCCCAAACAAGCACTGTATAAACATCTTAAAGATAATCATCATTTGTCATAATAAGTGTGAAATTAGCACCCCATAAAATCAAAATAATGGACCCCACCCTCTCCATCAAGCTACAAAGTGTCATTATTTACAAGCCAGTACACAAAAGGACAAAAGAATTTTTTTAAACAACTGCTGCATGTACTTATATGATGTTTTGCATTTATATGTGAGATTCATGACAATGGTGTTCTTTATGCAGTGGAGAGATTTAGGATGACATTGTTTGGTCACTCCCTTGGCATCAGGTTTAAATAGATGGAGCGTTTTATGTTATGGGATATGTTTAAAATAAAAACACATGTAAAACGATACTCTCTTTGATAATGCTGTGAGATATTTAAATTTTTTAGGGTATTGTGAAAAAGCGTGCAAAGGAAACAAAAATATCACTTTAATCTTTTTTTATATAAAATTTTTATTATATTTTGCATCTGGAATATGACTTCATGATTTACTATTCAAGGTTAATGCTATTTATTTAAAAGTTTCTATTTAAACATAACCGACCTCAGAAGTAGACATGAAAAACATTTCATAAATGTTATATATCACATGATAATCAAAACAGAAAATATTGCAAAACAATAATTATTGATCTTTGATCAGTGTAATTAATGGCACCTCCCCAAACTCAGTTCCAAGGTTCACATTCTATGCCTACCCACTCAATAGTTTACTGTTCCTGTATGCACCATGTGCATAGGTGGAGAATTTCACACATCGCAGCAGATTTGAAATTAGGCAAAAAATTGACTGTAAGATTTCATTAAATTTGACTAGTTGCAGGTTACATCTGTTTCATTCAGATTTGATGTAAAATGTGCACCATATGAAAAGTTGTAACAGAAAACTGACAGAGAGAAGGATGAATTGTGTCATATAAATCAACTTTCTTTTCCCAAACACAGCAACATGAAAGATTATGGAGATTCAAGCTGGAGCCAAAGGCAGATTCAGGACCAATATGTTAGAATATCTATTTTCTGCATACAATAGCTTAATTGAGCAAGGATCTTGGTACAGATTATTTATTTTCTTTCAAACAGAGGTCAGATTATTTATTTCCAACTTTTTCCAGGCAAGAATATTTATTTACAAAAACTGCCAGGCCCCCCTCAAAATAAAATGGTCATCCCCTTAGTGTCTACCATCCTGTTATGCAGAAAAATAGGAAACAAGAGGACCCATCAACTTACAATGCATTTCTTATGTGATGCCTGGATAACATTAATACATCCTGGGTCTACCCTTTAATAAAGTTGTATCCACTCATTTTTAAGGAATTTCATATTATTAAATACATAAATTAAAGTTTAAATGAAATTCTATAAACTTACTTATACTAAATTCTCATTATTATTAACTTTTATCAGTACAATAAAGTCTAATGCACCAACACAAAAACTTTTAACTTGTGATTTGAAGATGACAAGGGTGATTCTAAATAAATCAACAACATAATAACTTCTACAGGAGATGATAATTGAATTTTAATCCCTCCTTGTATCTGTGCCGTCACCTCTGACAGATGGTTTACCTATCTGACAGAACAGAGAGACACACCCACTGATAAAACATCAGAACTAGTGCATCACATTCTACAGAAACAGTATAAATATTTTATCAAAGCATATCAGCAAGTATAAATTGGGGTTATCACATTAGTTGGTGATTCCTTAACACTAAATTTTGTGCTTACTTATAATTTACACCCCACCTTTACCATTGGTACTCAGACAAAACATTTTTTACAGATAAAGGTGAAACAGCTGATCTCATTTACTGACATTGTTGGTCCAATTGGTATTCCAATAACCTTTTGCCTCATCTTTACACCATTAATACCCCCCTCCCCCTTCATAAAGAATTGACATGAAAACTGCATTAGTAAAGGCTATATAAAAAGCATGGTGTCTTTGAGCCATTGATCCTACATGGTGCGTGAACTACCAAGCTCCCAGTTTATATCTCAAGTTTTAATGAAATATGGGTTTGCAAAGTTTCATAAGGATCTGAATACCAGGTAATGGTTTACCTGATGAAAATGAGGCATTAAATCCAGACATTTGATTGTCCTGGTCAGATTGGAACACGACTAGATAAAAATTGGATGATGAATATGGCACGTTAGGTTGGTCAGATCCTGAGTAGACTCCTACCAGCGGATCCTGCTCAGAGCTGCCATCATATATCAGTACTCTATCATACAAAGGCTCCAGAGAAAAGGACTCAAACTGAAAAATATGTTTCACATTATAAAGATTATTGGCAACATTTTAATGTTATTTTATTGTAACATTTGCCAAACATACTCACTATACATAAAAATTGTCATCATAGATATTGTCATTATAACTTGCAAAGAACAAAATTAAATGTTGATGCTGCCTTTAAAGCTGTCAGAAAAGCAAACCCCCAAAAGTCTTGCTTTAGTGACCTTGACAAAAATGAACAGCCTGTTCAATCTTTACATCAGTTGTTGCTTTGCACTGTTTTAAATTCTGCTTAATTCCTTGCTGGAAATTTATGATCTGGTTAGTTTAAGTAAATGCTGTGACACTCTTTTAAGTCTTTTTTCAGGGTGCCTGATGAAAAGGCATCTATAGGAGTATGACATATTAATGTACACTTGATTGCATCTTTCAAATTAAAAAGGAAAAGGACAGCCCACAGTAGACAGTCAGACTAATGGCCATCAAAATAAAGGATTACTGGTAAACAAGTTAAGGTTTTTTTACTTTTAAAAACAATGTATTCTTTACAACTAAGACAGTTGCCTTGATAAGAAATGTTTTAAGATTGCAGATTGCAGAATTAGCAGAAATGCTCTGATAGTAAATGTTTTGATAGATATGAGTGCAGGTCTGCATATCTTAATCATAACTTTCTATTAATAAAATGTTATCAAACATTACATGTTTCAAAGACATAGTCAAGGGCAAAAAGTTCATTAGATAGAAAAAGATCTCACTATTGTGTTTTTTGACAGAAAACAGGGGTTTAAATATGCATTTTGGACTGAATATGTGGACTCCATACCTGACAGAAACATTTAGGACCTTTATTGTTCCAATGCTAATTCTAGGTTTACCTTTAATTTGACCCTTGTTCCAATAGCAGTCTCCAGCCTCCATATACACGATGAATATGCAGGATAATGATGAGGAAAATGAGGGGAATGGAATGTCTGAAAACTTCCCTGAAGATGTCCACCACAACTTCCTACAATGCACAAAAATATATAAATTCACTGGAGTTAAATGTACAATTATTACATGTTTGTAAAGAACCTATTTGTACAGGCCAATTTAAGGCTTTAATTTCAAAATAATAGTGTGTAACTTGAGTTTTTTTAAATGGAAATTTCCCATTGATTACTGTAGTAAAGTGGAATATTTCATCCACAGAAATGTGATTTTTGTTAAATCCACAAAAAATGAAAATTCATAAAGTACTTTCACAGTTTCTTTTTGGTTACTTGTTGATCAGCTTCAGTTTAACAGATGCTCCTTTTTCATTGCATATAAATGAAAAGCTGTGTGTTTTTGATTAAATGAATAACATGTTTCTCTTGACCCTTAAATCTTGATATTTTCTGACAGCCAAGAGCATACAATGTTAAAGGCCACTAAAATCAAACATATCTTATATTCTCCTTTTATTACCCTGGTAATAAATTACTTGGGGCATTTTTCTGAAGCTGTGATACTTAATAGGAATTAAGAAAATAAAAAATATTGATAGGCCAACTTTATCCTTCATAAAAGTATTTTACCATGAATTATAAGAAAGACTGAAAATATATACTTATTTATATACAATTATTTCTATTCAAGTAAGAACTTTGAACATTGAGTCATAACTGTCAAGTGAAGGAATGAGGAAATCGTCCCCAGAATTGACAAGGCCACCTTTATGACAACCTTATGATCAGTTTTACCTATCATTTATTGTCTTATATGTATCCATCATGTTTGTCTCTAAATTAGGACACATCTTATACACAGTTTTCGTCTATTCTTAGTATTGTACATGTAATTCATTCAAATACTTTACAGAGTATACACATGTTGTGTGTCTATTTCAGCTTTAAGAACTAGCTTAAACAAGCTAGGAATTATGAAACTGAGCTCACATAAGGACACCCAAGCTTCATTCTGAACTTTTTTCATGAAAAAAAGTCAAATTACAATGCATCTTCCCTTTAAATTATATAGAGCAATGACAGTTTTTCATGCATATATCCATAAGGTAGTAAGGTACACTTCATTCATGTAAAGTTTCATCCAAATCCATCAAGTGGTTATGAGAAATGTAGACAGACAGACAGACAGGATTATTCCTTTATAGAAGGGTAGGGATTGGTTATCAATTCCTTTTCTATCATTCAACAAATTTTGATTTTTGGTTCTGTCAATAAAATTTGTTTATACAAATTCACTAAAGTCTTTTTTTTATACTAAAATCATTATAACACAACCTACAGGGCACAAGAATTCTACCAATTGACCCTTTTATTAAAATAGACATTATTTTCCCCTACTAAGCAGTGTGGTTCTTATTTCATGGAGTTTCCCAGGCTTGATTCACAATAAATCGGACACCTAGTGGCAATACGAGACAATACTAAGATAACATGATCAGTCCCTATTCTATATCACAGCTACTTCATCATCTTATTACTAATTATTACCAAATTTAAATATACCGTATACAGTAATAGTGATAAACATTATATCAGGTACAGGAAGAAATCAACTCATACAAAGAAAACCCAGGAGTTAACTATTTCATATTGTTTAAAGATGGTTTGGGGAACTATCAATGGGGGAGTTGATTTGATAAATATTTTTTGCTCTGTCAGTCTTTCTGCTTTGCTTAGTTATCATAGGCAATCACAAATTAGGATGCTTACATTGTTTGTCTTTTTATTGTGATATCATTATTTAATTTAATCTAATTCTTGTTAAATCTCCTGGGTGTTTTTGTTTTCTATTAAAAAACCTCAGCTCATAATGTATTAAGAAGTATAATACTAGTTAGAAAACAGCCCACATCCCCTGTGTGTAATAGATCGAGTGATGAGTCTTCTTATGACAGTTATAAGACAACAATAATGTGTGAATCCTTAGACTGGTAAGGTGTAAAATTCCTTCAATATCTGTCAACGTGTCTATACGTTATCCAATATGACAGATATGTGCATATCTTTGTGCAGTTGCTGTGTCAGTATACAGGTGAGAAATTCCATAGTCAAATAGGATGGTGTTGGACTGTTAGGTTAAAGTACTGAGCCTGCAGGGCCATCACCAGATTTCTGGCCAGGGGATGCAAGGGAAAGTCTGGGGAGGGGTACTCCCCTGGTGGAGAAATTTTTCTGAAATTTGACCCAATTTGGTGGATTTTGGGTGTTTTTCATTATATGTTTTGCAAAAGGGGGGACAACCTTGCCTTGTCTGAAACAGTCTCCAGGTCTTCATGTCAATGACAAATTCAAATTTGTGAATTGATGATACATGAACTATCTGGAATTATTTTAAAAACTTAAGAGTTACAATAACTTTCCCTTTACTTTTTTATCAAGTTTAAAGATAACATTTATAAACAGTAAGCCAAACTTTTAAATGATATGTAACCTTAATATAGAGGGTAGAGGAAACAATATAGCTTTATCTGTATTAGTCAACTGGTTCATGTTAGTTCAATCAATTGACACAGGAAGTTTACACATATACACCCCCATTCAGGCTAGATCTACCAAGAAAAGTCATAAAAACAATCAAACTGATATTTTGTCAATTTAAATAGAAAATAATGAGATGTGGAATAAGTGTACACGATACAGCCTAAAATCAAGCGGCAATTCAGAAAGTTAATTTCTCAAAAATTAACAATAACTTCACATCTCAAGAGAAATTTCTGAAAAATCCAATTTTTTAGGCTATAGTAATGTGTATATTCTACTTGACACTGTTTGAAATGTAAAGATTAAATGCTGATGTCACATGTGCAAAATGCAGGTGCAGTCAATGAAATCAATATGCATTATATAGCTTGAGATAAGAGTTTGCATCTGTAAAACCAACTTTATGGGATATTTTCAAGACCATGCTTATCATGTGTACATCATAACAGATCTATGCTCTGCTTCTTTTTCAGTATAAGAATACTGCAAGTGAGCTCACAAAAAATACCCAAAGCTTCATTTTGAAAATAACAATATCCAATTACATTTACTTCACCTGAATGGCATCAGATAGAAATGAAATGCTTCCTTCCTTCATGAAAATTTTCATGTAAATCCACCAAGCAGTTTGGAAGAAGTTGCCCTTACATATAAAAGATATGAAGACAGATGGACAGACTGACAGGATGATTCTTATATACCACCGCCCTTCATTTAGGTTATAAGTCCAATGTATGTCTTTTCACTGGCTAAGTGAAAAATCTGTTTATGACGATGTAAAAACATGTTATGTATTGCAATGATGCATGAATTAACAAAGTTTTGTCAAAATCTGTCCCACAGACCAAAACACTATCATATCCAGATACAATGTTGATGTGCCATCCATTCTCACAGCCTTGCTGCCTTCTATAGACATGATAGAGGACATAAAATATAACTACTGTTAAAGACAGCCAGATTTATTATTGACATAAAAAAAAAGTAATTTAGAATTGGAAAACACGAAATCACTCCCAATACTAATGTTATCATCTTTCTGATGCTCAATATATGCACCTGAGATTTTATGTAGATCTGACTTTGAAGGTTACAAATGTACAATAATAAAGTATGGGAGTTGACTTTGATCATGCTGTGTTGTCTATTAGTATCAAAATTGATAGATCCTACTAGAAGATAACTGTAGAGCAAACCAAGGCCCATCAAAACAATGTCTTGACTCACAGAGTCAGATGTCAGCTGTACCATCAGGGCATTCACCCTTCAAATATATCTACAAGGTCGTCTGAAAGGGGGTGCAGTGCGTTTGGTACAATAACATCTCCTTTTTATAATGAAAAACTTTTTAGGAATGCACCAAAACCCACTTAAATAGGTCCAATTTTAGTATAATTTAGCCGGGAGGGGACGGGTCCCAGAACCCTTCCAAGAAATCTTAAAAAAAATTATTTCCAAAAGCTTGAATATAAAGTTTTGAAAAAATTGAACATCAACTTTTTTCACCAGTGTCGTCATGTCTAGGGTTTGGTGGAAAATTTTTAGTTCTGAAGAAATTGCTATAATGATAATAATAATTGCCCATCTTGAAATTCTTTGATAATTCTCTTATGTTTCGCTGCCAATCAGTTTGATTAATGAATAGTAAACGCCCTCAATTTATCCTGATTTTTTACTGCTAATAAATCAGAAAAATTGATGTAAAAATGATACCATCTTAATGGTAGAATTATCATTTAAATACCCATGTTTTTGCACCTTACAGAATTCCTTTTCATTGTCATTACACCAAACTTTACTGGAATTACTGTTAAGTTTCTGCTATGTCATGTGCAATATTTTATCAATTATGGGTGCAACAAATTTACAACTACTAATTTTTTTCCAAAATGATAAAAGGTTTATAACAAATAAAATGATTCCTACTATATATGTCAGCGCAAAAAAAAATCATAGAAAATCATACAATTGAGACCCCATCTGAGAAACAGGGAACGCCCTTCCTGATAACATTCATAGCTCAGGCATTTAAAATCGTTTTCACCATGACATAGCTCAACAAAGACATAACAATGCAAAGCAACCCAACTCAAAATGCAAATATTACCCCATCATGACTTATAAGATCAAGTTTCAATCCAGTATTGAATTAACAATGGAATTTTTCTGTTTAAAATTCAATGATGAATTATGATGTGAACTTAAATGAAATTTTCATTCCATATTCATTGTTGGTAGTTCTAAGTCGGGTAAATACATGAGGACTATTGAAGGTTTAACAGTGTTACATAATGGAAGATGAATAGAGTATTGACTGGCAGTAAAAATGGGTGGTACAGTCTAGAATCTTGTCTTAGATTGCAGGAGAGATGGCTAAAGACAGGCTTCTATATCAATTTATCATAATCTTTTATCATTTTATATCAAACAGTAAAAATCTCTGTACTATTATAATACATTTCAAGACAAATTACATTTAATACTTTAACATGAATAGATGGTTGACCTTGGGATTTAAAAAAAAAATCTATATAATTTAACATGAAACGGTGACTTTGGAACAAAGACTAACTGAATGAATATAAAAAGACAACAACAACAAAAATGGAAAAGAAACTTAAAACTCTCATACAATGTACATAGGGATGGTCAAAAATAAGTCGGTTTACTTCCTGGGAAAACTTATAAATTACAAAGCACTCAAGTACCCAAATTTAAAGTGCTTGTTATAAGGAAAAAAGTTATAGCCATAAAAACTGTGACAAGCCCATAAATCTGTCAAGACAGGGCCATCTTAAGTTATCATGGTCTTCCTTCTAAATACTGTGACAAAAGAAACAAAAAAAATATATACAAAAATCTACTAAAAACTGGATCTATTATCAATCTCTAATCTTTGAACTCCCCAACAAAAACCTTTTCATGAAGTTTTCAGCTGACACTGAATGGACATTGTATAGCATTACATGGAAACACCTGATTGTAAAAATAAGCTTTTTGTTTTATGTATAAAAGTTTTTTTCTTGAGTATAATGTTGTCTATGACTTCCTAAGATCATTGATTACAAGTATGTTAAGGGCATTAACAAGTTACACCCACTTGTACATATTATTTATATAAACACTGCAACACAAGTTCTTTACTTCAGAATTTCTATAACTTTGTATAATTCTTCACTTTATTACTTTTGCAAATTATAACAAAATCTTAAGAAAGAAATTATGTAATTTTTCCAAATGACATTTTCCCCATATATAGTTGATACGGTAACAAAAGTCAATATTTCTACATTAGGACTTAGCCATGGATTAGTGTGGTGTTTGATTTCTGATAAACTTACCAGGAGAATGAGGAAGAAACTAGCTTGGCGTATCGTGTTTGTTTGATCAAAACTTTCACAATTTGTCAAAAACACCTGCTAGGCCATAGGGTGTCTACCCAAAAACTTAAAAACCGACAAAATAAGCTCATTGTTTCCTGAGAAACGTTATCCTGTTTTAAGAAAAGCCCTAAACAATATTAAACAAGTTTTCATGTTCTATGCAATCTTTAACGTTGAAAAGTTTGGAAATGTTTTTCAAAAATTGCACATTTGATAACAGTTCTATCTCCACTATAAATTAAGTTTATTAAAAGTTTTCATCCTTTTTTGGAAATTTTAGTAAAAATGTTCTTAAATTCATTCCTTTAATGAATTTTATATTTCAAGTAAAAATAGACATTGAGAAATTTTTTTCAACTGTTTTTTTTTTTATTTCTTAAAATATTTGTATGCCAAATGAATAGTTGTCCCCCTCTAATGCCCAGGCATAATTCATTATGGTCAACAAAATTTGTTTTTGGGTACTGAAATTTTAATTTGTCCATTATTCATAAATCGAACAAAATCAATTAAGAATTGTAGGCAAGATTATATCACTTCTCCCAATTGCAGCAGGAGACAACTCTTCTACTCCAGCATTTTTTCAAATGAATGGCACCAGTGACAGGACTTTAGCCAAAAACCACCATGTAATGTCAAACTTTTAAATACCAAAATGTAGTAGTGAATAAAGGCCTATTCATTTGTCTATGAATGAATCATGAGTTTTACATTGAAGAAGCTGCATGTACATTGAAGATTTTGAATATTTGTTCTTACAAGCATGGAAAGACAGAAGTAACATAAAGCAGAGTATTACCTGGACATTTGGTTTCATCTGAACGATCTTTGCACTGGTAAATCCCATCACAAACAAGTGAATCACTGATACATCCACCGCCGTCAGAGCAGCGGAATTGTCCCGCAACACAAGCTGTCGTCTGACACACGGCACTAAATCTCACATCACAATTGACTAGACGCCATCTATATTGTCCAAAAGTACTCACAGAGCTCAACATAACAGTACAAAGATCATATTCTGAAATGGGTTATAAAGATAATAAGAATTTAAAATGTACATTAACAAAATATGGAAAATTAAGGAGAAACTTGTGTAAACAATTTCATGCTCCTCAAAGTTTTTTGCAGGAAAACTGTGATGCAAATTTTTTTGTTAACAGGATATGTGTGGAACAAGACTGATTTTGGGCAAGTGAACTTTTTTTTTTCAGGCAAATAAGATATTTAATTGCCCAATAAAACAATCTTTTAACAATCTTTGTTTTCAAACATAGCTTCACCCACAATTTCTTTTGAAATGCTTGTACCAAGTCAGGACCATTGCGATCTTTGATTTCTTCGGTATGTCTTCCTTGTTTTATCTTTTCTCTTGTACATTTGAGATTGACCTTCAAAGTTTGGTAATTGTGCTATTACCATTATTTATGGGTACAAATATAAATTGTCTCCCTTGAAGATTAAATAAAATTAATACTATCCTGATTTCAACCATTATTTTAGCTGTGATTATATTTTTGGCAACAAACATCAAAAAAGGTCCTTCAAGTTTTCAACATTTTTTTTTCTACATGTATTTTCAGCTGTTTTTCACCAAACATGTTCTGGAAATAATGTTAATATCTGCCACCTTAAACTCTAGGACTGTTTAGTTTTCTGATGATCTTAGAATGACATGCAAACTTACATTTTTTGTACATTCACAACTTAATAAAACCCAAATGCACACATCTATAACAGACTCACAAATCTTTTTGACACCATTCTGTGGGAGACTTTTCAATGCATATTTAATATTTGGAAATCATTTATCAGAATAACCATTTTATAGACTTTTTAGACAAAAGAAAGAGGTATTGCATATTAAATTGACAAACATATACAGACATTGTTACATTAATATAAGATTTAAATAAAAAAAAAATAAAAAATGGACAGCAAATTAAAAAGTGGTTTGTTTTTTTTCAATGCATTGAACCATTTTCAATATCGATAAATATTTCATAATAATTGTCTAATATTTCTTTAAAAAGTTATCTAAAGGAAACCAAATGTCCTCAGATAACAATCATGACAGGACCAAACATTTTATATGCTCACAAAAATTTTGCAAACATATTTTGAGAATTTGAAACAATATCCTAGTATTTCAATGTATAGTTCAATGTCAAAGATTTAGTAGATCCTATAAAAATGGTGGGTCAGGGCTGATGAAGATGTGTAACCTACCTGATGATTGGCTGGGTGAATGGTCTGCCCAATACCCAGACCAAATACTAGCCACCTTGTCATTGGACCAGCTAAACTGCCCAGAACTTTCCTTTTTCAGCCCTGAAAAAACATTTATATCATCATTTAATGTAAGCAATTAGTTTTTGCATATGACTCTTAAGCAGAAACTGTTTCAATAGAGTTTTAGTTTTAGACTCAACTATTTGTACTGGAAGAAAAAAAATCAATCTGCTATATATGAAATAGTTTTAATTCAGTAACATAAAAAGGTGGGGTTGGTGTCATGAACAACCATTTTCTCAACAGTTTTGGGATTTTTTGGGGTTTTTTTTTTTTTGGGGGGGGGGGGGGGAGAAGGAACATACTGGCAAAAGGACTAGTTTTAAATGTCACGGATAGAAATTATGGTGTTGTAAGAAAACCTAGGATGATATCATTGTTGTTTAGGTTTCAGCCCTTTACATGACTTCCATACCAAGTAGGGGGAAAGCCCTTTAGTCTATCAAAATATTCCAAAATGCAAATAAACAAAATGAATCACTCTGCCATGTTCACTAATTGTTTTACAAGGTTAATTATACCATCTATTACTACCTTCCCCCCTCATTAAGCACCAGTAAATGTACAATATTACTTAACTATCATGTCAATCAAACTTACAACTTCAGTACAAATCCACTTTATTTTACAATCATAACAAATATCATGTACATAGTTTTTTATGGTTTCGGTCGTGTTACCTGATCTATAGTACTAAAAAGTTGGGTCATGACATCCTAATTTACAGCTCTATAAAAACAGTCCTGTTATAATCAATTTGTACTTTTAAAGACAGTTAAACAGGAATTAAATTTTTTAAGACAATCACAATTAAAAAAATATAAAAAATATCAAAATTTTTATTTTCATATGTCCAATATTTTTCTGCTTTTAAAATTTCCCTGACAATTTCTACAAAATTTTTAACCACATATACCTTAGATAACATGTTTGTTCCATAATTGAGTAAACTTGTCTAATTTAAGCTGTTAAACCCTTCAAACCTGTATTAGCTGAGAAATATTTGATGTCAATTTTCAAGGAAACAAAAGATGAGTAAAATTTGTATGTCTCTCCTGAAATGTCGATGTTTAAAAGGTTATAGAAATCATGAAATTACTGTGTGCATGGTATGTATCAGGGTAATTTATTAGACCTATACAAAACACTAAGGATTCTTGGGCTTTGTAACAATATAATTGTCACCAATACTTTCATCCCAGTGACAACCATAGGGTCATTTCCCTCCTTGTAAGACAACCAGGTACCAAATCATAAAACAACATGATATAGTAGTTGGTCGATTACAATGACACTTTTACTAATTATTGTCAAATTAAATAATCAATTAAAACACTGTGGTTTTTATCTTGTTTACATACATGAAAACACGAAAAACTACTAAGAATATGTGCTAAGATCAAACCAAATTAACAAATCGGTGCAAATAGGTAAAGAGGATAAAAAAGTATGGAGGCATTCATGAAGGCATATATTCCTACTACTCCAATCAGAATGTTTAACTCACAAATCTGCACAAATTATGATGTTACTACACTTAACAAGATCACCTAGATATTTATTGTGGTAATTTCCGTCAATCCTCCTTTTACTCTTCCACCCTTTCTGATGCCCCAACCCTGAGCTTTACTAACTAATCAAGACATTTGTGACCTAACTATCCTGAATGCAATCATCCAGCCATAAATAGTGATAATATCATTTTATCATCTTGTCACCCCCTTTTCTGAACTAGCTTAACTTACCAATCCAGACATTTGTGAGGTTTCTATCCTTAACCAGATCACCCAGCCATTTATTGTGATTATATCCATCTATCCTGCTTAGATATCCTCCATATCTGCAATGCAAGAAATATATACACATTTTTGGCATAACCAGGAACAGACATTAAATGAGACAAAGGGGTAGAGCCATGAAGGCCTCAAATCGGTCCAAAAATTTAACTTTGATATACCTCCTTGTAACTGCTGGTTTCATGTTCATTAGACTCCATATTTCATAAATTGCAATATATTTTGGTTTAACTGTTTATCAAAATAGATAGCAGTGAGCTTATAATCAGTCTTTTTGTAAAAAAATCTCGATATTTGACATTTTTCCTCGATTTTCGTGTATAAATTGGTGAATATGAAAAGGGCCACACTCGTCGATCAAAATTATTTTATGATAGAAATGTGTATTTTATGTAATAAATGTATTATCAAAAATTATGATGGTCGATGAATGTGGCCAATACTAATTTTGACAAAATATGGCGAGAACACAGTGAAAATGTGTGAAAAATTAATAATTTTATAATTTATGGCCTGTTTGTAATGTTAAGACTAGACCTGTGATGTAAATATTTTGTTAAATCTTACAAATATGAAAAGCTCATTTATACCTTAGCTCATTTTGGGTAAATTTAGGAAGAGGTGATGTAGTTTAAAAACAAGTAAAAATACCAGGCCGATTTGAGGCCTTTGTGGCTCTACTCCTTTCAAATTTTGGATGTTTGGCAGACATGAAGCAAAGTAAAGAAAATAGCCAAAGATAAAATTCATTAGTTTGTTGTATGTCCCTTTGAGCCTTGTGAAAACTTTTAATAAAATTTATGCTTGCATGTACAGTAAAAGCATAATTTTAGAAAAACAGTTTTATGAGTGAACTCGCAAAAGGGTAACTGCCATTTCATTGGAAACAACTAAGTCAAATTAGTACTTTCTTAATGTAAAGTTTGATTGAAATTTATCACATCTTCTTACAATGTACGTTTGCATTAAAATCAATCTGACAAGTGGTTTTAAACCACTTAATCGATTTTAATGAAACTGTTTAAGAGCTGCTCTTTACAGATATTGGGCAGACAGAAAGATGGATCGAGTGAAGGCTATATGAGCACAAACTGACAGGCAGGGTGATTCCTATATATTACCAAAACATTTTTGGCGGAGAGTTGTTCAACCAATTCAAGCATGAACAATGTCAAACGAACCTCATTCACAATATTAACCACAACCAAAGGGCACAGCATATCTATAACACCTATTGCTATGGGGTATTGTGACAAAGTATAAACCACAACCAAAGGTTCAGCATCTATAGCACCTATGGGGTGACAAAGAATTTTACTTTGTTTATATGACTTTCAGGAACTTTGATCATTATGCAATAATAATTTTATATTGATACACCTCATTCTACTATGATTCATATCCAAAGCTGACTAACATCTGTCTTAAGACAAGTTTTTTTGCTATCATGGTTATATGCATTAGCCTGGTGTACCACAAAGAACCATTACATGTACAATATGAGTTTTCTTAGAACATGTAGTAGCAAATTTAAACTTCAGAATTATAAACCTCTTATATTTCTGTCAAGTTCTGTCTTAAAGGCTTCATATGTGCATCAAAATATCAATATCTATAATCTAAGTAAACCGCTTTGTGTGGACTGAATTCTTCCCACTGAACAATGCATTCTTTTGCAGATTCAAAAATCACTATTTTGTGATCTGGTTTGTTGAATTTTACTGAAATTCTCAACAATTTCTATTTTCTTAATGTTTACCTTTTACATAAAATATCAGCTTGTGGATAAGTTGTCTTCTCTTTGATAATCAAGTAACACTTATTCTTATATCTATTCCAACCTTTAAACAAACAAACAAAAATGATGTAATCAAAAAGATTAAAATAGTTTCAAAAATTCAACTGTGTGTGTTTTTGTTTTCTTTGTTTTTTTCTTTTTTGCTTTGTTGTGCATTTTTTGTTGTCATACTCCGAAATTTTAATTCAGTACTCTTTAGATTCTTTCATACTAAGCACAAAAAGTTTTAAGTTAAAACTTGCTTATCTCTATGCATGTTGTGTCATTCATATCTATCCTTAACTCAAGCTTTTTCTTGTTTTATTTTTTGGTGCTATGTCTATCATGTCTATGGAGTACATGTATACAAAGTCCAAGCTTTTTCAAAAAAAAAATTCTTGACATCACTGGTGTCAGTAACATGCAAAAGGTCTAGCATTAAGGTTAGCCTACCTGACGGACATTCTAACAGAGTGTTGTCAACTTGATATAGATGAAGGTCAAATTCATATTCAGGGATCTGAAAAGTTTACAACTCAGAATATAAAAAAATACATAACAACTAAAGTTTTGACCACATGGGTTGAAAAGGAGCACAAAGCATGTGTTTGTCTACTTTTTACAAGCTTTCCACTACAAATAAAGTTTTGATTGATTGAGGGTTCTCCCGGGCATGTTGGTTCAAGAATCTTATATCTGCTTTTAGGGGGGTATACACTGTCATAGACCTGTATATTAAATATACAGGTCTATGACACTGCAGCCAGTGGCGTAACACAATGTAAGCAGTGGAAGCAAATGCTTCCATTTCAATTTCGCCAAACAAAACAAAACCAAAAAAATGTTGTCCCAAAATGTCTTCAAAAATTTACCTTACTTTACTGCTTCCCCGGTTGGCATATGCCCTTGTCTCCATCCCACTTCTTACTGCATCATTATTTCATGCTCATTTTATCACCCCATTCATGTCCATCTCCCTGTTCGCTTCTTGTGATTAAAAATAACCAATATATTTTCAACCATTCATTTCATTCATTGCCTATTATCTTTACAGTTTTATACGGATACGTAAGCGACTGGTATATATGCAAAGTTTTGGTAAGTTGCTTCAGTGCAGCTTATGGAAACATGAAAATACAACTTCTTTTGAAAAAAATGTCAAATCGGTCCTTAGGAAAAGCAATTAAAAAATAATAAAACCTAGCTACATGTATCTAATGTGATACAAGAAGTTGTTGATTAATATTGCTGTAATCCCAAGCTGAGAAAATAAAAACTAAAGTTATTTACCTCAGTCCCAAGCATCTCTATTTCTGCTATATGACCAGGGAGAGAAACACGAAATAAGTGATTAAATGAAATTGAAACGATGAGCTACCGTCAAGCGAGAAAAATACTACAACAGGGCGCTCCGACTCAAGTCGGCTCATACGACAGGCTTAATGCTGTTACCAGTCCGGCATGTTCTTTCCCTAGAAATCTTAACCCAAACAGGGTGAATGTGATAGTTTTTTTGCATGTGTTGGTTAATTTTACATAATTTGAAAAGTGAAATAAATGAAAATGAAATGAAGGTGTTTTTTTTGTACGAGTTCATACAGTGCCTGAAATGGCCACTTGCCCACTGGCCAATTGCAAGTAGGTTTTTGGTTGGGCCAGGAAAATTCAGGAATATTTTCTTCACACATATAAAAACACTGGCCCAAAAAATGTTGTTTGGGCCACCAGATTGGGTTTTCCTATTTCACAGGCACTGTGTCATACACAAACTTTTTTATATTAAGAAAGATTTTGACGTGCCATGAGATTCTCGAGAGGGAGGTTTATCCCGTCGGACCTTTGCGCGGATCCAAGGAAAGGCGTTCCCCTTTAAAACTGTGCTTATTGCACAAAATCCACGTTAAAATCACCTTGAAAAAAAATCTATCAAAAAGATGCTTAGACCGGAAACAACAATACTAACTGAAAATCAAGTTCCGATTTTGGTTCCGAAATTCTGGACATTCTTTTACGCGCAAGGTCTGTTTATTCTGACATAATTTAAATCTTTCAACAATCATACTGAACCTTTATAACAACAAAACAGAACAGAACTGATTATCTGGGTATTTCTCGTAATAAATCTCATAAGACAAAATAAGTCACTTGTAAATAAGGTAAAATTCCATTCACCGTGGCGGCTTCAATTTCGATTTCGCAAAAAAATAATAACAAAATAAATAAAATGTTGTCCCGACATGAAAATGTTTTTAAAAAAATAATCGTACTACTTAACTGCTTCCCCGGTTGGCCTATTTAAGTGAAGAGAGAGAGACGGAGAGGGGTAACGGTTTGTGCCCATTTGAATGCCAACTTTTTTTGCTGGAACACAATTCTAGCACAGAATATATCGAAATTACTGTTTTGATTGGTTCAATTTAGGTTTTGCGTTCAACTCTTTTATATAGAAATATATACTAAAAAAATGATTAAAAAAAAACACACACACACAGAAAAAACACAAAACCCAAATTATTATCAAAAAGAAGCAAATCATACAAATTGCATTCAAACTACTATATACGCAATTTCCTATCCATGATTAGGAAGGCAAATTCCTGCTGTGGAGCAATATATACAGAGGGAGAGCTTATATTTAACCATTCGTCTTCTTGTTCTTCGTGAGTCTCTGTGGAATTCCAGTTTCATAAAAACAAGTGACGGGAGAGGGGTAATGCGAGTTGATATTTTTATGCACCCGCGACGACATGTCGGAGGCATTAAGTTTTATTCATGTCCGTCCGTCCGTCCGTACGAATTTCCGTCAAGCTTTTCTCGGGAACCTTACATGAGAATGATTTGAAACTTGGTAGGATGGTTCAGTATGGCAAACTGTGCGTCCTAAGCGATTTTGAGACCTGTTGGACATCTACTTCCTGTTTGGGACTTCGGCAAATGTGAAATATGTGAACACGAATTTGACAATTTCCGTCAAGCTTCTCAGGAAACGTACATGAGAATGATTTGAAACTTGGTAGGATGGTTCAGTGAGTATGGCAAACTGTGTGTCCTAAGCAAATTTCAGACCTATCAGCTCGGATTTTTTTCCTTTATGACGGTCACAAAATCGTGATATTTTTTTCTTGCCAAATGCAAACGAACTCTACAAAAATGTCTAAATCTATGACTTTTTTCACCTTTCGCATTATCATGATTATTTCTTTTTTTCATTTATAACTTTTTTATAACGAACTTTTTGTCTAATTTATTACAAAAATGGGTTCAATATATATTTTATTTAAATCTGAAAACTGGTCCTTAATTTTTGAACAAGGATCACCATGATTCTATATCCATTATTCTATCTTAAAACAACATGAGCAATGTCAACAGTCGGGCGATAAAGTGTTAACACTGGATTTTTCCCCCTATTTTATGCACTTTGGATGGAATTCATGTATGATTTTTTAGTATAAACTTTGCATCTATTTAGATTTTTAGAGTCTGCTTCTCGGACGGTTTATTTAGAGTTTTATATCCTGGTTTTCTTTAGACTCTAAAATTATTTAATCTTAATATACGTATATATATTGCATCCGCTTGAAAGTCCAATTCTAAAACCAAAACTTATTCCCCACTATAATTTCTAAACTCTTTTTACAGGGAACAGTTGAAATTGTGATATATATTTTTTTCAATCTATAAAATAGTATCTCCCAAAGAATCACCAAAAGAGTGACGATGAAGTCTCTGGTTCTGTTTTGGAACAATCTATAAAAATAGTATCTCCCAAAGAATCAAAAAAGTATCTCTCAAAGAATCACCAAAAGAGTGACGATGAAGTCTCTGGTTCTGTTTTCAGGTTTTGGAACAAAGGATTGTCCACCGAGAGATCCTGTAGTCTCATACTAAAGAAACGGGTATATAGAATGGAATTCAACTAAAGAAACGGGTATATCAAATGGAAATCAACGGTCTATACAATATGCACCCCTTGAATATCTATGAAATACTGGGATGCGCTGATTTTATGGTTAATATTTTGCTGCTATATGAGAATATCCATCTTTAGGGACAGATGTTTGCTCTCCCCTTTTTTAATAATTCCAAAGCCAATGTGCAAAACGTTTAAAAACGTATGGCAAATGACTATATAGCATGTTTAGAATTGATATAGAGGCGGGAAGCTTCCTATAGAGAGATTCCTTTATAACATTTGACAAGAGGGTTCAACGCCGACTTATCAAAGGCATGTTACTAGCCCAAAAGAAAGATAGTTTACTATTGCACATGCATGTCCAAAACAACAAGCTCATGACAAAACATAGAAGAGGATATTTTTTTTTAGAAAAATGGTCCCAATTAGCATTTTCTTGTTATCTTTTCAACTTTAAAATTGTGAAAACTATGCATGGCCTGGAACTATCAATCTGAAAAAGATTCTGAACGACTTAAATGCGTATACTTTTACTACCCTTTTCATTATTGTTTTTGATGAGATACTTTCAAAACAAGCTCTTTGTTTTATCATTTTATAAGAGCAAAAAGTATAAGCAAATATTTTCATCTCCTTTAGCCCTTTAATGTTATAGTTTAATAACTTTGAACATGCATGTTATATTTTTATTTAGATTATTAGGTTTTAATTCAAAAAAGTGTTTTAGTTGCACATTAATTCAATTTTAATTAGTTTCAGCATGCTTGGAAAAAAAAAGAATTCTTATGTAGAAATCATTAATTCTATGATGATAGTTAGATTGATGTATGTATATTGATCAGTGAATGTGCTTGACATGTAGAATGATTACACAGAATTGTTCATTCACTGTTGTTTTCAAGTACATTAATCATACTCACACTACAAACTACACAAATTAAGTGTCGAACGTTTAGTTTATTGAAAACGCCTATTTTATGTTAAATATTTAAAGTAAAAGTGAAAATACGAGCACGTGTTATACTAACCTCAACACAAGATGTAAATATAAGAAATCCAATAAACCATAAAATTAGAAAATTCAATCGACAGACGGGCATCAGTCCGAACATCTGACCGGGCAGAAAAGTCGATCCCCACCCCGGGGCGACATCGGGTCGTCTCCAAGTCTCCAGAAACTCAAAGAATCAGAAAGAATCAATTCCCAAGTTTTAATATAAACGCCATGGATTGAAGTTACAGATGCTGAATCAAGGAAATTTATTAGAATTAATCCGGATGATTGTCTTCATTCTCTAAAATTAAATTCCACATGGTTAGCATCGAAAATTACACATTATTCCGTCACACCGGCATATATATAACTTGTATATAGTAAAGCGACAGATCAAGAGTAATATGATCCAATACACACTAAAGGGGGAAGTACGGGTTCTTATTATAGCCTGACGTAGTGATCAATACATGGAGTTCAGCCTAAATCAATTTGATAGAAATTGTCTTGTTCTTCAAATATTTTACACATTTATAATCTGATAACGCTGTATGATTTATATGTGTTAACAGAGTAAACGTCCCCCTAAACCAACCGCCTCAGGAATATTTACAGGGCGCAAACAAAGAATAACCAATGAAAATTCAACACTACATTCATTCATACTTCACTGAGATATATTTATAAAATAATGCATTATTTGTTGGTAAAATGACAGTCTCCTGTTTATAAGTATCAATATCAATAAAAACATTAAATCTCACAGCATTTAAATCTATCCATTGTCCCCGGAGAGAATAATTACGAGCGTGATTACAGAGAATAACCTTAGACTTAAGTACATTGGTATATATAATATATTGATATGGTTGGGTGTGGTCCTCTTTTTTCCTATCAATTAACCAGCAGATGCCATAAATAAATACCAAGATGTTTTCTCCAGGGACAAAGGAAGGAAAATGCATTAAAAGAATTATCGCCCGATGTGCATTTAGAGTTAAAAATGCCTTTTTTTAATTTCCATTTTATCTTAAAATCAATAACTTCTCTTTATAGAGGTTTTCTACATAATGATACTCCGTACTTTTATTTGTTTTTAAACAAAATCAGAAGAAAAAAGTACAGGCAAACAATTTAAAAAAAAGATAAAATAAGATATTAGAAAAAAAACAAAAGCCGCAAACCTATTAAAAAATCACATGCATTATAATTTGAAATAAGTAAAAAAAAAATTCCTTCTACAGTTCTACTTCTACTTCTGCTGTTTAATTGGCCGCCTTCAACATACCGAATGGTCCGCCAATATTGGCTCAACGCAAGATCATGGTAAAATAATATATGACTCTTTAAGATATTTTTAACCGCTAGGTTAAGTCACTCAGGACAGTGTCCAGAGGATTATTTTTTTTTATTAAAAACGCTAATTTATTTTAATCTATAATAAAAAAATCATTTCATTTCAACAACTTTTTCTATATTTCAGTTATGTGTGTGTCTATATCTACTTTAAAAAAAATTCTTTAATTCTTCCTTCGGATAACTATATTTTCGATGCGCCCGAATAAAGAATGAGACACCATTCTTGATTGGTTTGTCTTGTGAACTGTTTTCAATCCATGCCTTCCACGAGGTTCGCGCTCGTGAGATTTAAACGCACTTGGGTAGTTTGAATGGTCAGTAGGTTTAAAATTTTGCTAAGAGAAAGATGGCTACAACTTCACCAGCACCGAAGAAAGCTTCGCCTGCAGCAAAAAAGGCGCCAAGGCCTCCCTCAAACCATCCTTCAACACTTAAAATGGTAACAGATGCAATTGACGCGTTAAAAGAACCTAAAGGAGTTTCAGCTGTAACAATTAAATTGTATATTTGTGAAAAATACAAGGACATCAATCCTAATTCGTTACGACCAAGACTACGCCAAGCTCTCACCAAAGGCTTGGATCAAGGGGTGATCGCCAAATCTAAATCTACGGAAGAAAAACCGGTGTTAATGAGTAGATATAGACTCTTAAAACAGAAAGCAGAAAAGAAACCCAAAGAAAAGAAAACGGAGACGAAGAAAGCAACCGAAAAGACGAAAACAATCGAAAAGAAAACAAAGAAGACCACTGAAAAGAAAACAACAAAGACCACACCAAAGAAAAAAGCTACAAAGGCGGCGGAGAAGAAACCAGCTAAAGTAAAAGCTAAAACGCCCGTAAAGAAAACTGCAAAACCTAAAGGGGTCAAGGTTAGTAAATTGTACCAAAACTTTAAACATAAAAAAAATGTATCGATACGTTTCACAATAATTTCCATAGTTTTTTTCTCCCAGACCTTCTATTAGCATATTTAGAATACCCGCCCAAGTTTTAGTAGAAGTAAAGGTGCGAATTAATACTGGGCACGATAGTTCGAAAATATTTCACATTGTTTGCATGTAGACCTGACAAGTTCTATTTGCCGTTATGGGTGACATCATGCGGTGGACATTACTCATTTCTCGATTTCTTAAATAGATTTAAACTTCTTCACAATGCCCGAATAAGGTACATCTCGTGTATAAACTAAAAATATTCATAGTTAAGACATAGAAAGTGACAATTCATCAGTTTTTCAATATACCCTTTAGGCATTATTGAAGTTTATAAATAAAAAAAAAATGCCGAGTACTAAGAATAATCAAATTGAGCACTATATAAAAACCATTTACACGAAGTAATCATTTATAATTTTTTTCAGGGTGCCCCAAAGACGCCTAAAACACCAAAGAGAACAAAGTCGAAGAAGTAAACGGAACATTGAATTGTGAAACAATGGTGCAATGGTTAACTTATATTATTTTTAAAGTGCATGTATTATTTTAAGTTCTCCGTGAGAATATCAGAACCAAGACTGTTTAAATGTGCTGATTGTCAATATAAATGTGCTTTTATGTTTTTATGATTTTAATTAATAAGCTTGAATTAATTATTTTAATAAAGTAATTTTTATTAGAATATTTCTATATTTTTTGGTGATGAGCCCTTTGCCTCTGAATTCAATCATTAACAAACAAATCGAAGGATTTTCATGAAACTTGCACATGATCTTTGTGACCAAAACAGATGAATTACTTACTGAAAATGAAAACTTGGGACTTCTCGTGGCAATCCATTAAGGTTCATCTGTACCTTTCATGAAAAATTGCGAAATTTTCTACCTTATTCTTAGTATATGCAGAACAAAAACTACAAATAAAATAATAAAATAAAGCATAGCTGGACCTAGATATGGTAATTTCTGATTCAATTTCTACCTTTTTAGCTCACCTGATCCGAATTGTCATGTGAGCTATTGTCATCACTTGGCGTCCGTCGTCCGTAAACTTGTTAAAACGTTAACTCCTCTGACACCATAAGTCCAATTGCAACCAAACTTGGTATGGTTGTTTATTAGCATTCGGTGCTTAGAACTGATGTGGGGATTTTTTATTCGTCGTAAAACATGGCCGCCATGGCTAAAAATAGAACATAGGGGTAAAATGCAGTTTTTTGCAAATAACTCTAAAACGGCTACAGATATCAAAATTCTGGCGTAGGGTAAAAGTGATCAGCACCTCAAGATCTACCTACCCTGAAATTTTGAAGAAAATCCAACGACCCATGTAGGAGTTGTTTCCCTTTTTGTGGATTTTTTGCAATTTTTGCACCTGTTTAGCTCAATATCTTGAAAACTATACTAGATATTTGAGAAATTTAAATTGCATATTGTTAAGCACATCAAGATCTACAAAATATGTAACTGGGTCAACGTTGTAGGACCTTTCCTTTTAGGAGTTATTGCCCTTAGAACGTCAAAATTTAGCATTTTAACAGCATTTCCTCATTACATTGAAAACGTTAACTCCTCTGACACTTTAAGTCCAAATGGAACCAAACTTGGTATAGTTGTTTATTAGCATTAGGTGTATAGAACTGATGTGGGGATTTTTGATTCGTCGCAAAACATGGCTGCTGTGGCTAAAAATAGAACATAGAGGTAAATGGCAGTTTTTAGCTCACCTGACCCGAAGGGTCATGTGAGCTATTGGCGTCCGTCGGTCCCCGTCCGTAAACTTTTTCAAACTCCTCTGACACCATAAGTCCAATTGAAACCAAACTTGGTGTAGTTGATCTTTAGGGTATGGTCTACAAAACTGTCGTTCGGATTTTTGATTCGTAAAAAAAACATGGCCGCCATGGCTAAAAATAGAACAGGGGGGTAAATTACAGTTTTTTGCAAATAACTCAAAAACGGTAACAGATATCAAAATTCTGGCATAGGGTAAAGTGATCAGCACCTCAAGATCTACCTGCCTAGAAATTCTCAAGAAGATCCAACAACCGATGTAGGAGTTATTGCCCTTTTTCTGGATTTTTTCAAAATTTTGCACTTATTTAGCCCTATATCTTGAAAACTATACAAGATATTTTAATAATTCAAAATGCAGATGATTGAGCACATCAAGATCTACATTTCATGTAATTAGGTCAAAGCTGTAGAACCATTCGTTTAGGAGTTATGGCCCTTAAAGTGTCAAAATTTACCGTTTTTCATTACTTTTCCCCTGAATTTCAAAGATTAACTTGTCCGACACCATATATCCAACTTCAACCAAACTTGGCACAGTTGTTTAATAGCACATATGCTACAATTCTATTGTTCAGATTTTTGATTCGTCAAAAAATATGGCCGCCATGGCTAAAATAGAACATAGGTGTAAATTGCAGTTTTTTGCTAATAACTTAAAAATGGTTACAGATATCAAAATTCTGATGGGAGACAAAAGTGATCAGCATCTCAAGATCTACCTGCTATGGAAGTTTCAAGATCCAACAACTGATGTGGGAGTTATTGCCCTTTTTCTGGAATTTTTCAAAATTTTTCACTTGTTTTGCCATATATCTTGAAAACTATACAAGATATTTCAAGAATTTGAATTGCATATGATTAAGCACATCAAGATCTACATTTCATGTATTTAGATCAAAGCTGTAGGATCAATTCTTTTAGGAGTTATTGTCCTTAAAACAACAAAATTTACCATTTTTCATTACTTTTTCCCTGAATTTCAAAGATTAACTTGTCTGACACCGTAAGACCAACTGCATTTTAACTTGGCACACTTGTTTAATAGCTTATATGCTACAACTCTATTGTTCAGATTTTTGATTCGTGAAAAAACATGACCACCATGGCTAAAAATAGAACATAGGGGTAAATTGCATTTTTTTGCTAATAACTCAAAAATGGTTTCAGATATCAAAATTGTGCAAGAATAAAAAAAAAATCAGCATATTAAGATCTACCTGTGCTGAAATTTTGGAAAAAATCTGACTGCTGATGTAGGAGTTATTGCCCTTTTTCCTAATTTTTGCCAAATTTTGCACTTATCAAGCCCAATATCTTGAAAACTTACCAAGATATTTCAGAAATTTAAATCGTATATGATTATGCACAATAATATCTACAAAATATATGTGTCTGTGTAGTTCAGGTGAGCGATTCAGGCTCCTGGGAGCCTCTTGTTTGCAAATAACTTTAAAACGGTGACAGATTTCAAAATTTTGATTGGGAACAAAAGTGATCAGCACCTCAAGATCTACCAGCTCTGAAATTTTGAAGAAAATCCAACAACCCATGTAGGAGTTATTGCCCTTTTTGTGGATTTTTTGCAAATTTTGCACCTGTTTAGCTCAATATCTTAAACTATACTAGATATTTGAGAAATTTAAATTGCATATTGTTAAGCACATCAAGATCTACAAAACATGTAATAGGGTCAACGTTGTAGGACCTTTTCTTTTAGGAGTTATTGCCCTTAGAACGTCAAAATTTAGCATTTTAACAGCTTTTCCTCATTACATTGAAAACGTTAACTCCTGACACTTTAAGTCCAAATGGAAGTTGGAACCAAACTTGGTATAGTTGTTTATTAGCATTAGGTGTATAGAACTGATGTGGAGATTTTTGATTGGTCGTAAAACATGGCCGCTGTGGCTAAAAATAGAACATAGGGGTAAACAGCAGTTTTTTGCAAATAACTCTAAAACGGTGACAGATTTCAAAATTTTGATTGGGAACAAAAGTGATCAGCACCTCAAGATCTACCAGCTCTTAAATTTTGAAGAAAATCCAACAACCCATGTAGGAGTTATTGCCCTTTTAGTGGATTTTTTGCAAATTTTGCACCTGTTTAGCTCAATATCTTGAAAACTATACAAGATATTTGAGAAATTTAAATTGCATATTGTTAAGCGCATCAAGATCTACAAAATTTGTAGCAGGGTCAACGTTGTAGGACCTTTCCTTTGAGGAGTTATTGCCCTTGGAACGTCAAAATTGAGCATTTTAACTGCATTTCCTTTTATTGAAAATGTTAACTTCTCTGACACTTTAAGTCCAAATGGAACCAAACTTGGTTACTTATTGTTTATTATTATTAGGTGTATAGAACTGTTGTGGGGATTTTTGATTGGTTGTAAAACATGGCCGCTGTGGCTAAAAATAGAACATTAGGTTAAACTGCATTTTTTTGCAAATAACTCAAAAAGGGTGACAGATTTTTAGATTTTGATTGAGAACAAAAGTGATCAGCACCTTTAGATCCACCATATTGTCAGATGACACCCTTATTAATCTTATGACCATTTCAACGTTAAATAGATTTTGCCTTATAACCTTTACTTCAGGCACATATGTCAGGTGAGCGATTCAGGCTCCAGGGAGCCTCTTGTTTTCATTTTAAGTTCCTTAAAAATAAAGATCTCTTTTTTTAAATTGAAAAAGGACAAACTATCCCTATTGTGCCTCGTACATGAAACCGCGGTGAACACTTTTAGTTAAATCCCTTATTGAAAGTTGCATGAAATTTGAGGCCACAAAAAAGGGTGAAAGTGATATTAGCCTTAAATCGGGTGTTTTTAAAAGCGGAGAAAAAAGAGATCTCTAAAATAAAGGATTTGCAGTTTTGGCTGTGCATATACTGAAAATAGATTAAAAATAACGCCATGTTTTAAAGAAAGGTAGAGATGAACCTTAAATGGCCCGTCCTAAACTTACATCACAACTCAAATTTCAGAAATTGACATTCGCAACTGATTTTACGCACTGATATTGATTACCCCGCGGGGATATTTTAAATAAAGGCAATAGCAACTACCGAACATGCAGCTTTGAAATGTCACGCGTCAAAGAGAAGACGAAAAAATAAGCATTTCATGTTAATAACGTGCTATCTCTAAAATGCTTCTTCTAAACCCCTCAATTGGATGTTTATGAAAGTTTAACTAAGTCCGTGTAATAATGTAGTAAAGATTTTGATCGGATTGAATTTTGTTGCCTCGTATATAGCATGGCAAAACATGGACTTGGCCGTTAGTTTACAAAAAGGTATGCCCTTAATGGGTTTTCATAAAACTTGGTCATTGTGATTTATTGTCGATTGATACCTCTCAGCTGGTTTTCGAGTTACGTTTGTATTTAACAAAAAAGGGACTTCCCAGACTGTATGTGATTATAAGGTCGGTGGTTTTCTCCGGGTACTCTGGTTTCCTCCACCATTCAAACTGACCGCCCTACATGGCCCAGATGCGTCGATAAAAGGGCACTCGACATGCTTAAATTCTAGACATTTTCCAGTGGACCAACCAAAATAATTCTAGATATCAGTCATTGAGAAACATGCTTAACATAAAAGACTAAACACACACACACACACAAAAACATTAAGTCATTTAGTGTATAAATGAAGTCAAGGTCAGATGACATGGAACCCAGATTTAATTCATCAGTATCCTAAAGATCAGATGCCTAGCTATTCTACTTTTTAAAAGAAATTCACGTTCCATAAAAGTCTTACAAAGGCGTTTTACAGCCTTTAAAAGACCTAAGTTCAAAGTCGCTGGACCATAAAATTGGGGTCAGGGTCACAAGGCATGGTGACATGTGTACACAATAACCTAAACTGTCTATACTAAATATCAGATGCCTAGCTATTATACTTTTTTTAAGTACTTCATTTTCCACAAAAGTCTTGCAAAGACGTCTATGGCCTGAAAAAGACCTATAAGTTCACAAAGTCACTGCCTGGAGTGATTTGGGTCATGGTCAAAAGGCATGGTGACAGTTGCGTAGACCATAACCTGAACTGTCTGTATACAAAATGACAGTTGCACGTAGACCATAACCTCAACTGTCTGTCTATTATACTTTTCAAGAAATTCATTTTCCACAAAAGTCTTGCACAGACGTTTTCGGTCTGAAAAAAAGACCTAAGTTTACAGAGTCACTTGAGCGTAAAAATGGGGTCAGGGTCACCCGGCATTGTGACAGTTGCGTATAACCAAACTGTCTGTATACCAAATATCATATGCTTAACTATTATACTTTTTTAAGTAATTCATTTTCCACAAACGTCTTACAAAAAAAAGATTACGAGTTTTGAGTTTCCGACCAATAACTTGAAAACGCGTTGTGGGATTCAAATGATATTTTGTACAGCTATTGAGTACATAAACATAAACATCATTTTATTCCAGATCAGGAGCCCACGAGGAGCAATAAGAGATTACAACAATGAGAGAAAGAACATAATTGATAGTTTAACAAATACAATCAACTTACACATAAAACATAGAATAGTATCTAATTTACAACATCTATTTTCAAAAACAAAAACAAAAAACACACCTTTTATTAAATGTTACTGTCAATGATAAATCTAGCAACAACATTTAAAATCTGAGTGTCTTCCAAAGTCAGTAAAAAAATGAATTTATTAAGAGTGTTTAGATTTGAAAAATTATGATATTTGTTTGAGACCAAATTAAATATATCAGCTCTTTTAACTTCAAAAAATTGACACAAGCATAAGAAATGAATTTCATCTTCAATATCTCCGGATGAACATTTTTGACAAATTCTTTGTGGTCTAGGAGTATTATTAAACCGGCCAGTTTCAATTTGTAATCTATGTGCAGAAATTCTAAATCTGCACAATGCCTTTCTCTGGTTAAAATCTTTAACACAATTAAGATAATTTTCAAAACAAAAATTATTTTTAAACTTCAAATAAGTAGAAAGCTTTCCATCAAGTTTTTCATCTCTTTGAACATGCCAGTTTTCAATCAGTTTACTTCTTAGATGTTTTTCAGTGAGATTATTAAAAGTTCCCTTTTTACAACTTCTTTTACTTATATCAATATCTAAACTTTTCAATAATTTGGTTACAAATGTATACCAAGACCATTTTTTGTGACTATCTAAGTTTTGACTACAAAGATATGCATCTTTTAACAATATAAATTCAGTAGAAATATTCTCTAACCTAAACCAATATCTTAGTATTGATTTGATAATATCATAATATAATGGAAATCTACCAACCTCTGATAAAACAGCAAAATTGACACTCTTTTTATTAACACCTAATATATTTTTAATAAATTTAATGTGAAGTTTTTCACACTGTACATTTTTGTAAATATTTTCATAATTAAAAGATGACCTGATCTTAGCAATAGATGCACAATAGCTACCCCATATTTCTGAATTATATAACAGTATCGGCTGAAGTGTATGGTTAAATATATGTAGACAAGACTTGACACTTGGATTCAAGCTTAAAAAATCACCTCTCAACTTATAATATGCTTTTAGAGCTTTGTTATAAAGTTCATTCCTCATTAAATGAAAAGACCCTGATGCAGTAAAATAAACGCCTAAGTACCTATAACTAGAAACACATTCAATTAAATTATTTTGAAAATGGAAAGAATGCTGAATTTTTCTACCAGCTTTATTAAAAATTACTATTTTTGTCTTTTTAATATTCACTTTTAAGCACCAGTCATTACAAAACATTTCGAGCTTTATTAGTCTTTCTTGTAGACCTTCGGGTGTTTTCGAAAAAATCACAACATCATCAGCATACATTAAACAGTTAAGTTTTTGAACATGAAGTGATACTTCATCTATACAAGACTGTAAATAACTTGGAAGATCATTAATAAAAATCTTAAATAATGCAGGGCTCAAACTATCTCCCTGTCGAACTCCTAATTTAATGAAAAAAGATTCTGTCAAAGTATCTCCTGTTTTAACACTTGCCTGACTTTTTTCATACATTGCAGATATAATTTTATAAAATTTGGTGCCTATGTTAAGTTGTAACAGTTTTAGTTTAAGACCACTATGAATAACACTATCAAAGGCTTTGTTGAAGTCTACAAAGCAACAATATAATCTACCATCTTTATGATGACAGTATTTTTTCAGTAATGTTTTTAAAATAAATACATGGTCTGCAGGTCTTGCATTTTTTGTAAATCCAATTTGAGATGGGTCAATCAAATTGTGAGTCTTTAAAAAAACTTCAAGTCTTGAGTTTAAAATATTGTTAAACAATTTACCAATATTGCTGGTAATAGTAATACCTCTATAATTATTTGGATTGGATGGATCATCAGATTTAAATATGGGTGAAATATATCCATTTGCCCAGGATGTGGGATACACCCCATTCTTTAAACATAGATTAAAAATTTTATGAAGACAAGGTAATATAAAAGATTATAAAATAAGTAGGTTGGTTAAACCACATATAAAAGGTAAAAATATCAAATATAAAACTAATATAAATTACTAAAGAATACATCTAAAATCTAAAAAGCCCAAATTTTCGGCTTTCAGCCTTCGTCGGGGGCAGAGTAAAGAAATAAATCACGACCGCCACGGTCTGGGGACAACCAACAAGTGAATATAGTAAAAAGTGTTCACTCGATAAAAACAACCACGTCATCATCACCCTAATCCTGAACTGAGCAATATAACAATAGGCCAAATCATACCCAAAGAATGAAATTAAGTAAATTACTAAGAAATGATTTGATTTTTGACATTGATGCCGAAAGGACGTGCTGTTCCCAGGAATTTTATTATTCTCTGCTCAAGGAACTGTCTTTGTTTCTCGCCGTGATGGGTTTGAAGCAGAACCGTGACTTGCATATCTTTTATACTGTGGCCGGACCCTCGAAAATGCTCCCCAACTGGACATTCAGTATCTCTGGTGACACTGTTTTTGTGTTCCACAAAACGGTCCCCGAGTCTCCGACAAGTTTCACCAACATAAATCATGGAACATCGCTTACATCTTATAGCGTATACGACGTTTTCGGTAATGCAGGTGAACCCATCCTTCAGTTGGAAAGTTTTCGAGGGACCAACCACAGCATCGGTCTCCCATGTGAACGGACAAGTAGAGCAGCGAGTTCTTTTACAAGGACGTGTACCTTTGTAGCTGGCGGGTTGACGTGACGAGCTATACGAACTGCTGACCAGGTGCTGTTTAAGACTCTTGCCCTTTCTAAAAGCCGTAATAGGGGTAGAGTCAGCAAAAACAGTGGACATATACTCATCTTTGAGGACAATGGATTTAAAGTTGCGAATAAGGATGTTCTGGATGGCAACATTGTGAGGGTGATAAGTAAGGACTAACGGAACACGATCATTGGTGCTCTTCACCCGGGGCTCCATTGCCTCGCGTCTGTTCACACGGGAAACCGAGGACACGGCCCTGTCCAAGACTTTGTCAGGATAACCTCTCTTCGTGAAGAAAGATCTCATCTTGTTACACTGGATCCCAAAATCCTTATCGTCATTGCAGATACGACGAAGCCTCAGAAACTGCGACTTCGGGATGGCGTCTTTGCAGGAGGAAGGATGACAGGATTCGTAATTCAGATAACAATGAGCATCGGTAGGTTTAAAGAACACCGATGTAGAGATCTTACCGTCTGTGATAGTACAGTTAATGTCAAGGAATGAGAGGCTATCCTGAGTGATGTTGAAAGTGTATTTGATTGCAGGGTGGTAGGAAGAGACAAAGTTGATAAAAGATTTCAACTCCTCTTCACTGTCGGATGAGACTCCAAATACATCATCGATGAACCGTTTGTAAAGTTCCGGGACTGGACCGATGTATTCGGAGAACATTTTTTCCTCTAAATACCCTACAAACAAACACGCAAAACTTGGACCCATTTTGGTGCCCATGGCTACGCCACCCGATTGGTTGTAGAACTTCCCATCGAACTGAAAAGTATTCAGGTTGAGGACAAGTTCCGCCATTCTCAACACTATATCAGTACTGATGTGAGGATTGGGTCTCCTGTCCAAAAAATGTTTTAAAGCTACCAAGGCGTCATTGTTGGGTATGCTGGTGTATAAAGCAGTGACATCCATAGTAAACAGTCTGAAATCGGAGTTTTCTGGCTCAAAGAACTCAAGGATATTCAGAGCGTGGGTAGTGTCCTTAATGTATGTAGGTAGGTTCTCCACAATAGGAATGAAAATATCGTGGAGGAAACTGGAAATGTGTTCTGTGGGACAACTACACGCTGAAACGATCGGCCTACCTGGGTTACCAAGTTTGTGTATCTTGGGAAGCATATAGAAACGAGACGTTCTCGGTTGCGATACTACAAGACGCGATGCTTCCTCGGGCAGATCGTCGTTTTCTATGGATGTCTTGATGAAGTCTTTGACAGATTTTTGGTTGATTTTGGTGTTGTTAGAGCGAAGTTCTGTGTAAAATTGAGAGTCAGACAGTTGAAACTCGCCCTCAGAGACATAACAACGAGCGTCCCACGCTACAACTGCACCACCTTTATCAGCAGGTTTGATGACAATATCGCTGCGTGTTCTGAGTTGGTGAAGCGCGGCACGTTCATCAGATGTAAGGTTATGCCTCTTGAGCGGTTTCGTATCTAGGCTGTCGATCTGACCGAGGAAGCATCGCGTCTTGTAGTATCGCAACCGAGAACGTCTCGTTTCTATATGCTTCCCAAGATACACAAACTTGGTAACCCAGGTAGGCCGATCGTTTCAGCGTGTAGTTGTCCCACAGAACACATTTCCAGTTTCCTCCACGATATTTTCATTCCTATTGTGGAGAACCTACCTACATACATTAAGGACACTACCCACGCTCTGAATATCCTTGAGTTCTTTGAGCCAGAAAACTCCGATTTCAGACTGTTTACTATGGATGTCACTGCTTTATACACCAGCATACCCAACAATGACGCCTTGGTAGCTTTAAAACATTTTTTGGACAGGAGACCCAATCCTCACATCAGTACTGATATAGTGTTGAGAATGGCGGAACTTGTCCTCAACCTGAATACTTTTCAGTTCGATGGGAAGTTCTACAACCAATCGGGTGGCGTAGCCATGGGCACCAAAATGGGTCCAAGTTTTGCGTGTTTGTTTGTAGGGTATTTAGAGGAAAAAATGTTCTCCGAATACATCGGTCCAGTCCCGGAACTTTACAAACGGTTCATCGATGATGTATTTGGAGTCTCATCCGACAGTGAAGAGGAGTTGAAATCTTTTATCAACTTTGTCTCTTCCTACCACCCTGCAATCAAATACACTTTCAACATCACTCAGGATAGCCTCTCATTCCTTGACATTAACTGTACTATCACAGACGGTAAGATCTCTACATCGGTGTTCTTTAAACCTACCGATGCTCATTGTTATCTGAATTACGAATCCTGTCATCCTTCCTCCTGCAAAGACGCCATCCCGAAGTCGCAGTTTCTGAGGCTTCGTCGTATCTGCAATGACGATAAGGATTTTGGGATCCAGTGTAACAAGATGAGATCTTTCTTCACGAAGAGAGGTTATCCTGACAAAGTCTTGGACAGGGCCGTGTCCTCGGTTTCCCGTGTGAACAGACGCGAGGCAATGGAGCCCCGGGTGAAGAGCACCAATGATCGTGTTCCGTTAGTCCTTACTTATCACCCTCACAATGTTGCCATCCAGAACATCCTTATTCGCAACTTTAAATCCATTGTCCTCAAAGATGAGTATATGTCCACTGTTTTTGCTGACTCTACCCCTATTACGGCTTTTAGAAAGGGCAAGAGTCTTAAACAGCACCTGGTCAGCAGTTCGTATGGGTCGTCACGTCAACCCGCCAGCTACAAAGGTACACGTCCTTGTAAAAGAACTCGCTGCTCTACTTGTCCGTTCACATGGGAGACCGATGCTGTGGTTGGTCCCTCGAAAACTTTCCAACTGAAGGATGGGTTCACCTGCATTACCGAAAACGTCGTATACGCTATAAGATGTAAGCGATGTTCCATGATTTATGTTGGTGAAACTTGTCGGAGACTCGGGGACCGTTTTGTGGAACACAAAAACAGTGTCACCAGAGATACTGAATGTCCAGTTGGGGAGCATTTTCGAGGGTCCGGCCACAGTATAAAAGATATGCAAGTCACGGTTCTGCTTCAAACCCATCACGGCGAGAAACAAAGACAGTTCCTTGAGCAGAGAATAATAAAATTCCTGGGAACAGCACGTCCTTTCGGCATCAATGTCAAAAATCAAATCATTTCTTAGTAATTTACTTAATTTCATTCTTTGGGTATGATTTGGCCTATTGTTATATTGCTCAGTTCAGGATTAGGGTGATGATGACGTGGTTGTTTTTATCGAGTGAACACTTTTTACTATATTCACTTGTTGGTTGTCCCCAGACCGTGGCGGTCGTGATTTATTTCTTTACTCTGCCCCCGACGAAGGCTGAAAGCCGAAAATTTGGGCTTTTTAGATTTTAGATGTATTCTTTAGTAATTTATATTAGTTTTATATTTGATATTTTTACCTTTTATATGTGGTTTAACCAACCTACTTATTTTATTGTCTCCATTTTAACTTGCCACACCACAACATTTATTAATCTATTTACATTTACTACCGTTGTGACCATGCCCTGCCTAAAAAGCTTTTTATCAAATTTGTTTTCGAAATTCAAAATTACTCTTTCTTCACACCCACCACATGTCCAGAAAATTGCTGTCGACCTTTATAACAACACCACCGTCCATCTCACCAAATGTAACAGCCACCTTACATTCCTTCGTCGTTGTATCATATCTCGTACTGTTCCATCTGGTTTCAAATCATCGTTTCATCCTATTCATGCCATTCTTCAAAATCCGCACCTGAATGCTGAGTTCTCTCGCATATCCACACATTACTCCTTAAACCTGATGAAATTGGCTATTAAATCTTTCTCTGAACAATTGGAGCGTTTCCGCCTCAGGAAAATGATCATTAAAAATTACCTATTTTCCTCTTGTCACAAGCTACTCGCTAACTCTATAATCTCCCATATTCGGGTTTTAAACACTGAACTTTTCCAGTATTTATCCGTCTCTAAGCAGGAGAAGATACAGCGAGACAATCCTGGTCGTCCTGTCAACGTGGCCGAGGTGGTAAGTGACCCGCCACCTACAGAGGTGAATCTGGACGAGGTTGTCCGCTGTATTCCAGAGTCATTGGTGTTAAGTTCTTCCGAGAAAAGTCTCCTGTCAAAAGGTCTCAATTTTGTACCTACTACATCCGTAGCAGATCAGTTTCAAAATGAGACTGATATACAACATTTTTTCCGCCGCCTCTTACTCAAAGCTTTTTTCCATGATAAAGAAACAGAGAGTTCTGATTCTTCTAATCAAGCTCCTTCACTATTTAGTAAATTCATTAAGAAAAAATCAAATTTTACCCCCAAGGCGTCTTTATTTCCGATCCTTCAAGATTACTTCCGAACCTGCCAAAGTCAGATCGACAGCCTAGATACGAAACCGCTCAAGAGGCATAACCTTACATCTGATGAACGTGCCGCGCTTCACCAACTCAGAACACGCAGCGATATTGTCATCAAACCTGCTGATAAAGGTGGTGCAGTTGTAGCGTGGGACGCTCGTTGTTATGTCTCTGAGGGCGAGTTTCAACTGTCTGACTCTCAATTTTACACAGAACTTCGCTCTAACAACACCAAAATCAACCAAAAATCTGTCAAAGACTTCATCAAGACATCCATAGAAAACGACGATCTGCCCGAGGAAGCATCGCGTCTTGTAGTATCGCAACCGAGAACGTCTCGTTTCTATATGCTTCCCAAGATACACAAACTTGGTAACCCAGGTAGGCCGATCGTTTCAGCGTGTAGTTGTCCCACAGAACACATTTCCAGTTTCCTCCACGATATTTTCATTCCTATTGTGGAGAACCTACCTACATACATTAAGGACACTACCCACGCTCTGAATATCCTTGAGTTCTTTGAGCCAGAAAACTCCGATTTCAGACTGTTTACTATGGATGTCACTGCTTTATACACCAGCATACCCAACAATGACGCCTTGGTAGCTTTAAAACACTTTTTGGACAGGAGACCCAATCCTCACATCAGTACTGATATAGTGTTGAGAATGGCGGAACTTGTCCTCAACCTGAATACTTTTCAGTTCGATGGGAAGTTCTACAACCAATCGGGTGGCGTAGCCATGGGCACCAAAATGGGTCCAAGTTTTGCGTGTTTGTTTGTAGGGTATTTAGAGGAAAAAATGTTCTCCGAATACATCGATCCAGTCCCGGAACTTTACAAACGGTTCATCGATGATGTATTTGGAGTCTCATCCGACAGTGAAGAGGAGTTGAAATCTTTTATCAACTTTGTCTCTTCCTACCACCCTGCAATCAAATACACTTTCAACATCACTCAGGATAGCCTCTCATTCCTTGACATTAACTGTACTATCACAGACGGTAAGATCTCTACATCGGTGTTCTTTAAACCTACCGATGCTCATTGTTATCTGAATTACGAATCCTGTCATCCTTCCTCCTGCAAAGACGCCATCCCGAAGTCGCAGTTTCTGAGGCTTCGTCGTATCTGCAATGACGATAAGGATTTTGGGATCCAGTGTAACAAGATGAGATCTTTCTTCACGAAGAGAGGTTATCCTGACAAAGTCTTGGACAGGGCCGTGTCCTCGGTTTCCCGTGTGAACAGACGCGAGGCAATGGAGCCCCGGGTGAAGAGCACCAATGATCGTGTTCCGTTAGTCCTTACTTATCACCCTCACAATGTTGCCATCCAGAACATCCTTATTCGCAACTTTAAATCCATTGTCCTCAAAGATGAGTATATGTCCACTGTTTTTGCTGACTCTACCCCTATTACGGCTTTTAGAAAGGGCAAGAGTCTTAAACAGCACCTGGTCAGCAGTTCGTATAGGTCGTCACGTCAACCCGCCAGCTACAAAGGTACACGTCCTTGTAAAAGAACTCGCTGCTCTACTTGTCCGTTCACATGGGAGACCGATGCTGTGGTTGGTCCCTCGAAAACTTTCCAACTGAAGGATGGGTTCACCTGCATTACCGAAAACGTCGTATACGCTATAAGATGTAAGCGATGTTCCATGATTTATGTTGGTGAAACTTGTCGGAGACTCGGGGACCGTTTTGTGGAACACAAAAACAGTGTCACCAGAGATACTGAATGTCCAGTTGGGGAGCATTTTCGAGGGTCCGGCCACAGTATAAAAGATATGCAAGTCACGGTTCTGCTTCAAACCCATCACGGCGAGAAACAAAGACAGTTCCTTGAGCAGAGAATAATAAAATTCCTGGGAACAGCACGTCCTTTCGGCATCAATGTCAAAAATCAAATCATTTCTTAGTAATTTACTTAATTTCATTCTTTGGGTATGATTTGGCCTATTGTTATATTGCTCAGTTCAGGATTAGGGTGATGATGACGTGGTTGTTTTTATCGAGTGAACACTTTTTACTATATTCACTTGTTGGTTGTCCCCAGACCGTGGCGGTCGTGATTTATTTCTTTACTCTGCCCCCGACGAAGGCTGAAAGCCGAAAATTTGGGCTTTTTAGATTTTAGATGTATTCTTTAGTAATTTATATTAGTTTTATATTTGATATTTTTACCTTTTATATGTGGTTTAACCAACCTACTTATTTTATTGTCTCCATTTTAACTTGCCACACCACAACATTTATTAATCAATATAAAAGCAGGGGCGGATCCAGGATTTCGTCAGGGGGGGTGTCACCAAATGACTTAAAAGTCAAAAAGTTCAAGATAAAAAAACAAAATCATTCTATTAAGATGGCGATCTCCCCTGTTAACTAACATGCTTAGCATAAAACAAAATAGAATTTTACCTTTGTAAAGTCGGTAAAATAGTTCTTTCGTTAGAGTATAATTTAAGTTCGTGCAGTTGCACGTGCAACCTCCGAAGCGGCCCCTTTCAGCCCAAACGGGAAAAATGTCAAACTATGTGTTGGATTGTCATGAACCAAGCTTTAAAAGTGGCAATATGGAAAAAGAGCAATGAAAAAGCAAAGATGTATTCAAGAGGCCATCAAATGTCATATGTAGATCTTTCTATGGTGATTTTATCATTCGTTTATGCTGAAGCAGGTTGCGAACATCTTTCAAAACTCCCAAGAAGTACAATTTCGGCGGCTATATCAGTGAGATAAACATGAAATGGATGACACAATGAACATGAAATGGTGATGGAGGAAATAGAAACTCAAGGGCAATCAGGGAAGAAAGTTTCGTTTTCCTCTGGAAAACTTAGGATTGATGGATACAAACGTGAAATTCAGGTTTCTGTATGAGGATCCTACATATCCTACTATTAGCGAAACCTGCAACAGTGTTCTTAAATGTGCTAGAAATGTTCCCCAACACGGTGCACCACTATGGTTAGCCGTCAGGTTTTCCTTACGAGTCGACGGTATTTAAAGGGCTGCATGTCTCATTCAACAACCTGGTGCACACATCCTAGTAAGGTTTCTGAGCGCTTTTTAGTGGACTTTTACTGACAAGATTTAGCGCTGCTGTGGGCATATTTTCCAGCGGAAACTGAACGGGTTTTTGACAACCAGAAAGTCGGTCCCTGGTAAGATTCGCAAAAGGGTCATTAATAGACGGATGATGGTTGAACAAAAATATCGATTCTCATTGCGTTTTATGCCCGTGAACACGTACAAATAAGAATATTATGTTTTAGGGGCACGGTTTCGTCAAATTTTTTATGCATAAATGCAACTTAAGAATTTATAATTCCTAAAATTTCTGAATAGTTTAAACATGGCTCAAATATAATTTCGGAAAAAAATAGAATTTATGCAGAACTTTTCATATGCGAGTACTTTACGCCGTTATTTCTCCATATATATGTGGATTTTTACAAATTATACAATTTGAAGAGATTCTTTATGTCATTATTGAAAACGTAGATTTTTAATGTTATCTATCAAAACACTGATCAAAAGAACATAATTAACAAAAGGTAAAATGAGTGTTGTCACAAGCGTACATTGTAATTAACATTTGGCATGTTTATTTAGCAATTTACATGTAGTTAGCCATGGAGCTAGACTTGTGTGACCGATTTATATGGAAAGTGTGCCAGTGAAACCATACTTGTGAAACTCAGGGGGGTGTCACGTGCACCGGGTGACACCCCCCTGGATCCGCTACTGAAAAGATTGACTTGATTTAAGCATCTCATTAGATATGAGATCAGGCCCACTTGCCTTACCACATTTTAATTTAGATATTGCTTCACATATCTCTTTATTTGATATTTCTGTATCCAACTCATTAAGAGTAGATAGTTTTTCCTTTTCATTCAATAATTTCTCAACAGTTTCAAGCCTTTCCTTAAATTTATCATCAACAGCAGTGTGTAAATTTTGAAAATGATCAAACCACTTATTAGTATCAATATTTAAAGCACAGTTATCCTTCTTTCGCTCCTGTATTTCATACAAAATACAGGTCAAGTTCAATTTCCAGCATGATCCAAAAAACAGTTTTTGAGATAGGCCACTTTGAAATCAAATCTTGTGAACTTTTGATATTATAACGTGGCGGGGTATCATTTAATATCCCATTACATGCCCTATTTTTTCTATTTATATTACTTTTTGTTTTCAGCGGCGGATTCAGGGGGACCCCCCTGCCCTCCGATTTTTTTTTTAAATTTTTGTGAAGATTTTCAGCAAAATTGGTCTGGAACCCACCCCCCCTCCCCCCTTTGGCCCACAGCAGAACCCAGTATGTGGAACCCCCCTTTCGAAAATTTCCGGATCCGCCCCTGGATTTATAGGCCAAAAAATAGGGAAAGACCCCCTGTTCTATTTCTAGCAACGGCAAAACCAATTTTGCAATGCTTGTCGATACATCCCATAGATGATGTGTGCAAAGTTTGAAGTTGTTTCAGAGGAGATTTTAGAAGAAAAGTTAACGACGGCGGCGGACGCCAAGTGATGGCAATAGCTCAGGTGAGCTAAAAATAGTATTGTTTCAAGTTTCCCCCCCTAGAATCAAAATTACTGCAGATAGAGAAAAACTGTTGCTTGATTTAACCTTCATACAGGGGTGAATCGGTATATCGGTAAAAATGATCGTGAACACTATTCCTAATGCGTGCAAGTCAGTGGCGTAACTAGCCAAGATCAAAAAGGTAGCAAAGTCGTATTCGGCGGCGGTAAGTTTTGTTTGTGCCGAGCGAAGCCTTAGCTCATTAGCTGAACATTCAAGCAAACAAAAGTTGGTGCATTTCTTTTACATTTTCAATCTGTAGGACCAAGCCTGCAGCTCACCCAAAATATTCCGAGATGGTTGGCAAAGCTATTACCGCCTTGAAAGAACGCAGAGGCTATCCTGAAGTACATTATGGCTAACTTCAACGTTGGTGCAGTCATCTAATACCTTCCGGCGGCGGCTAACGTTAGTGAGACGTTTGTGGAAGATGAACAACTAGAACACTATAATACCTATGAATCTGATATGTGATATGTGATACGTGACACCATACCGTGTGACATTGATACAATGTTCATGTTTTAATGACTACGTTAACTTAGATCTTTTTTTCAGTGCCTAAATTTCTTTGTACAAATTTTGTGAAAATGAATGTTCCATGTGCGTCTGATATTTGGTAAAAGTCTGGGTTGTGGTCTACACAGCTTACACTATGCAATTTATAACCACGACCCAAATTATCTTGCTTCAACGACTCTGTGAATATATGTCTTTTGTGGATTTGTTTTTGTTTTGTTTTGTTTATTAGACTTAATTTGCTTAAAAGCCTCATACTATGAAAGTTTCGTAGGGAGGAAAGAAGAAGAGAGGTATCAATGGGTCATTCGAATAGTCAAAAGCCTATAAGGACTAAGACAAAATCAGTAAACAAAAACGAGAACAGCACAAAAAAAAAACCCGGAGAAATAAATTTCACAAAAGCAAATGAATAGCAATTGACAATGTTGACGTGAAGTCGTAACGAGAGTAAATTCAAGTGGCTGTAGACTCGTCCATTCTTCCTTACGACGTCCAAACGCAGATTTCGCCGTTCTCCATAGTTAAAAGGTTCCTGTGAAAAATCCTGACGAAAGGGATAAAATATTAAAACTAGCAATTGTAAAGGAGTAAATGATAAAAATATTTGTGGCAAAAAAAGTATTTTAGCGTCCTTAATTTTTAACGTTTATTTCTGAAAAAATATGTAAAATATCGTTTTCCAATCGACTGTAAGTGATTGAAATCCCCCTTTTGTATAAAAATGCATAAACTTATCACAAGTTGGATTTGTTTATGTTATTCTTGATATATTAGAGGTCAAATGTAGAAACTTCCATTATTTTTGACAAATTATTTCTTTGGTAGGAATCGCATATAACAAAGACATGGTAGAATCGGAGAAGTTATAAGGTGATCATAATAAAATAACGACCAGACAAAAGTGATAATAGAGCATCTTTTATAAATCTTATGACAACATTTAAAATAAATAAAAACTGTTTAAGGCTATAAATAATTTTAATTATCTTACACTCGGTCTCAATAAAAAAATATATACCCGATTTTTTAAGGGTGTGTTTTACGTAACGCCTGCAGTTAATGAAAATATTCAAATTTTCTATAATATAATTACGCTGTGGTTCCTTTCAAAAATCAGTTTAAATTTTGTTGCTGTGTGCAATATCACAGAAATTGAGGACAAAATATGTGTCAAAATCTTGTAAAATCGGGTGTGTTAAATACGTAACGCCATTTTCTGAGCATCATAACTTTGAATAACGTCAAAGTAAAGTTTTCAGTGCTAAATGCATTCAATTTGTTTCTTTGATATCTTTAATCCTGCTTTAATAAAGCGGTGTTGCTAATTTTTTATATGTTATTTCCTCAAATGAATTTTAATCGAAAGACGCAAGCAAAAAATACTAAAGAATAATTTCATTTTTTAAGAAATTTGCCATTTTTCGTGTCCCTCTTAGCGTAGAACGAGCGTGGAACGGAGTAAACAGGTTATTGTTCATTAAAGCTCGTAATTCATTTGAAATTTGTGCGTATTTGTCATCGATTCGCCCCCCTGTTAAAGTTTAGAAGAAAAAAAACTAGTCGTTTATTTTTTTCAATGACTCCATCCTCATTGGTTTCTGTGTGTTCATGTGTTGGTTCAACTTTTCGTTAGCCTTGCCTATTGCAATGATTTCTGTTTTCCTTTTTATTTCTGTAAGAATATGATTTGTATATATGTCAATCTATTCAAACGCTTAAACTCATTATTTAAAACATTCGATATTGACTATAAATTGTTCACGATCCAAAACCAATGGTACCAAATTGTTCGCGATCCCAAAAATAACAAAATATACATAAAATGTACTGTACATTTGAAAGAAGATATTTTTTTAGTTATCGGTTTATTAGTTAATGATATTTGAATCCAAAAACACCATGTTTCATGCATCGTAACATAAATATGAAACGGAACACACAAGTTATGTTAACAAAATGTGTTAAATTCTGGCCTTTTTATCAATATACTATTTGACTTTTCAAAAGTAAAACGGCTTTCATGTTTCAATTTCTTAAGTTGAGCCATTTTGCCAGACATAATAAGTTTTTTTAATGTTGCTTTATGAAATCACGTCGCGATCATGTACAATACTTGACCGCCACAGGAAAATTGTTCACGATCTTTTTTTTACCGATATACCGATTTTCCCCTGTGCTTCAGCTCATTAGGTTTTACCAAAATAAACTTCCTTCACTTTTCCCTGTCCTTTGCTATATGCATAGCCTGCCACCATATGCATCCTAGCCCTTGAAGATCCCTTGAATGGCCCTTCTCCAGGTTGTCCGAGGTCTTTTGACTTCTTTTTCCCTGGTGGTGTCCAGTTCAATGCTGTCGTGGGAATCTTCTCATTGGGCATTCTTAGCACATGACCTAGCCATCTGAAGCGTCACTGTTAAATCTGAGAAGACATGCTGTGACATTTACTTTGCCTCAATAGATTGATGTTAAAAATCTTGTTGGGCCAAAAGATTCCATAGGCGGATCCAGGGGGGGGGGCTTGGGGGCCCGCCCCCCTTTTTGGCAGAAAATTTTGGTTGAATATATAGGAAATCATTGAAGCGTGACAAAAGCGGGCCCCCTCTTAGGCCAGTCAGTGGGCCCCCTCTTTTCAGAATTTCTGGATCCGCCACTGGATTCTACGGATCTTTCGCAGGCAACTGTTATGAAATGCCTCTACTTTCTGTATGTCGCTGAGGCTCTGTATTATTCACCATCATTCGGAACCATTCACAAGAACTGACTAAACATTGTTGTTAAATAACTCCAGTTGGATTGAAGTCTACAAAAGGCTACACGGACTTTTGCTAATCTGGCTTAAATGTCTTTTTTTTGCACCATCATCACCTACATTTCCGTAGGTATTTGAATTCATCGACACTTTCTATTGGATGGTTATCAATAGTTATTGGTTCTTTCGTTGTCTCATTTACTACTATTACCTTTTTCTTTGCTGCATTGATATTTAAGGATGTTCGCTACTATATTAATTATTGAAAATAAATAGGTTTCAAATTTGATGCCTGAAATGAAAAGATGATAGTAAAAGACTTTTTCATAGGTTTAGCATTAGCACTATTAAGCTGTTAAAACCCATGACAAAATAGATAGGATTTGATAAAACTTTGTCTAAAACCTCTTTATGAAAATTAAAGACATTAATAACAAGAAAATACGGGGTTCGTGGGCAAAAATTTTAACCCTATTTTAATGGTAAAATCCAGAGAATTCCGAAACAAGAGGCTCCCAGGAGCCCGAATCGCTCACCTGGTCTTGATGTCAACAGTATGAAGACTCTTGTATAGCATAATGAGTTGAAAGAAAAAGCTTTTGTCTATCGCAATAGTTTTCATTCTAAAAAAGCAAAAAACACTATTATTAAACTTTTAAGGGGCTGTAACCCCTATAAGGGGTCATCTGACAACTTTGACCCTATGGAGACTTTTGTAGAGCTAAATGAGCTGAACATTTAAGCAAGCAACAGCTTTTCTCTATCTGCAATAGTTTTCATTTTATAGGCCATATACACTATTTTTTTGCCTTTAAGGGGCTGTAACCCCTATAAGGGTTCATCTGACAACTTGGACCCTGTGGAGAATTTTGTAGAGCTGAATGAGCTGAACATTTAAGCAAGCAACAGCTTTTCTCTATCTGCAATAGTTTTCATTTTATAGGCCATATACACTATTTTTTGCCTTTAAGGGGTCATCTGACAACTTGGACCCTATGGAGACTTTTGTATAGCTAGATTAGCTGAACATTTAAGCAAGCATCAGCTTTTCTCTATCTGCAATAATTTTCATTCTATAGGCCAAAAACACTATTTTTTGCCTTTAAGGGGCTGTAACCCCTATAAGGGGTCATCTGACAACTTTGACCTTATGGAGACTTTTGTAGAGCTAAATGAGCTGAACATTTAAGCAAGCAACAGCTTTTCTCTATCTGCAATAGTTTTCATTCTATAGGCCAAAAACACTATTTTTCGCCTTTAAGGGGCTGTATCCCCTTTATTGGGTCATCTGACAACTATGACCTTATGGAGACTTTTGTAGAACTTAATGAGCTGAACATTTAAGCAAGCAACAACTTTTCTCTATCTGTAATAGTTTTCATTCCATAGGCCAAAAACATGAAAAAATGCAATTTTTCACCTTTAAGGGGCCGTAACTCCTATAAGGGGTCATCTGACAACTTCGACTCAATGGAGACTTTTGTAGAGCTTTTGATGCTGAAGCAGTAGCGTGGCATCAAATTTCATCTATCTCTTATTCTTTTTGATTTAAAAGCCAAAAACAGTAGTCTGACCCCCCTAGTCTATTTTTAGTAACGGCGGCCATGTTGTTTGGACGGCGGTCACCATTTGTGCAATCTTGGTAGAGGACATCCCATAGATGAAGTGTGCAAAGATTCAAAGCAATCCCTTCAGTCGTTTTGGAGGAGAAGATTTTCAAAGAAAAGTTAACGACGACGACGGACGACGGACGTCAAGTTATGGCAATAGCTCACAGGTGAGCTAAAACGCTATTTTCACCTTTAAGGGGTTGTAACTCCTATAAAGGGTCATCTGACAACTTCGACCCAATGGAGACTTTTGTAGAGCTTTTGATTCTGAAGAGACTAAGATCCTTTGGATTTTTTCTACTAGTATCTGTTTTGGTTGCTGAGTTATAAGCCATTTTAAGTGATTTAACCCTATATTCTACTTTTAATAACAACAGCCATGTTTTTTATCCAATCATTTCAAAATGAAGATCGTTTGTTGCCAACATGTCATATATCATTCCTGCAAAGTTTCAGTTAAATTGGTTCAGTGGTTTCAGAGAAGAAGATTTTTGAAATTGTTAATGGACAATAGACGACGGACGACAGAAGACGACGAACGCCGACAGACGCATAGTGATGGCATAAGCTCACATGGCCAGGTGAGCTAAAATGACAGAAATACCAAAAACAAGACCGGTGAGCATCCTCAACTCGTTTTTTTTAGGCAAATGAATTTAGAGCATTTGTTTTCTCTTGTAATTGTCTCTGTGTTGGTGTTTCTGCCAGATTGTCGGGAGAGTTTAGATCTTCCATTTGTTTGAACATAGTCTACTGTACTCCATTTCGCACTGATGTTGTGTTTCTTTGAATCAGATGATTTTTTTTCCACAAATATGTGCCAATTTTAGTAGAAACATTTGATGAGTGTGGTGATATTCTTTGGTATGCTATAAGATGATATTTTCCAGAGTGTACATCGGCGGACGCTGTCGAAAAGTTTCTTGAAATCAATAATTATTGATAGGGTGGAGGTTGGGCCTTAAAAAAACAAGTTTAACCCCCCACATTTTAGATATGCCTGTCCAAAGCCAGGGATCTTTGACACAGCTTTTGTTTGTACTTGTCTTTTTGATGTTTTCTATTCCTTGTTTTAGAAGAGGGTCTATCTTTTGACTATTTCAGGACTGGATTTGAATTATATGCATTTTTTAGACCTTGGGCCGATTGCAGAACGGCGAGCAGCGCCTACTGGCCTCGTGGGAGGCTGCTGGCGGCTTTCCATTGTGGTTTTTCTTAATTACCGCAAATGTGAGCTGTTTCACGTACACTTATTCCACATCTCATTATTTTCTATTCAAAGTTAATGAATAGAGATGTGTTCCATTCAATTCATTGCTCTATGCAACTTCGCTCTGCATGTTCTACTCTTAACTTTTATGTCAGTTGTGGAATCTATTCGATTGAGAATGATTCAACAGAATACTTTTCTCGGTACAGATAGTAGAGTAATTCCTCTCAAATTGTCTCAGCATTATAAAATACATGCTTCTTTTTAGTATTAATTTAACTTACAATTTCTTATTTGGAAACCATTTAATTTGACACAAGAGTTTTGACACCTTTAAATGTGTTGGTTTATTTGGTTATGCTGTATTTGCATATTTCAAGGCGTAACCTCTTATCAGCAGCGTTTGATTAAACTAGATACTAGTAGATTGATTAAACTAAAATAGAGGATCCTATGAACCTAAATCACCCACCTGATCTCAAATGCTAAAGCTTCTGACTGACCTAGTGTGCAACACGGTCTACATGTACCTGGTAGGTTACATTACAGAAAGTAGTTAGGTGGAAAACACTCTGAAGATCAAGAACACAAAGTTACAAAGCTTAATTAATTTTTTTCAAAGTTAAAATTGATAGAAAAGAGTAAAAGGGAGATAACTCTTAAACTGTTGATCTTTTTGGTAGATCTCAATGAGCTGAACAATTCTGAAATGCTATTTTTTCCTCTGGTGTGTACAGTTTTCAAGATAAAGTGCAAAAACTGCAAAAATTGTCAATTTTTTCAATAAGGGGAAACTACTCCTATAAAAAGTTGTCCCTCAATTTGAATTCAATGAAAAGTTATGAAAAGCTTTTGATGCTGAACAAGAAATTCTATATCTCTTATCACAAATTGAACCAACTATACAAATTCTTACATCACAAGCATGCATCCTCCCATCATACTGTACATGAGCTCACATACATTAAACTTAATATAGATACATGTATATATGCTTATGTACAAATGTATCTGTTCTTTAGATTTTGTGCAAACCTTAAAATTGTAACTGAATGTTACTATATTTCTTTATCATGTTTTTATTTGTACTGTAACATGCTGGGTCCATTCTTTTTGACAATAAAATATTCTTCTCCTTCCTCTTCTATACTTTTCGAGCCAAAAACTTTGGTTTGACTCCCCCCCACCCCCCCCCCCTCACCCCCCCACCCAAGTTCTATTTCTAGAAACAGTGGACATGTTGGTTGGTCGGTGTGCATAAATTTCACCAAATTGGTAGAGGACACCATAAAGACCAAGTGTATATGGTTTGAAACCAATCCTACAATGGTTTCAGAGTAGATGATTTTAAACAAGAGGCTCCGGGGACTTAAATTTTTTTGACATTGCAAGGGCCATAAGTTTTTCTCTAGCTTTAACAGTTTGCAATACAATGGGGAAAGGTTGTGAAAATAGAGAATTTTTAGAGCAGGTAGATCTTGAAATGCTGAACACTTTTGCTTCCATCAGAATTTTGATATCTTTAACCATTTTGGATTTTTTGCAAAAAAACTGCAATTTACCCCTTTGTTCTATTTTTAGCCTCAGGTGCCATGTTTGTTTTTTTTTACAAATCAAAAATTCAAATGACAGTTTTGTAGCACTCATGCCAAGGAACAGCTATACTAAGTTTGTTTGCAATTAAACTTATGGTGCCAGAGTCTTAAACTTTTTCTTATACTTTCTGATAAGTTGTATCCAGTAACAAGAGGCTCCCAGGAGCCTGAATCGCTCACCTGGTCTTGATGTTGACCCTGTACTTTTGTAGAGCTAAATGAGCTGAACGTTTAAGCAAGCAACAGCTAATCTTTATCTGCAATAGTTTTCATTCTGTAGGCCAAAAACATGAAAAATCACTTTTTTCAGGGGCCGTAACCCCTATAAGGGGTCATCTGACAACTTCGACCCTGTGGAGAATTTTGTAGAGCTAAATGAGCTGAACATTTAAGCAAGCAACAGCTAATCTCTATCTGCAATAGTTTTCATTCTGTAGGCCAAAAACATGAAAAATGGCTATTTTTCAGGGGCCGTAACCCCTATAAGGGGTCATCTGACAACTTCGACCCTATGAAGAATTTTGTAGAGCTAAATGGGCTGAACATTTAAGCAAGCAACAGCTAATCTCTATCTGCAATAGTTTTCATTCTGTAGGCCAAAAACATGAAAAATCACTTTTTTCAGGGGCCGTAACCCCTATAAGGGGTCATCTGACAACTTCGACCCTGTGGAGAATTTTGTAGAGCTAAATGAGCTGAACATTTAAGCAAGCAACAGCTAATCTCCATCTGCAATAGTTTTCATTCTGTAGGCCAAAAACATGAAAAATGGCTATTTTTCAGGGGCCGTAACCCCTATAAGGGGTCATCTGACAACTTCGACCCTATGAAGAATTTTGTAGAGCTAAATGGGCTGAACATTTAAGCAAGCAACAGCTAATCTCTATCTGCAATAGTTTTCATTCTGTAGGACAAAAACATGAAAAATCGCTATTTTTCAGGGGCCATAACCCCTATAAGGGGTCATCTGACAACTTCGACCCTATGGAGAATTTTGTAAAGCTAAATGAGCTGAACATTTAAGCAAGCAACAACTTATCTCTATCTGCAATAGTTTTCATTCTGTAGGCCAAAAACATGAAAAATCGCTATTTTTCAGGGGTCGTAACCCCTATAAGGAGTCATCTGACAACTTCGACCCTATGGAGAATTTCGTAGAGCTAAATGAGCTGAACATTTAAGCAAGCAACAGCTAATCTCTATCTGCAATAGTTTTCATTCTGTATGCCAAAAACATGAAAAATGGCTATTTTTCACCTTTAAGGGGCCGTAACCCCTATAAGGGGTCATCTGACAACTTCGACCCTATGGAGACTTTTGTAGAGTTAAATGAGCTGAACATTTAAGCAAGCAACAGCTTATCTCTATCTGCAATAGTTTTCATTCTGTAGGCCAAAAACATGAAAAAATGCTATTTTTCACCTTTAAAGGGCCATAACCCCAATAAGGGGTCATCTGACAACTTTGACCAAATGGAGACTTTTGTAGAGCTTTTGATGCTGAATCAGTAGCGTGGCCTCAGATTTCCTCTATCTCTTATACTTTTTGATTTATAAGCCAAAAACAGTAGTCTGACCCCCCTAGTCTATTTTTAGAAACGGCGGCCATGTTTTTTATCGGATCAAAAATCAAAACACAAGTTTGGTGCAGGACACCCTAAGGATCATTCATACCAAGTTTCATTAAATTCTGTTTGGTAGTTTCAGAGGAGAAGATTTTTGAAAAATTGTTAACAGACGACGACGACGACAGACGACGACGATGACAGACGACGACGACGACAGACGACGACGACGGACGCCAAGTGATGGTAATAGCTCACATGGACCTTCGGTCCAGGTGAGCTAAAAATGAATATATAAAACTAAAAAGAAAGTCATATGTACAAGAGGATATAAGGAAGTTTTGTCCATTCTTATGTATTTAAGGGGCATTTTTTGCCATTCCAAATTTCCTTAAAAATGCTTATTTTCTCATATTTCTTGCAGCTGAAGGTTAAAACCTAATTTGTTTTGTGGTTTCTTATTGCGAAATGTTTTAGGAGGAAAAAATTAATGACTAGTGAATATATTTTTCATAAGATGACTTATTTCACCCCAACACCTATTTTTGGAAGATTTGACCTGTATCCACCAGCAATTTAGGGCCTTAATTTTAAATTAAGCGATTACTCCAAAACTGCTTGTCAAAAATTCATGATTCATGGTATACATATACAGTATTTTAAAAATTCATTTCCAGTGTCCATAAATTATTTAAAAGTTATTTCAAAATGAGATTTCAACAAGACAGAAACCTGACAGGATTACATCCTTAAAGCAGTGTTCTCCCCAGAACTTTCTATTGTATGGCATCCTGGTATTTTCAATTTTCAAAATAGCATCTTTTGGTGTGAAATTATAGCATCACATTTCCTATAGAATATATTGAAGATAACTTCAGAGAGCATCACATTGTCAAGATGCTATAAGGGCCTTGGGAGAACACTGTAGTTAAAGATTATGTTTGTATTTTGCTACTTTTATCCTGTACAAAGTCAGTTCCGTTGCAATTGTTAAGTTAACTGCAGCTTTGTTTTTATCTGATTTTTTACAGTATTAAACAAAGATGCTCACCAAGTCAACACACTAACAATCTGGTATATACTGTGGATTTATTTATTTTCGAAAGTACCAATTTTCGTGGTTTGATGAAAATTGATAGAGTCATGGATTCTTAAATGCTTGGTTCTGAAGTCTACAGCATGCAGATCAATGTTTAAATTTCCTTTTCATGGGGCATTAAATTTTGAGGGAAAAGCCATCCATGAAAATTGCTAACGAATAATAATGAAACCACAGTATAATAGAATTATAATGTTTATGTTCATGAGACTTTCATTTTATTATTTTTCATCTGTCTATACAAGTCTATAGCTTTTTGTCTTTCTGAGTCCATGATTTGTTGTCGGGCCATAGATAAACTCTTCCTCTTAGTGGACTGCCCTATCTGTCTAGAGCTACTCTGTAAACTACTCATTGGATTCTGTCGTGAGTTGGCAGAGATGATCTCCTTTAACAACAGTGATCTTTTCCCAGGCTAAAAAGTAGAGTAAAATCTGAAAGTTCTAATATGGTTTGAATATATCTATACATGTTCGTTTGATCTAAACTAAGCATCTAATGTGTAAATGGTTAAAATAAAATGATAAATGCTATACATATTTTAATAATTAAAAGTTTTTTCAACTATGATACACATGTAAACTAATAGAAACAAAGCTCTTACAAATGTGATTACATTAACTTTCCATTCCAGTGTTGCAACATTCTATCCACTTATTGAGTTAACAATATTACAACTGATTTGATATTCCAGATCTTGTGGGACATATCATGAAGTTCTTGAAAGAGGTTCACATCTGACAAAAATTTCTAACATGGAATTATGTTGCTTCTAGATTGTTGTCTTCATTCAAGAAATTATATGGATGACATCCTGTGCTTGTAGACAATCTGTCAGATGAAAACAGATGTGGGTTTGAAACAGATTTTTTTGTCCTACTTCACCAGATTGATTGTTTGGCAATGCAAAATATGTGTTACAACAACCATTCACATGCACTTGCAGTATTCTGTATATCATTTGTTGTTTACCTTAGCAAACTGTTCATTTTTAACTGCTTTCCGTGGTTTAGCTGTAAGTGTAGGTGTGATTACCTTAGCAAACTGTTCATTTTTAACTGCTTTCCCTGGTTTAGCTGTAAGTGTAGGTGTGTTGTTTACCTTAGCAAACTGTTAATTTTTAACTGCTTTCCATGGTTTAGCTGTAAGTGTAGATGTGTTGTTTACCTTAGCAAACTGTTCATTTCTAACTGCTTTCCATGGTTTAGCTGTAAGTGTAGGTGTGTTGTTTACCTTAGCAAACTGTTCATTTTTAACTGCTTTCCGTGGTTTAGCTGTAAGTGTAGGTGGTGCTGAGACAACTTCTCCAAACTGAACTTCATCTAAAAGCAGAACAACAAATCATTTTAAAGCAGCTGTCAAATGCTACAAACAATCTTTCAGATATAAACAAATATTTTTTTCTTAAAGTACAATAAAATTTATTGGTGCATATGTAGAAAAACTATTGAATTGAAGTCTTACCATTTAGTACTTTTACTAAATTGGAAAAATTAGTAAGAGAGGAAAAACGTTTACACAGATATATGTATTGAACATGAAAACAGAGTTTATGATTGTACATGTACCTTAATGTTTTTCATAAAAGAGAAGAGAAAAAAAACATCATGACATTTGAAAAGTCTTTATTCATTTTTTTAAATCAGCCAATCTTATTGAACATTAATAGAACAAGAGGCTCCCAGGAGCCTGAATCGGTCTCCTGACGTCAATGACTGATGGAATGAAAATAATTTGGGTTACCTGAGGTGAAAAATTCCAATAAAAGATCATCATAGATGTGTAGAGCACATATAGCAAAACATTCAAGCAAACAAAAGCTTTTCTTAATCTTTTATAGGTTTGATGCTGAAAAAGACAATAACCCAAAACTTGACAATCAGGGGCCATAACTTTTATACAGGGGTCATCTGACAGCTTCAGCCTTATCAATATTTTGAAGAGCTAATTGAACAGAAGATTTAAGCAAACAACATTTTTTCTCTATCTGTAACAGCTTTCATTCTTTAGTTCAAATACACAAAAGCAATATTTTCACCTCTAGCACTTTTTCAGTTTTCCAAAAACTGTAAAATAGTCAATTTTGATGATTAAGGAGTTGTGGAACAACTCCTTATAGGAGTTATTCCACAACTTTTGCTCAATGAAAAGATTTAAAGAGCTTTTAATGCTGAAAAATGATGGTTGCTTCAGATTTTCTCTATCTCTAACACTTTGTGAGCTATAAGCCAATAACAATGGTCTGACCCCCTGTTCTATTGTTAGCAATGGCGGCCATCTTGGGTAATCGGTGTGCATAAATTTCACAAACTTGGTAGAGGACATCCTAAAGATTAAGTGTACAAAGTTTCAAAGCAATCCCTTCAGTAGATTCAGGGAAGAAGATTTGTTAAAATCAGTTAAAATTGATAGAAAAAACAGTTAAAGGGGAATAACCCTTTAACGGTTGATCTGACAATTTTGACCCTGAATCATTTTTGTAGATCTCAATGAGCTTAACACTTCTGCAATGCTAACTTTTCCTCTAGCACTAATGGTTTTCAAGATATAGTCTAAAATCTGCTAAAAAAAAAATCAATTTTGACGATTAAGAGGAGATAACTCCTATATGGAGAGATTCGTAGAGCTTTTGATGCTGAATAAGGAAGGTTGCTTCGGATTTTGTCTAGATCTCTTATATTTTGTGAGCCTACAGCCAAAAACAATGGTCTGACCCCTGTTCTATTTTTGGCTACGGCAGCAATCTTGGTTGGTCGGTGTGCATCACAAACTTGGTAGAGGACATCCGAAAGATTAAGTTTACAAAGTTTCAAAGCAATCCCTTCAGTGGTTTCAGAGAAAAAGATCTTTGAAGAAAAGTTAACGACGGATGACAGTCACCTGACGATGACAATAACTCACACGACTAGAATGGGTCAGGGGAGTTAAAAATGAAGTGGCTAAATTTGAAACAAATGTTTTAGATAGGGTTGTAAATTACACTTCATTGTATTGTACTTAATGTTGCTAGATAATATACATACATACCTGTTAAAAATTCTTTCTCTTTATCATCTACAGCTCGTTCATTTTTCTTCTGCTTCATCTTTTCTTTTTTGTGTTTTAACTTTCTGAAAACATGAATTAAAACTTGATCCTTCAACAGACTGAATCATTTCGTGCAAAGAACTTGACGTTTTCTCTTTTAGAGAAGTAGTTTGACAAGCAATACAATGAAAATTACTGTACATTTACTTTGATTTGTGCAATTTTAGATTAGCTCAGACTAAAATAAAACTTTAACTTAATTCTTTTACTTGTAACTTCCACTCAAAGCTTTTCGTTTTTAAAAACTGATCAAGTTCTAAAATAATTATTATAAAATGTATTGAATTTTTGTGTTAATTGTTGTTACCTGGCATTTGTGATTTTGTTAAAAAATTCCACTGTCAACAAAGTACTGACAATGTGACCTTTGTTTCACATGAAGAAGGGATGAAAAACACCCCTTTGTTTCATGTATTTTGATATTTGTAATGTGTTTTTTTGTAGTTAATATAATCTCCATATCCCATCTTCATCATAAAATAAGTTTACTAACTCTTTCTTGCTGTTACTCATTGTCTTTTTCTTTTCATATTTTCCTTTCATTACATCCTCTATATTCAACTGAAATAAAAAATATAAATATTGATATGATGAGCAAATCATTTAATCAAGTGCACTAAATCATCAAATAAAATATATATAAAGGGTAATCTGACAACCTCAACCCAACAGAGATTATTTTACAGCTTAATATTGGCTGAAGATTTAAGCAAGCAACAACTTTTCTCTATCTGCAATAGTTTTCCTACTATAGGACAAAAACATGAGAAGAAAAAAACGTTTTAAAAGGACCTTAGCCAATAAGGGGTGATCTGACAACTTCAACTCAATGGAGACTTTTGTAAAGCTTTTGAATCTGTAGTGCATAATCATCAGATTTTCTATCTGTAAAGTTGCTGTCAGAGTTAAAAGCCATTTTAAGTGATTTTATCATATCTTCCATTTTTAGTAGTCTTGTTTTTTTATTAAATCTTTTAATAAAAAGCAACGCCGAGCACAGCATCATACAATGGAAACATGTTGAACATTGTACATTGGAGGCCCAATATGGATAGTCAAATGCTTTGAACACATGCAGCCCATGGTGGAGTCACAAAGCTTTTTGACATGTGTGTTCTGTTGTGAACTTTCAATACATATTTGATTTTTTTTTATTTATACCAACTTATAAGGAAAACTCTAAGAGTAATAAATAATTAATCATACTATAAGTATGTAACTTATTATTGTCGTCTTTGGCCCCTAATTTCTTGAAAACAGTAGGAGTTCTTGCAAATCTGATTTAAAAACTCACAAGGATTCCAATAACATATAAAAAAAAAATTTGAAAGTAAAAAAAATTTCGGTTGTATAAAAATGTGGATTGTTTGTTGGCAACCTGCAATAATTATTAATCACTCCTGCAAAGTTTCAGTCAAAATGGTTCAGTGGTTTCTGAGGAGAAGATTATTGAAATTGTTAACAGACGACGATAGATGACAATGAACACATAGTGATGACATAAGCTCACAAAGCCTATGCCATCACTTTGGCCAGGTGAGCTAATAAAAAATATAATGACGCCAATCAGGTGTTGCTTTACAGTTAGCATCACCTCTTTTTGAAATTTTTGTTTATAAGGACATAGGTTCATAAAATATGTTTTTGACTCTTGCTTGAAACTTAATTCAAAGCCATGCTTATTCCATGAAAGCAACTACATGTTTAATTTATGCTTGCAATGAATACTATAACTATGACACCTGCATACCAAATTTCATTTCTATTGGCTTGATATTTTACACATACATCATACTTGTCTGAAAACTTGGCTTGTAACAGGACTTTTTGAGTTGAGCTTTCTACTCTCTTGTAAAAATCATGGTATTTCTCTCCCTGCATCTGTACGTACTTTGGAGCAGGTTCCAGTGGCCTTGTTTGTCCTGGGTACATTATAGTGTCTGGATCTACAATGTCAAAGATTCAATATTTTGTTGTAAGTAACATTACTAATTAGGATAGAAAACTCTTAAGATAAAAAATACAATTTACAAAGCTTTCCATTTGTTAAAAACCAAACAAGTTAAAATTGATTAAAAACAGTTAAAGGGGGATATTTCTTAAATTGTCAGATAAAAAAGTTTATCTGACAATTTTGACCCTGCAATCATTTTTGTAGATCTCAATTAGCTGAACAATTTTGCAATGCTAACTTTTTCTTAAGCTTTTACGGTTTTTAATTTTGACGACTAAGGGGAAATAACTCCTATAAGGAGTAGTCCCACAACTTTGACTCATATAGAGTTTCGTAGATCTTTTGATGCTGAAGAAGGAAGTTGCTTTGGATTTTCTCTATCTCTTATATTTTTTCAGCTATAAGCTAAAAACTATGGTCTGACCCCCTGTTCTATTTTAGCAATGGTGGCCATGCTGGTTGATCGGTGTGCACAATTTTCACAAACTTACTAAAGATCAAATGTACAAACTATGACAGCAATCCCCTCAGTGGTTTCAGAGAAGAAGATCTTTGAAGAAAAGTTAACGGACGGACAACGGATGCTTAACGATGACAGGTCGGGTGAGCTAAAAACTGGCAATAATAGGCAATAAATAAGAAAAAGTTTTGTGAAATCAAGGTGTCTTGTGGAAACCAATTTTGAATGGACAGAAAACAAAATTCTATACAAAAATCTATTAACAAGACTTGTTATAAATATGTTCCCAAGCTCTAATAAGTACCTATTCTGTCTTTCTTTTTTATTCTTTTTCTTTTTGTTAACAGTTTGTCTTTATTTTTCATGAAGAACTTGACTTTCTTTGGAATTTCCTGAACATCATCATTTTTAGGTGCTGCATTTATATGTTTTTCATCCCTACAACATAATAGTAGAAAATAAATCAATTATTAATTAAAACAAATACATGTATCTCAGTAAACCCCCCAACCAATACACAAAAAAAAATTAAAAAATCCAATTTTGGAAGCCTTTAAAATCTTGAGCTTTTTTACCTGGAAAACTCTTTGAAATCTGTCAAAGTCATAAATGGCCATATATTGTTTCAGGAAGAAGACGAGCGACAGACCTGAAATAAAATCCCACATTACAGGACCTTAAACTAATGCTGTTTACCAAGTTGCTGTGATTAGTAGTTGCTCAGTAAACTGTTTCAAAAATTTTCCCTGCACGCCTTGCCCAACATTCACCATTTCATAATCTGGAGTTTTCACTCCATGAAATCTAGCCAAAAATGTGTTTTTAAAATAAAACATGTTTTCAAAGTCAGTAATTTGAGATTTAAAATCAAATCAGGAGTCATTCATGCATGTGCAAATTTTTTACACATAAAACAAAATTCAAATATAAAGAATTTAGAAGCCATCTTTAAATCATTGCATCTATATATAAGTACCGGTATATTAATATAAATTAGAACCTTTTATGAACTTCCTTAAGTTTCATGGCGGTTAAAAACAAACTTATTTAAACAAATTTGATTAAAATTCTTTGAATCTCTTGAACTCAAAGTAAGGAATAAGGCAATCTTTGTACGCACAAGGAACCTACAGTTTCCAGATTAAGTTTGTATGCCTTATTGTGTCTTGTTTAACCTTAATTGATCTCTAGAAATCAATATGTGAACCTTGTCAACCTGAACAAAATGTTTGACTTTCTACAATATCAGCCATTTTTCCAAAGACTTTATACTGCTTTGTGTAGAGTGCTACGCTTCGATATTCTAAATAAACAGGGAACATTGAAATTTTAGCCGACATTGTTAGGAGGGGGCTCAAATTGTTGAAACTTGTGTGTTGATACATATTCAACATGCGAATCGTGTCTGTAACACATATTCATTGATAATTTTTGAAAATTTCATAAGTTGCTATTGTTCCTCTAACAAATGTTGGACCGAACCTTTCCTGATATTAAAATATGCAAATTCAAAAAATGCATCAAATTTCTGGATATGTTGAAACAACAATACACTGGAATCACCTGCCAGATAGTGTCGTGCATGCATATTCCCTAGCGGGCTACAAGACTGCCTACGAAATTATCCCCAATAAAACTGTGGCGCCAACCATCCCTAGTATAAAAGCAAAAATTGGTTGCTATGACATATTAGAAACAAAACAGCTTTTAGGTCATATATTTATATGCTCCCTTTGGGAGCGATAATGATAGAAGTGTCAATATTTAAGTTGTACTATGAGCTGAATTTTCCTTCAATGTCCGGTTTGGCAAGCGCTTGTTTTTCCCAAACTTTCAGCTTCTTTTTTGAACGCTATTTTCCTTGAAAATTTTAGACGTCATTAAACGAATGCGTAACCCACAAGAAAAGCTAGTTTGTTTTTATTTTCAAACAAAACAAAAAATGAATAAAATTAATTGAAACTTCGGGAGCATCACAAGTTTAACCTCCCTCATATAAAGTAAATATAAAAAATAAGTAACGACAATCTCCACTGCTGTCAGATTTTGTCCTTTCATTAGAGTAAGACATTTTTTTTATTTCAGCCAATCAAGGAACTTTTACAGGCAATGACAATTAACATTTGTGATTGTCATTGTCATATACAAACAGACCTGTCAAGTGTCACGCAATTCATGTGAGAATCACACATCTAGTCAGCATTTTGGCGGCAAATTTCTTTGATCTTTTATTTTTTTGTCGATTCTCATAAAAACTTGACAGCCCTGATACAAATACATGTAGATATACCATTATTGTAATTGTATAATATACTGTGTTGACGCGCGTGTATAATAAAAACTCTAGGTATATATCGCTTTTGTACTTTGATAGGTGGACGCTTTAAAAAAAATAAAACTTATACCAAAAAAAAAAAAGGTTAAAAAAAATTGTACTCGCAACATAAAGTTGTGCATGCAGGTTCTGTAGAGGCATTTAAGACCGCTCTACAAGAACACCGCCCATAACAACGGCGCTCTTCTCCACCGTGTATAAAAGCCTTAATAGTATTCTACACGTACCAATACAGATACAGATACAGATACAGATTCAACAAAATGGTTAAGATTTTTGGTACGACAAAATCAATCAAATATTTTGATATCTAACATTTTTAACCTGTTTTTCCTCGAACCGTTGTAAAAAGGGTCGACAGATTTAATTTTTCTGTGCTTTTTACTTTTTTGAAGTCTACTAATTCTTCCCATGCTGTTTTGTTTACTAAGTGGTCTCCCCTTTACTCCAGTTTTGATGACGTTTTGTGCACTTCCGGGTAAAATTGGAGTTATTTGAAAGTCAAAAAAATTGATTGTGTCAAAAAGATTTAAGGTGTTTACGTTTATGCATTGTAAATTATTTTAACATTAATTAACACACTTATCTTTCAAACACAATGTCATCTTATTGTGAATGTATTGTAAAAACTAAAAAAAAGTATAAACAATCTTTTGATATTTGGGACATTGTTGATTTTCCTATGTATGATTAGAATTTACAGTCATGTGCCAAAAGTATTCGCTGATTTTTATTTTTCCCATTAGTTTCTATGTAAAATCACGAATTTTCAAAAATAAATATTGAAGCTGTTTATGGGTGGATTTTCATACTTATTTTTTCTGCAATTTGAGAAATATTTGAATTTTATATTGGTTATTGGACATAATTTTTACATGCGTTGTTTCAAAATGACAATGATTTTAATATAAGTAAAATTTATGACGTCATAATTTCCTTATATGGGCAACTAAAATTTTGACGTCTAATTTTTACTCTGTGATTAAAATTATATCATTGAAAAATAAATAACCTTCAAATTATATAAAAATAAACAGACAAACTTGAAATATTTTACAAATTTAAAGTGAAAAAATCAACAAAATCGGCCAAGAGATTATTTCAGAATAATTTTTTGAAATTTTGTGATTTAACATAGAAAGTAATGGAGAAAATGAAAAATAGCGAATACTTTTGGCATGAGACTGTAGAACCAAAACAAGTAAAATGAATTAGGTTGCAAAGTTCTAAATGTTTAGATGCTTGGCCTATGATTTTCAATGTGAAGGAACACTAGAACCAGAAAGATGAAGAAGATAAATAATAATATAATATAATATAAATTTATTTGTACTAACACATTTCAATAAATGGTTATGACACAACTAAAGAATTAATAACATAAAATACAAAGAAGCAATATGACTTAATAAATGAAAATGGATGGGTATATAATTGTTGAAACCTGGGGTGGCAGTGACTAAAATGTGTATGTAGTGTACATGTAAAACAATTTGTAAATGAGAAGGGGGTTATCTACATGTATTACTTATATAGTTAACTTACATTGTATTTATCTGGCATTTGTTGATAAATTCAATAATTGCCTTGAGCACTACTAAAGAACTCCTATTTAATATAAGACAGAGTTTGTTTTCAGTTAAATAATTAAAATTTTTAAGTTGACATTTTAATTTATTGTTCAACTCTTGCCCGTATATGTTGCAACAGTGTAGGCTGAAGCTCCTTTGACATCTTTGAATCAGCGGAGCTCATTGTGGTCCCATTGCTCGCAACGGATCAATGCCGAAAGCAAAATCACGCCAGGTGCAATTCAATCCATTAAATGTTGAATTTGGTACTAAAATATTGCTTATAGTATTTTAATGACGAATGCAGTGAAAATTTACCGACATTAAAGTGGAATTCAAGATTTTCGTGCAAATATCATTTTTTGAAGTCTCTTCATCCTGAACTTTATAATGAAATTCAGGATCAGAATATTGAAAATGTGGGGTTTCTTACAATATAATAATTTCCTATGGCTTTTTACCAAATATTTTATTATTGACCCCATATTATTCAGAGTATTATTGGTAATTTTGAACCATCTTGAAGCTTTATTAGAGTTGGAGAAAGAAATTTGATTTGCTCCATCAGGAGTTATGGGACTGCATTGTAGCTCTGCCCAATCAAATTAAAGATGTTAATGGAGCTGCATATGATTATTGTAGCTAGAAACAGTAAGTAAGTAAGTAAGTAAATGCTTTATTTAAAGAGGGTAACTCAGTTAGTTAATAACTAATCTTCCCTGAGGCCCTCATAAAGTTCATCATACAAAATTACATGAATATAGGTCATAGGATACAATACATGTAATACACAAATTACAAAAAAGAAAAGAGAAAACAATAAAATAAAAGCTCATAATACATTTAAAATATACAAACAAACACACTGCATCAAAATTGATGAACAAGTACCATTAAATCTGTAAATGTTAAGGTCCATATTGTACATGTTGACTAAAATTAACATAATAAGTTGTCTAAATTATCTCTTGACTTTGTGTATTCATTAAAAATGATTTTAATTTTATAAAAGAATATAAATAACGTCTACTGGTCACAGAGTAGATCTCACCATTTTTTTCAAAAGTAGTTCTCGCCATGATGCCGATTATTTTGCTTCAATTCCCTCAAAATTGTCATGGAATAGCTCATTTAAAAGGCAATTCTTTCCTCCTTTTCAATCAGGTTACATTTCAGATCAGATCAACTGACAGTCCAAATAATTTCACAGTAAAGGTCATGAATGTTTGAAAATCGAGTGACGAGAATTACTTGCAGGCGAGATCTACTCTGTGACCAGTAAAGATCATGCAGCTGTTTTTTGCTGTGACTTCAGCAGAATAATGATGGTGAGAATCTAGGAGAACTTTATAAAAAAAAAAAGAGAAATGATTCAGATGATTAATTTTTAAATGAACATAAAAGGGTGCAGAGCCCCAACTTTCCAGATTTTCACAGGTTTTTCAGATTTTCTGGCCTTTGTTTTTCTTTGCTTAAGAATTGAATGGTTGTATTTTGATGTTTCATTAGTGTGTTAGACAGTTGCCCGTAGCACATTTTGAATGCCAGCGCTATATGTTAAAAATGTGTGACCAGTCAACAGTTTTACACCCCTATGAAACATCAAAATAAAAACATTCAATTCTTATAATTACATTTTAATGTTTTGTTATTTGTTTCTGATTTTTTGTTTGGTTTTATTGTGTATGTTTGTGTAATTAAATTTGCACATTAATATCCAAATTTATGCAAGGTCAAATTGTGAGAATTTACCTGGATAAGAACAAATTTTAGTTGTGGGTAAAGTTAGGTTATGACCCGGTTACGGCCACATGAAACAAGTGACATTTATGAAAGACAATTCAAGGGATCAATTTACCAATGGAATTACCACATTAATAATACATGTATGCATGGTAAATGTAATTATTCAATGATAAATATTACATGAAAAATCATTAAGATAATCAAAAACCAGATTTCAAAAATTGGCAGCCATGCAGATGATGATCCTTTAAATATATAAAAAAAAAAGTATCTGGGAGATTTGCAGAAATAGAAAAAAAAATATTTCACCAAAACTTGAAATTTTAAGCAAATATCTGGTATTTACTGCCAATAGAGGAAATGCAGACCATATCTATTACTTTGATCTGTCATTTCTACATCATTTTTACTGGTTCTATGGGCTACTGAAAATCGGTAGTTTTATTTTGTAGAAGAAGGCAATTCAATCATAACTGTCTGCTAAAAAGTGCCAAATTATTTTGTCTATAGCAGAAAATAGTGACCCTACTTTAAATGTAAAGTTCTATTATTTTATTTGTTCAATATGTTGCAAATAAATTGTAAGTACAGAACTGTTCCTTCCTCACTGTTGGATGAACGGTCGTTGTTTCAGCCCTGATTCCTTGACATGATGTCATTTTAATGACATAATTTTCGGTCCTATGCCAGTCAGAACAATTTCCAGACTTTATATAAATCTTGCGTATTAGGGACGGACCATTTAACTTGAAGGGGGGGCCTTGGTTTTTTGTTTTGGCCAGAAAATTTGTTTCCGCGCGGAAAAAAAATTATTTTGTGAATGCGTCATGACAGAATTTTTATTTTTTGAAAGCGTCGCGACAGAATATTTTTTTTTTATTATTAGCATTATTTTATATGGCAGAAATTGTTCTTCAGAATATTTTTTTTTCTTACCCTCTGCTGCCAAAATATTTTTTTCATCAAAAATCATTTTCTATTTTTTTCATTCAAAAATCATTTTCAAAATATTTTTTTCATCAAAAATCATTTTCAAAATATTTTTTTAGGAAAAAACCAAGGCCCCCCCCCCTTCAAGTTAAATGGTCGGTCCCTTAGTGATGAATAAATAAACCATTTATTAGATATTTTGGCCATTTAATATAGGCATTCATCAGTCTCACAAACTTTTCATCATGAAGAAGAAACAAAGCATGTGCTTTAAAAACCCTGACATTAATATAAATGTATTATTGCAACTAATGTTTATTACATGTTTTGTTTTTTTTTTTCAGGAATCCCTATACTGCTAGTTGATAACACCGACTGTTGAAGCAGAAAAAAAAGCCAATGTGAAGGTCTTATAATGAATAGAATGTTTTGGACATCTAGAACATGTATAACAAAATACTTTAGAAATGGAATGACTTGTAATATGAAACAAAATATGATTCTGCAAAACGTTTTAGGAACCTCCCTCAAGCAATGCCAATGTTGTTGCTTCTCAACTTCACAATGTGACACTACTAACAATGACGACAAAGACATCGAGGCCAGTCTTAAGTCAGTATTAGGAGACGCTAGTGATAAGACATGTAGTAATAACATAGTTCCAGGAAAAGGGAGGCCACCCGAGCCACCCGTGGACTGCTGTATGAGTGGCTGTGCTAACTGTGTGTGGATACAGTATGCTGAGGAACTAAAACTATATTATAGTGATGGGACTGATCGGGCTGTGATAGAAATAAATAAGATAGAAAATCCATCTCTAAAAGCTTTTATAAAATTAGAACTTGGTTTATCATAATTTGTATGTTTATTCATGTTATGAGTGCAAGTGCTTTGTTTTGTATTGATATTGAGTTGTTCCTCTTTGATTGATCTGTTATACCTCCAGTGCCAAACTATACATTGTGTATTTCAGTGATGTAACTTAAATTACATCTTGTGTTAAGACAAAATGAATTTTCAAAACTTGTGTGTAATATTTGACCCTGTCTCTTGGAGGTACAAATGTATATAATGATAAGTCCTTACATCTGTGGGTCTGTCGATCTATTGTACCTTGGGGTTATAATCTATCCACAACCCCTCCTACACCACATAAACTTTCAACAACCTTTGTGATGCAATGTAGATGTGCACCTTCTATTTTAAAATTTGGTCTGATGGTTTTGGTTTTTTGGGGGGGCAATATATAAATAAGCCAATAAAGAACAGGGGTAATCCATCTCTTATCCACAACTCGTTCTAAACTACACAATGGACTTTCATGAAACTTTCACATAATGTGTGACAAAGTGTAGATGGACATGTTCTCTTCCTCTCATGATTTTATGGGTTTCTCACAGCAGAACAAGGACTTGGGCATTAAGCAACAAGGGGGTTCCCATCTGTTATTCACATGTCCATCTTTATCACTCAAAGGATTTTCATGAAACTTTCACACAATCGTTAATACATAATGTAGATGTGCACTTTTTGTTCTGAAATTTAATCCAATTGAATTTTTGGGACAATTCATATTTTCGAGAGCTGCAGTACATTTTGTATACATTTTTATCCAGTCTTTGGCTCTTTGATATTTTTCAACTCTCAACATGATTATATGTCAAAGTTTATATAGTAACTTTATAAACCAAGAAGACATTTTGATATAAATTAAGGATTTTACAACAAGGTCACTGAGCTATTGTCATCAATTGGTGTCTGTCCTTCCATTAACTTTTTCAAAGATCTATCCTGAAACTATTGACGGGATCGCCTGTAAACTTTGTACACTTGTCATCACTTCCTATCTGTCCTTCTGTTGTCTCTTTTTAGCTCACCTGGACCAAAGGTCCATGTGAGCTATTACCATCACTTGGCATCTGTCTTCTTCGTCTGTCTTCTGTTAACAATTTTTCGAAAATCTTCTCCTCTGAAACTACTGATCAAAAGTTAATGAAACTTGGTATGAATGATCCTTAGGGTGTCCTGCACCAAACTTGTGTTGATTTTTGATTCGTCAAAAAACATGGCTGCCATTACTAAAAATAGTTGAAATCTGATGCCACCCTACTGCTTCAGCATATCAAAAGTTCTATGCAAGTCTCCATTTGGTCGAAGTTGTCAGATGATCCCTTATAGGGGTTACAGCCCCTTAAAGTTGAAAAATAGAGTTTTTTCATGTTTTTGGCTTATAGAATGAAAACCATTGCAGATAGCTATATAGAGAAATGCTGTTGCTTGCTTAAATGTTTCGCTCATATAGCTCTACAAAAGAATTCATAGGGTCAAAGTTGTCAGATGATCCCTTTTAGGGGTTACAGCACTTTATAGGTGAAAAATAGTGTTTTTTTCATTTCATGTTTTCGGCTTATAGAATGAAAACTATTGCAGATAGAGAAAAGCTGTTGCTTTCTTTAAAGTTCAGCTCATTTAGTTCTATAAAAATCTTCATAGGGTCGAAGTTGTCACATTACCCCTTATAGGGGTAACAGCCCCTTAGTGTTTTTTGATTATTTAGAATGAAAGCAATTGCAAATAGAGAAAAGATTTTTCATGCTTATAAACATTCAAAAGTAGTGTTTTTGGTCTATAGAATGAAAACTATATTGCAGATAGAGAAATTGCAGTTTAGATGTTCAGCTCATTTAGCTCTACAAAAGCATTCATAAGGTGGAAGTTGTCAGATGACCCCTTATAGAGAGTTTAGCCCCTAAGTTAACATGTTTTCATGTTTTTGGCCTATAGAATGAAAACTATAGCTCATTAACCTCTTAAAAAGTCTCCACAGCGTCAAAGTTGTCATATGACCCCTTATCTTGATCATGGCCCTTAAAATTACATTTTGCATGTATTTGGACTACTATGAAAACTATTACTGAAAGAGAAAAACTGTTGCTTGCTTAAATTTTCAACTTATTTAGCTCTTCAAAAGTTTCCAAAGGGTCAAAGTTGTCAGATGACCCCTTATAGGGGTTACGGCCCCTTAATGGTGTAAAATAATGTTTGGCCTATAGACTGAAAACTATTGCATATGGGGAAAAGCTGTTGCTTGCTTAAAAGAATTCATAGGGTCAAATTTGTCAGATGATCCCTTTTAGGGGTTACAGTCCTTTATAGGTGAAAAATAGCGTTTTTTCATTTCATGTTTTTGGCTTTTAGAATGAAAACTATTGCAGATAGAGATAAGCTGTTGCTTGCTTTAAAGTTTAGCTCATTTAGTTCTACAAAAATCTCCATAGGGTCGAAGTTGTCACATTACCCCTTATAGGGGTAACAGCCCCTTAACGTTGGCAGATGATCCCTTAAAGGGGTTATAGCCCTTAAAGGGTGGAAAAATAGCGTTATTTGCATATAGAATGAAACTATTGCAGATAGAGAAAAGTTTTTGCTTAAACATTCATTTAGACATCAAGACCAGGTGGGCGATTCAGGCTCCTGGGAGCCTCTTGTTACCTTTTGGTTATCACTTGCGGCCCTGTAGTCCATTTATAATAACTATTCGAAAGAACTAATGGAGATTCTTAACTCTAAATTAGTTTCATCTTGTAAAAGCATCAAAACATTCGATTTCTCCTCACTTTACACTTCTATTCCACATGAAAAACTGAAATCGCGATTGGCAAAAATAGAAAACGCAGGTACAAATATCGAGCAGTCGATTATACCAAGACTTACTTTGTCATCAATGAGTAAGAAAAAGAACAAATTTACAGAAGACCAAATAATCGACATGCTCAACTTTCTCATTGACAACATATTTGTTCAGTTTGGTGGACGTGTTTTTCAGCAAACAATAGGAATTCCAATGGGCACTAATTGTGCGCCATTGCTTGCTGATTTGTTCCTTCATTCATATGAAGCGGACTTCTTACAATCTTTTCTAGACAAAAAAGATCGTAGACTAGCTCTATCTTTCAACCTCACGTTCCGCTACATTGATGATGTCCTTTCACTTAACAATTCTCGATTTGGTGACTTTCTCCATCTTATATATCCCCAGGAACTTGAGATTAAGGACACACTACGGATTCTAGGAAGTCTGCTTCAAATTTAGATCTACATCTTGATATTGACTCTCAAGGAAAACTTTCAACAAAACTCTATGACAAACGTGATGACTTCAACTTTCCAATCGTCAACTTTCCCTTCTTGTGTAGCAACATTCCGTCCGCTCCAGCTTATGGAGTTTACGTATCCCAATTGATTCGTTACTCCAGAGCGTGCGGGACGTACATCGATTTCCTTAGCAGAGCGTCACGTCTAACGCAAAAATTGCTTACACAGGGTCATGTTGCTCAAGAAATTTTACGGAAGACATCATGCACTTGTAGACAAATATGGGATTTCGATCTCTCAGATGAGTGCAGATGTTGGTTTGTCAAAGAGTTTTGTTTTGTCTTCCATTACCGGATTTGACACGCTGAATTGACTGTTGGCATCGCGACGGGTGTGCTACAGCAAGCAGGAACTGCTTACTCTTCCGGAACACCTGAGTTCACTCTTGTTTCGACTGGATTTCGCGTTGTTGGTTGATATTCAGTTATTTTGTGTTTCCATGTTTACATGTTGTCTGTTTTTTGTCCCGTTCTTGTTGGTGTTTACTGGTTTTGTCTCTGCCCGTTCTGACTTTGGACATTCGGATACCCCATTGGTACCTCTGCTTCTTTGTATTCTTTCACACCTTAATTCTTGAAAAATGTTAGCATTGCAAAATTGTTCAGCTGATGGAGATTTAGACTCATGTACCTTAGTCATTTCATTAGAATTAAAAAGCATTTTATTTAGATGGATATTCAGTAACAACGTTTAAGTGTACTTGAGAATTTAGATTTAACGTTTTAAATTAAGCCCGAAGAAGTTTTGAAAGAAAAAGACCATTGCAAGTGTCAGTTAAATACCAGTGCAAACAAAATTGGGGTGGGGTGTGGTGGGATGGTGAATAGGATTCATCATGTCTGTCTTTCCTCATAAAAAAAACCCAAAAAACTACAACTATTTCAGAAACCATCATTACCATATGTTTTATTTATCAATTGAATTTTAAGAATGCATGTCTTGGTGTGTATTGAAAAAGAAAATGTCAGTCCCCAAAGTACATTTGTACATGTATTGATTGAGCTCTTAAATCAGGCGAGCAATTCAGACTTGTAAGTCTAGTTATAAATTAAAATGACAACAAAGTTCCAGACAATGAATTTTGTTACGCCTGACGCGCGTTTCGTCTATTAAAGACTCATCAGAGGCGCTCTACCAAAATATTTAAAAAGCCAAACACTATATAATTATGAGGAGCATAGAACAATAAAAACAACTAGTTGAAGCAGCCACGCCGTATGTCCCCGCGCTACTCTGGTGTTTGATAGTATAAGGGCAAATAATTGAAAGAAATAAGCTATGACTATAATGAGCATTACTAGTACTATCAATTGTATATGTATTAATATGAGACTTTTCTCTGGTATATAGTGGGGTGATAGTAATGTATTTATGTAAAGAATTATGAATGACAAAGTAATAATGTGCCCTTAGGTTATCTATGCAGTCCAGCCCCTAAGGGCATTATCAAAATTCCGAAACCTTCAGTAGAATATACATCCATTGTGCAACTACTGAGCTAAGTTTCAGTTCTGTATTCCAAATAACCTAGGAAGCGATGCATGACGAAGGAATTATGTGCCTTAAGACTATCTATGCAGTCCAGCTTCTAGGGGCATTATCAAAACTGGAAACCTTTGGCACAAGCTACATCCATAGTGCAACTACTGAGCCAAGTTTCAGTTCCATATTCCAAATAACCTAGGAGTGCGTGACGAAGGAATAATGTGCCCTAAGGCTACCTAATCAGCCCAGCCCCTAGGGGTATTATCAAAATTGCAAAACTCTCGGCAGAATCTACATTCATAGTGCAACTACTGAGCCAAGTTTCAGTTCTGCATTCCAAATAACCTGGGAGGAGTTGCGTGACTGACGAATATTAATGGGCCCTTAGGCTACCTTTGCAGCCCAGCCCCTTAGGGCATTATCAGAATTCCGAAACCTTCGGCAGAATCTACACCCATAGTGCAACTACTGAGCCAAGTTTCAGTTTGTATTCCAAATCACCTAGGAGGGGCTATGTGACGAAGGAATAATGTGCCCTTAGGCTACCTATGCAGGCCAGCCCCTAGAGGCATTATCAAAATTCCGAAACCTTCGGTAGAATCTATATCCATAGTACAACTACTGAGCCAAGTTTCAGTTCTGCATTCCAAATAACCTAGGAGGCGATGTGCCCTTAGGCTAGCTATGCATCCCAGCCCCTAGCGGGGCATTATCAAAATTCCAAAACCTTCGGCACAGTCCCCACCCACAACGCAATCAATAACCCAAGTTTCATCTTTCTACTCCCAGTGGTTATAGAGATTGTCCTGGACATTCACGCCATTCGTACGTACGTACATATAAACTTGATAATATGCCAATTTCAATAAGCTCAAGGTCATCTTTAAAGATGTGCTTTTGGAACATAGGGGGCTTAAAATCAAAACAGTATGATAAAACTAAGGATCCTCTATTTCTCAATGAAATCAAACAATACGATTTAGTGTTCCTGGCAGAAACTCACATTGGTGACAGCACCAACATTCAAAATATAGGTCCTTTCAGTACACATTTCATATGCAGAAAAGCATCAAAAAGAAACAATCGCCATTTTGGTGGACTTGCAATTTTATGCAAGCCACATATCAAAAACAGTATTCAAATTCTAAATAACTCAAACCCAGATTATCAATGGGTAAGATTGAAAAAAGATTATTTTAGTTTTGAAAAGGATTTATTTTTATGTATAATTTACTATCCACCAAGCGGATCTTCATATACTCAGGGGCTTGACAAAGACATACTTGAATGTGTTGAACTTGACATTAATAAATATAAAAAAGAAGGGAGCATCATGCTTTGCGGGGATTTCAATGCACGAACTGGAGAAGATAATGATTTTATTGCTCAAGATGAAGGTCATTTTTTACCTCTTTTCAATAATTATCCAGTTGACAAAAAAATTCTCCCTAGAAAGAATCCAGATTCCATTATAGATAAAAGAGGAAGGGAACTAATAGATCTATGCATTGGTAATCAAATAAGAATTCTGAATGGTCGAGCCCTTGGGGATATGTTTGGTCATTTTACTTGTTATACACCTAATGGTGCCAGTGTTGTTGATTATGCCATGGTCTCGGAGGATATCCTTAATACTATTTTGTACTTTAAAGTTTCAGAGTTTATATCTACTTTATCTGACACACACTGCAAGATTGAATGGACCATGTCTGCCAAGTTTAATTCTGTTCAATCTGTGGATAAGTATACTTCCACACATTCTACTATACCAAATTTCATCTGGTCAGATGACTCTGAAAGTGAATTTCAACTTGCATTGTGCTCAGAAGAAGTACAAGAAAAAATACATAATTTTACTACTAAATATAATGGTTCTGCAGAAATGCAGGTGGATGAGGCAGCAGGGGAGTTAAATGACATTGTACTTGTAGCAGCTAAAAAGTCCCTAAAAAGAAAAAAATCTAATAAAAAACAAATGCATAAACACAAAAAGTGGTTTGATGCAGATTTGGAAAAGGCCAGATCAAATTTGATCAACTATAGCAAAATTTACTCTAAATTTCCAAAGGATAATAGTGTAAAAAATCATTATTACAAATTATATAGGGAGTATAGAAAGCTGAGAAAATTTAAGTATAGACAATATAGACAATCTATTTTAACTCAGTTGGAATCATTACACGAGAATGAACCAAAAATGTACTGGAATTTAGTAAACGAATTACGGGGCTTGCATGATACAGACAATAACAACTCCCCTGTTGAACCAGCCACATGGGTCTCACATTTTGATAAATTGAATACTATAAAAGACAAGTTTAAACAGCGCTTATGTGATCTTGAAATCCTACTTGAAACCATGGAAAAACAAAAAATATTCAATGAACTAGATCTACCAATTAGTACTCAAGAAATTTCCAAGGCAATCTCAAAATTGAAATCAAATAAAGCTCCTGGGCTAGACAATGTCTCTAATAACATGATAAAAAGTGGTCAAACTCAATTACTTCCCTGCCTACAAAAAATTTTCAATACTTGTTTAAATTCTGGTAAATACCCTATTCAATGGACTGAGGGATACATAGTTCCAATTTACAAATCAAATGATATCACAGATCCAAATAACTATAGGGGCATAACCGTCACTGGAGCTTTTGGAAAACTTTTTAATAGTATTCTGAATGCTAGACTGGATTCATTTCTAACCAATCACAAAATAATTCATGAGTGTCAAGTGGGATTTACAAGAAGTGCCAGAACAACTGATCACATGTTTATATTAAAATGTTTAATTGACAAATATTGTAACACAAAAGATGGAAGACTGTATGCCTGCTTTGTTGACTTCCAAAAAGCTTTTGATACAGTAATTCATGCTGGTCTAAAAATCAAGCTTCTAGACATTGGAGTCGGTACACTGTTCTATAACATTATAAAAAGAATGTATGAGCTAAGCAGATCCTGCATTAGATTAGACAATAGTATTACTGATTTTTTCCCAACACTTCTTGGAGTTAAACAAGGGGACAATTTAAGCCCTAATCTTTTCAAAATCTTTATTAATGATCTACCTATTTTATTAGAGAAATCACAGGATCCTGTTTTTCTTAACAACAAACCGTTACATTGTCTAATGTATGCAGATGACATAGTACTTTTATCCTCGTCACCAAAAGGTTTGCAATCGAAACTTGATATCTTAGAAAACTATTGTAATAATTGGTGCCTAATGTTAAATCCAAAAAAAACAAAGGTTCTGGTTTTCAACAAAGCGGGCAGACACATCAATGATAAGTTTTCATACCAAAATTATGAAATTGAATGTGTTCAACAATACAAATATTTAGGTGTTACTTTCAGTGCATCAGGCACATTTTCCTTTGCTCAGAGAGAACTTTACAACAAAGCACTAAAAGCTTACTTTAAACTACAAAAAGATTTCTTATCAAACAATCCTAAGATTAAGACTTCTCTACACGTATTTGATCATACTATTACACCTATCCTATTATATGGTTGCGAGATATGGGGTTTCTTTAACTGCTTCTCCACTAAAGTCAAGAACAATACTAATTTATCTTTCGATAGAATATTTTCAGATATCTTGTGTGAGAAATTACATATTAAATTTTGTAAGAGAATTCTTGCTGTTCACAAAAAGGCAACCAACCTAGCTGTTCTGTCAGAACTAGGTCGATTTCCAATGCACTTCAATATTATCAAGTCAATGGTCAACTATCGTGAGAGATTAGAAAATCTCAAGAACTTCAGTATCCTGAAGGATGCATATATCGACTCTAGAAAATTATATGAAAGCAAGAAACCTTCATGGTATGGGTCAGTTCAGCTAATTATACAAAAAATACCTGAGTTGAACAATAACACAACAAATAACAACAAGCTAAGTAAGAAAAGAATTTTCTCAATACTAAAAGAATACTATACTGAAATGTGGAGAAGTACAACTATAAATAATTCAGATGGAAAGCTCCGTACTTATTTTACTTTTAAAACAAACTTTGGATATGAAAAATATTTAGATTTAATAACGAACTCTGAGCAAAGGAGTGTGTTATGCAGATTCAGAATCTCTGCCCATAGACTTCAAATAGAGAGAGGTAGATATCAGGGTATTCCTCCAGACCAAAGAATTTGTGCACAGTGCAGTTCGGGAGAAGTTGAGAACGAAATTCATTTTATATTCACATGTCCTAAATTTACAAAAGAAAGAGAAAATCTCGAAAAAATAGTATCTGAACAATGCTACAATTACACTAATTTAGATAACACTCAAAAATTTATATGGCTATTTGTATGTGAAAATCCCATTGTTCTAAAAACACTGTGTGAATTTATATCTAAGCATGAATAAGTTTGATGCATACATGTAAATTATGTATGTATATATATTCCTTCATATTTCTACATTCACTTTTAGTTGTTTGTCTACATTGGGCACGAGGAGGAATGCAGTATCAAGTAATCTTGTACGCATTACCTTGAGCACCGTCCCTTGGTGCCCCTTGTAGTCTCACAACATCCAATAGTCATTATTTAAAATCTTTAAAAAAAAAAAGAAAAACACTTTTTTTTTCTATTGTTTTTGTTGGTCTACATTGGGCACGAGGTGGAATGCAGTATCAAGTAATCTTGTACGCATTACCTTAAGCACCGTCCCTTGGTGCCCTTTGTATTCCTACAATATACAAAAGAGAAAGAAAACTCATATCTTTGCAGAGGTCTTGTCTGTCTACATTGGGCACGAGGAGGTATGCAGCGCAATTTAAATTGCACGCATATCCTGAAGCACCGTCCCTTGGTGCCCACTGTGGTCAGAAAAAGACTTTCTGCACTGATCTATTAAGCGCTAACTTACTAGTTAATACTGTTTATTTAAATCATGCAAATATACATCCTCAACCGCAACAAGGTTAATGATTGAAACACTCCTGATCTGCACTAGCTGCCAATTCAGTCATTTTTTTTTTTTTTTATGTTCTTCACAAATGTCTGTGTTGAGTCTTATTGTTTTTTTTGTGTATTTTCTTTATATAGACAATGGCTACTAATGTAAAATGGCCACTATATTTGTATCAATGTAGATCTGTCACTTAATGTTAGCAAAATCATACTTGTTTATTGTAAATGCCCCCTGTGGGACCAAATTGGCTAATAAAGAATTGTATTGTATTGTATTGTATATATATGTACATCGAACAGCAAAAGCGCGGGGATAGTAATATACATGTAATGGTAAAACTAGAGGCTTACAAGTCTGAATTGCTCACCTGAGACAGAAGTACATGTAAAACTAGAGGCATGCAAGTCTGAATTGATCACCTGAGGCAGAAGTACAAGTAAAACTAGAGGCTTGCAAGTCCGAATTGCTCACCTGAGACAGAAGTACAGGTAAAACTAGAGACTGAAAAGTCTGAATTGCTCGCTTGAGGCAGAAGTACAGGTAAAACTAGAGGCTTACAAGTATGAATTGCTCACCTGAGACAGACGTACAGGTAAAATAGAGGCTTTCAAGTTTGAATTGGTCACCTCAGTTACAAAAAAGACAAAACAGTCTCCATGCCATTTTTACTTTTTTTGCACCTTAATATTATCTTTAAAATACTGTATAAGTATAGAATTAAACTTGGTACAAAGATTCCTTAGAAGAAGTACGCAGTATCTTCATCGGCATCTTTTAGCCTATAATGCCTATATAATCTCCGGACTAAGAGAAGTTTTGAGGATCCTTTATTCTAAAGGTACCCAATATATTTTGTGTTGTATCTACATATTTTCATTCTTTTACCTTGGCTATAATTTAGCGACGTCGACATTACAAAAAGCCATTTGGCATCTCCATTTCTCACTAATTCTCTCTATAACATGAAACTGTGTATATACATGTATACTGAAATTGCACAGTATCTATATATATCACCTTTTTTCAATTAACCATGAATCTCCGGTCGAGGGATTTGCACTTTTTACAATATAAATTAACAATACCAGGGCCGTAAATTGCCTTCGATGGAAGAGGAGGCAGTACTAGAAGGCGGGGTCCGGGACCGTCCAGAAGATATAGACTTTTTAATTTTAAAAAAATCCATTTTTTTCTGGCAAATTCTGGTACCACCATAACCATTTTAATTATTTGTTTTAGAGATTCGTTACATATGCTTAAAAAATGAACGACAAAGCGCTGGCATGCAATTT